>JAZKJV010004881.1:0-493889 GCA_037367405.1 Ottelia alismoides
GCTAGCGGTCTCGCTATTTATTTAACTTGGTATAGCGACCAGGGTCGAACTCAAGGAGCATGGGTTGGCATCTTGGCCTACGAAGTAGTCAAAAAGAGAAATAGAATAAAAGAAGAAAATATTTTTGGTGGTTTTTAATTATTTACTATTTTTTTTGGATTTTTAGTAGGTTAAGAAAATAATAAAAGCTAATAAACACACACTTCAACAATTTATTAAAAGCATTAAAAATCAACCAAATTTCTAACAAAAATGTTTTTATGTGTTTTATAATTTTTAGTGTTTTTGATGAATTTTTGGGATTTTTCTGATGTTTATTTAATTTTCTAAAAATAAAAAAGTAGCTAAAACAGTAGGTACTGTCCAGCCGAGCTAAAAGGGCCTAGATAAAATATCTAAAGGCCCCAAATTAGCTGGGAGGTAATTTTCCTGTAAAGAGAATAAAACAAGGAAATTTTAGGCACCTATTTTATTGTTTTTGGATTTTTAATTGATTTACTAGAATTTTTATAAGATTTTGAGTGTTTTTCAATTTTTAGTGGTTTTCAGTAATGAAAAATAGCCAAAATTGGCTAGAAAATCAAACACAACAAAATAGATAGTAGACAATTTTTTTGTAATTTTTAGGCACTATTTAATATTTTTTTGTGATTTTTAAAGTTAGACAGTGAAGAAAATAGAAGTTTTTGAATTTTTAAAAAAAATCAAATGAAAACAAAAATGTCCTCAAAAATCCTCGAAAATTTTACACTATGGCAGGAGCCATGTGTCCAATTTTCGTTGGATTTGGAGGTATTTTGCTATTTTATCCAAAAATAAAGAAGGGGCACTGTGCACAGGGACCAAAGTGCAAATACCCAAGAGTCTGGGGGTCTGGTGCAATTAACCCAGTGAAACACGTGCTACGCGTGTCTGGGGCACTCAGGGACCCAAATGTGAGAAAAATAAGTTCCGAGGGCCTTTTGGTAACAGGTACCAAAAGCCCAAGGGCTTATCTGCAAATAACCCAATATATAACGCACATGCTCAATTAAAATACGCACAGGGGTATAAATGCAAATAAACAAAAACTTTCATTCATCCATTAACAGTCAGAATTATAGGGGCATGGTATGCAAATACGCCAAAAACTCACGTGTCGATGCACGTGTCAGACCATACACAGGGGCATAAATGCAAACTAAATATAGTACGAGGTCCTCTATGCAAATAGCCCAAAAACTAAACAACTGGATTAACTAATTACAGGACTAACTACGAAATGCAATAAACAGAAGGGCCTAAGGGTAGTTTACCCTTTATTAATGGAGCGACTGGATGGAGGGCACGTGGATCATCTGACGGTTGGGAATAACAAGTGCTCCACAGTTGGGCTCCTCTGACGAATCCGATGGTGAGGGTCAAGCCACGTGGTGCATCGGACGGGCGTGGCTCTCTGCGGCTAACCCTCGAGCATCGGGCGATCCATATCTCTCCACCTCAGATCGAACGATGATCGTTGCTCCTGAACGGACGGCCCGGATGACACCTGGAGCGAGAGGGCTGATCGGACGGCGTCTGAAGGTCGAGGAAGAACAGGTGGCCGGCGAACTTCGCCGGCCCAGTGCATGCGCTCCCGACCTCCTCGCGGGGCGCTGGTGATCTGAAAAGGTCTGGCGTGGGGCCCCGCGTCTGATGGTAGGCTCCGATGACCCTGCCGAGCTCTGAGGAGCTCCGGCGAGGTCGGCGGAGCTGCGCCTCCTGGCTTGAAGTCGAAGGACCTCAGATGGCCTTCATTCAACCTGCAAAACAATCCAGAAGACTCGCGGGTCGAGGGCAAACTGCCTCGACCCGGTTAGGCAGGGTGACGGTGAACGATGGGGCGATATGGACGAGCTCCGGCGAAGGGGGGGACGGTGGAGCTCGAATCCCAGCTCCTGTGCGAGCTGGGTTGGATGGGGAGATGGAGAAGGTGCGCGGGAAGGAGGCGATGGTGAATATGGATTCCGATGATCGAATAGAGCTATGGAATGGTCGGAATCGGCGTAAAACGGCGGAGCGGCGATTTGGGCGTAAATGAAAATCAAAGGAAAAGAAGGGTCTAAGGGATTACCTGGGTGGATGAGGAGATTGGGGAAGAGCTAAGGAAGCTCTGGGTCTTCGCCTCGAGGAGCGTCTCCCTCCGAGGCTCGGGCTCCAGCTGGTGGCGGAGCAACGGCGGCGAAGCTCGCAGGATCGATGGAATCCGGTCCCTCTCCTCGCTTCAACAGCACGAGCAGTGAGCTGTCACTCTCACGCACACACCGGAGCTCACAGGGGGTGGAATCGAATACCCAAAGATGAGATTCGAGGTGGCGGAGCTCGAGCTAAATATAGGTGCAGGTCCGGCTAGAAGAGGTCGGGTAGGGCGATCGAGCGCGCGGATCCCGATGTGGATACCCCGGCGAGGGTCTCGGATGTAGCATTAAGGAGTCGGACCCGGGGTTTAGGTGGTAGGCGATCGGGTTTAGCGGGGAAAATACGAGAAGATGGGTACCCGCTAAGGACCCGTGTGAAGTGGTCATGGGGGGGGGGGGTAGTTGACCGGGCGGTCAACAATCCCCAGGACCAATGAGAAAAGGCCACGTGGCTGGATTTTGAAATTAAAATTAAGGGTAGCAAAGGCCGATTTAGTGAAAACTTAAAACATGAAATATTTTTATTTTATTTTTTCCTATTTTTTAGTGATTTTTAATATTTTTTTTTTCGAAATAAAAATAAGGTATATTCATAATATGTTATATATAGGTATATATACACTATATATGATTTTAATGTTTTTTATTTTTAATTGTTATTTTTGTACAATTTTATTCCCCTTTTATATTTTATTTATTTTCATTATAAAATAAGGAATAAAAAGAGATTTTTATTTTATTTTAATTATTTATGTATATAGGTGAAATAAATACATATATATATTTATATACATGGTATATTTACAAGATATTTTTGTGTTTTTAATTTTGTTATTTTTATTTTGTTTTTGTTTTAATTGTTTTTATTTTATTTATTTACACTATATAATATAGAATATTTACAAAAATTTTGGAGATTAATTTTATTTATTTATAAGGCTAAATAAATAGGGATGATGGAACTATGTACAAGGTGATCATGTACATGAATGAGATTTTTGGTTTCTTTCTAATTTTTATATTTTTATATTGATTTTATATTTATAAACGTATACAAAATATTTACAAGCCTATTTTTGTGAGGAAAATACTTTTATTTTATTTACATATATATTTACACACATGAGCCCCTATCTCCCTCTACTTTGGCTTTTATGCGGTCAGGCCCATGCTGAGCCCTCCCTTGGGTTAGGTTGCTCAATATTTATTCTAAATATTTCCCTCTTTTTCTTTTTAATCTTTATTCTTTTATTTTTGCACAAAAACATGCTAATTATAGGTTTTTTACACAATGCATGCTTTTGGTAATTATTTCTATTTACACATATCTACATGCATTTGCAAAGGTTTTTGTAGCTAAAATATAAGAATAAAGAGTGATGAATGAGTATTCATCAGCAAGCCATCTGGCATCCCTACAGAAGTGAGAAAATATTCAGCATCTACTGATCCAGCATTTGAGGATGCAACACGATACAGAAGCTTAGTGGGAAAATTACTCTATCTCACTATTACTAGGCCATATATATCTTATGATGTGAGTAGAGCCAATCAATATATGGAGAAGCCTCTTTACAGTCACTGGCAGGATGTTCTTTTGATCCTTCGATATTTGAAGGAATCTCCTGGACGTGGACTTTTCTCTGGGGTGAATGGACACACTAATATCTCCACCTATACAGATTCTGACTATGCTAGCTCTCTTGAGGACCGCCGATCTACTACAGGATACGCCATATTTATTAGGGATAACCTTGTCACTTGGCGAAGTAAGAAGTAGACAGTGGTATCCAAATCTAGTGCGGAAGCAGAATACAGGGCAATGGCTCAGGCCATACGTGAGATCACATTGCTTGTTTCTTTCCTAACAGAACTTGGCATGTCAGTCGCCACTCATGTACCCTTATACTGCGACAACAAGCCTGCCACGTACATCGCCACCAATCCAGTTTTCCATGAGCGGACAAAACACATTCAAGTTGATTGCCATTTTATTCGTGATGCAGTACGAGAAGGACGAATCAACACTCCACACATCTCCACTGAACTTCAACTTGCAGATATCCTCACAAAGGCTCTTCCAAGGAAGCACCTAATGTACTTAGTATCCAAGTTGGGCATGATCGACAGATATGCTCCAACTTGAGGAGGAGTGTTAGAATTATTATATTATAATTATATTTATAACCTTTCGGGTTCCGTAACCCTTAACCCTTCGGGTTCCGTAACCTTTAACCCCTCGGGTTCCGTAACCCCTCATGGGTATTTATGTATTTTTCCTCTTGTACTCTCTAGGGTTTTCTCTCTATATAAGAGACCCTAGCCCTATGGAATAGATATCCCATTCTGTCTCTCTTCTCCACATTGATCATTCATGGTTCTCAATCTTCTTCGGTGTCTCATGCACGTGAAGGAGACATTGGATTTCATGGGATGAAATCAGGAGGTCTCCCACTTAGGTCATCGCTTTGGATTGTGGGAAGCACACATCTCATCCACGCACCCACAAGTGCTCTCTATGTCGGATCAAACATGAGACATGAGGTCTCTTCTCTTAAAGACTCGTGGATCGTGATCACGCTTCAAGAGGTAATCATATTACTTGTATCGTCTTGATGAAACGACATCGGAATTGTTCCCATATCATGTGGTTTCATCAATTTTTCAAGTTGTCGTTGACCCAACGACTAGTATGACTAGTTGACCTAGATCATATGTGATACGATCTCCATGCTTCTCTGATGCACGAGGTGTGATCCCCCGCCTTCAATAGCTATAGTGTTTTCTATAATGCCTACACCACAACCTTTAATATATTATATAAGATATAGGATAAGTATGTTTTCCATGCTTCACAAAACTTCCATCTCCGTCTCAAACTATCACTAATAGTAAAATCTCTTTTTACAAACACATATGTATTCATAAGGGTTGTTATCAGTTGTGCCCTCTTGAGATATTACAATATCAATTATGTCCCTCTCTTTTTTGGAATATCAGTTGTGTCCCTTATTTCTTACACGATTATCATTTATGCCTCCCATTAAGTTCACAGTCAATAAGTTGAAATAAATTATTATTTATTCCAACCATGGTTTGGTCAACAAGGGCATAAATGTCAAAACTAACCCCCTCATCCTCCTTTGTCCAACGCACACCTTCCTTCTTTTCTTCTCAGGACAGTAGAAAAACATGGGATCTCCACTGCCTCCTTCTCTTCTTCTTCTCATGTAAGCTTTGACCCCTCCTCCGACCCCTCCTCTCCAATCCCTCCTCCTCCTCCTCCTCTTCTTCTCAACTACTTCCATCACATGCTTTCTAGCTATAGGATCTCCTCTGCTAGAAGCTAGAGGATGTGAGGGAGAGAGTATGTGTGGGCGGTAGAGGAGGGGGCGGAATAGGTGGTGAGGGGGACATGTCTATGGGAGCTGGGGCCGTAGAGGAAGGGCCTGGAGGAGGTGGGGAAATCAACGGGAGAAGGTATGGGGGAGATGTGGGTGTCAGAGGAGGGGGATGGAAGAGGTGGGCTGAGGAAGGGTGTGGGGGAGGGGGTTAGAGGAGGTGGGGGTGGAGGAAGGTGGTGACAGTGGAGGGGTCTGAAGGAGATGGGGCCCGTGGAGGAGGGGCCTGAAAGAGATGGGGTCGGCGGTAGAGGAGGGGTTGGGAGGAGATGTGAGCGACAAAGGAGGAGACTGAAAGAGCTAGGGGCAGTGGAGGAGGGTCTAGAGGAGGTGGGCGAAGGTGGTGTGGGTGGCGGTTAAGGATGGGGATGGAGGAGGTGTGGGAAGCTGAGGAGGTGGGGCCAAGGGTTGGGGGGAGGGGGTGGCAAAGGAGGTAGGAGGAGGAGGAAGATGGAGGAGATGAAGAAGATAAAGAGAGCAATGATCAATCTACCCTAGAGGTTACCTAGAAAGTACCTGTATGTCCAAAAATTAACATCCATTTGGGACGTAAGTGGACGACAACTAACTCGAGGAATATATGTAATAAAATTGGAAGAAGTATGGTGTACAACTAATATTCCAAAAAGGAAGGGTCATAACTCATATTGTGACATTTAAGGAGGGCACAACTGACAAAAACCCTATTCATAATTAGTTATATCATTTTTGATACAAATTGAAAGAGAATATATATATATATAATAATAATGTAAATCTATGTTATAATTCAATGACTTGAAGATGCATTTATTTCCATATAATTATATAATTATATACTCATACTTTAGTGTGTGTGTGTGTATATATATATATTCATAAGTAGTTATAATAAAAATTATATACAATACTAGTCGTAAGTTTAAGTAAAATGGGAGAGAGTCAAAATGGAAAAAGAGGGGAATGTAGATAAAGGCTATGGAAAGCATAAGAAATAAGAATCGGGTATAGGGGAGAATGTACCAATGCTTTCTACACTCAATAGTCATTACTTTTTGATGGCTCAAAATCAATTTCGCAAATTATTTGCTAATTCTTGCTTCCATGTCAGAGTTGATGAATGATTTGTTATTTCGACAAACCACTTATTGAAGTATGCATAATTCAAGAATAATTTCCCTATCGTGCACTAATGAGAAAATAATACTACTAGGGAATATAATACCTCAAAAGGGTGTGATGGTTGGAGACTTTTGGTTGTCAGTTTGCCCCGAGTAAACTGGTTAATGGGTACTCAGGATGTATCCATGTGTTATCCCATCTCTACCCCAACATTCTTCCCCATTTTATTAGCTTATGGATATCCAGGTTTAGGAACAACATACACACTACTGCCTGGATGACACAGAGGTTCCAATACCATTTCTACATGCTTTAGGTTGCCTTAGATATATAGTGGCCATTTCTTGGAAAGGACTCCAACCCTCAGCATTGGAGAGAGGGGGAGTCCGGACTGAACATTTTTCTTTGTCACACTTGCTTCTCCTGAATCATGGAACCTACATTTCTTTGTTATAATAGTTCCAACAACCTTCAAATAAAAAAATCAAGAGTTTTTATTAACTGTGCCCATCTTTGCTTATATAACATTAGTTATGCCCTTTGTTTTTTTTGTAATATTAATTGTGCCCCTGAATTTTACAAAATTCATAGTTCTACCCCTATTACAATATATCAGTTATGCATGTACTTTACCTTAACGATATGCGAATTTTATAAGAAGTCAAAAGAACAATTAATATTATAAAAAAATGAGAGACATAATTAATATTGCTAAGAAAAGCACAAATAATAAAATGCAAAAATCAATATTATCAATACAAAAAATACACTATTCACTAATTTTGACCAAGAGGTTAACCTAACCTAAGGCTTGCAAATGTTGACCGTGCGGGAGGTAAGCTTATATTACAAACTTACGATCGAAGTCATTAATTGCTGTTGATCTAAATACCCAAAGCCTCCCCCGAGCGTCCCGACCAACACCCAACTCCACCATCACCCCGGCCCTCCCAACTCCACCAGGCGAAATGGAGCTGCGACGGGGTGGTTAGAGCTTTCTAGGGTTCTCCTCGCCAGCACTTCCGCCTCTCCGTCCTCCCCGTCGTGATCGATCCGCCGCCGATGGGCGTTTCATTCAAGATCTCCAAAACCGGGCGGAGACTCCGGCCGAAGCCGCGGCCGCAGCCTCGGGAGGAGGATCCCACTGAAGACTCCGGCGACAAGGTTGGTTTGTTGCCTTAAACCGATGTCGCTCTCGTTTGCTGTCGTTGTTCATGATTTTGGTTTTGGGAGCTGGTATCGGTCGCGCGGTGCTGGAAAATGCTTGCTTTGGAGGCAGTACCAAAAGATTGGATTTTTTTTTCAATGATTGGTATAAGGTCGGGATGGTATCACTCCACTCGGTCGAAATCTTGCTGCTTTGTTGTGATTATTTCACGCTTCTATGGTCCCTCGCGGATTGGGTTTTGGGTTATTGGAAGTTGGAACTGGTCCTTTGAGGTCCAATTTTTATTTTTTTATAGTTCTTCCTGCTATACCTCCCCCATACTCCCCGAAACGATCCTTTCATCGTAAATTGTTGTCTGATGAATGAAAATAGTCCGGTAAGAGGTCATGTTTTATAATTGCTAAAATTTCTTTCAAAGTGGGTAATATATGATGATGCCACCTTCCAATATTTATGCTAAGGAAAACGTGTGAATTAAGTGTAACTTCTAAAAATTGTCTGAGATGGTGCGTGCGCGTACATGCATATGCCAACTCGGCCCCATGTAGCTTCACAAATGGCTATTCTCATGGAAAGGAAGGTCTGTGTAAAATTGTACGATGTTTGCTCTTGTAGTCATCCATCATCATTGGATGGGCATACAACATGATCTATGGGCCATTTGCATCTTAATTAATAGCATGAATGCTCGCTTAGTGGTCGTCACATTTTATCCATCTAAAATCTTGTACATGTGTGAAAAGGACTCCTCCCCAATACACCCACCCGACACATCTATCTACAGGGATTTAACTGCTAAGGGACGCATTCAATACAAAACTGTTAAACCGTTACAATTATACAAATGACGATAATCAATGTTTTAAATTTTGGATCCGTTTCGCCAAAGTCTAGATAGTGAAAAATTGAAGAATTTCGCTGAAATTGTTGGAAATCATAGAAACGACTCTAAACTCGATTTTCCAATAAGTAAGGTTTTGATGTTTCTAAACAACAAACAAGATATAATACACATTTGTTTGTAATATAGATGTGTAAATATATCATGAGAAACAAAGTCATAGGCACGTAGGTTCATAGTCAGATCGACTACTCCAATAGCACTCATCTATAAATTGGTTATGGTAGAAAGAACGTAGATAAATATAAAAGGGGCTTCCCCATGGGCTAATAGTTAATAGGATGTTTGGAGGCTTAATTGATTGAATACTCGAGAACCATACTTTTTTCAAAGGAACTGCTTCTACGACGATAGATAGGGGCCATGTTTGAACTCCACCCCCACCTAGAAGAGTGAGGGGCATTTCGTAATCAATGTTACTTGCGGGGTTCCGTTAAATTCTCGCCTTTGATCGGGGAATTTCACAGGCGGAGTGACTGTCGACTCTTGCTTCTTAGTACGTAAATTGGGTTACTATCCTTCTGCAAAACGGGTTGGAATTGATAGTTCGCTTAAAGGCTCGGGATTGGGAACCATTTACGTGCTAAGTAAGTAAGAGGACAAGTAACATTGTATTACGAATGCCCCTCAATATAATTGGTCGTAAGGAGGTGAAGTAGAAGTTAATGACACCGAGCCCTTATGGCATCTAATGCTACTAAGTCAACTGCTTTATTTTTTTAAAAGAAAAAGGGCCTCCACCGTATAGATAGTGCTAAAAACTTCACCTTTATCTCCAAAAGTCATTGCAAGCCTATTGTATGAAACGCTACAAATTTACAAGTTTCAACTCTCAGCCATGGCATTGACACATGCCACAGTATTCTCAGCGTAACAACGATCATGACGAAACACCACCCCATTCGTAGCCAACCAGAGTGCCCAGATCACAGCCACACATCTCGATCTCTCCTTTTCCGTGTAGTTCTAGTTCACCCAATAGAGCTCCACAAGCTAGAACCATTGTCAGTAATCACCACTTGATTCCCAAGGGATTCCAAACTTCCAAAGAGCTCCAACAATTGAAGAAAATGTGGTCTGCATCCTCCACAGACTCCAGATATCTTGCACAAATCTGTCCTTTGTCAGCAATCTACCCCGTCGCATAATCCCCAAGACGACCTTCACGCAAGTTTGAACTTGCCACTTCCAAACCCGCATGCAGTCTGCAGTCTGCCGCACACCCCCATGGATCAAAAATCACAGGACCCTTCAACGCCCTGTAGGCCTTTCCCACTGTAAAAGAGTCGTCGCACCAGACCCGTCAATCTTGATCGTCTGAAGGTTCATTCACATTCTCAGCTCTGCAACCAAAGCAATAAGCTCATCCACACGCCAATCTGAGAACTCAGATATAAACTCCGAGAAGGAGTGCAAATCCCAAACCTCCGCATCGAACAATTTGGATGCTCCTCCATCGACTTTAGTCTTGGGAACCTTTCTAGAGTCTCGTCTTCACTCCAATCATCTGTCCAGAGCAATGTAGGAAATGCCGATATCAACAACATATCAATATGGCGTCGATACGATATTTCAACGATATATCAATGATATACACCGAAATATCGCCCATATCGACATACTTTTTGAAGAAAAGACCCGGAAAGAAGTATATGCGGGAGCGTTGGTGGAGTATTAGCAACAACAGATGGAGAGCGAAGGCGTGGAGCATTGGTGGAGAGCGAAGGCGAACCGCGGGGAGTCGCCCCGGAAACTCGGGCCTTGGAGGTGATGCTCTCTCGGTCGGGGATGACGCGAAGGGGAAGGGGGTGAACTACGGGGTCGTTTCTGGGTCTCGCAGTGGGGAAGGTGGTAACGTGAGGTGGGTCGCGGAGGAGGACTGGGTGCAAGTTTCGCATAAGAAGGTTGGAAAACGGTGCTTCCGCTGCGGCGATCGTGGTCATCTTGCTTCCTTTTGTTCTCTTCCTGCTCGTTGTTATGCATGTGGGAAGCCGGGTCATCGCCAAGCTTCATGTTGGCTCCTTCATGGTCGCGGCCCTTCTCAGTCAGGCTTGGTCTCTTCTTCGGGGATTCCGCGGTGCATGTCGGCCTCTCGTTCGACGTTCACCGGACCTGTTGTCTGGAGGGAGGTGCGCTTTTTTGCTCAGGTGGTGGCTCCTCGTTCCTGCTCGTGGCGATGGTCTTCTTGGTGCGGGTGCTAAGGTGGGTGGTGCTGCTGCTTCGTATCCGCACGCTCTTCGTGGTGCGGGTGAAGAGGTGGGTGTTGATGGTGCCTCGGTTGGGTTGGCGACAATGGGGGATGTCTCGTCGTTGGGGGTTAGCATGCAACGAGAGAACGTGCATGGGAAGGCGGTGCTTGGGAAGGGGGTGCATGACGACGGCAGGCGCGTCGAGGCAGTGGGGGTGGCTCGTCGGTGCAACGTGGCCTGGGATGTTGTCATGTCTCATCTTGTTGGCTTCCTGGGTCCCTTCTTCCGTGGGGACTTCATAGTCTTGGATTCTTCTCGGTGTTGTGTGCGAGGCTTGTCCCTGGATCAACAGGATAGACTGCTGCGAAATGGGTCTACCGAAGATGTTGCGTGGAGATTGCTCCGAGTGGCGGATGGTGCTTCTTCAGACACTGAGGTGTGTGTGGCGGAGATTCGTGGTGTTCCCTTCCTCTCGAGGACTGTCCCTTGTCTCGGCAAGGCATTCCGACGGTGGGGGGAGATTTTGGCGGTCGTGGATGATGGTCTTGTGCCGGAGGAGGATTGGAAGGTTACTCGGGTCCTCATGGAGTGCAGCAAGGGTTTTCTCTGTGGTGCGCCTGGCAAGATTTTCTTCGGTTCTCTAAAAGTTGGCCGGTGGCGATTCAAGGTGGAACTGTCCATCGTCGCCCCTTCGCCGGCGTCGGTGGCTGATCGGGTGGCGGTGCTGGCCGGTTCGTTCGGTTCGGGGGCAAGGAGCGACGTTTCGCCTTCGAGACGCCAGCTGGCGCGGTTCGGGGATTATTCCGAAGCGTCGCACCCCATGCATGATGCTTCTGGTCCCTTCGACGTGCCTCTTCGGGTTCCGTGCCTTTCGTCTGCAACTCCAGGCTTCTCCGACTTGGGGGCGTCCGAGGTGGATTCCTTTCATCATTCTCGACCCGTTGTGTCAGCTTCTGCGCTGCTTTTTCGTTACTCGAGTCCTATGCCGGGTCATGGTCATTTGTTTGATGGCGGGCCCCTCGATTTCGGATCTGGGCCGAGGGCCTTCTTACCGAATGCCCCGTTTATCTTGCCCGATTCTAATGCGGTTCTGCCCCGGGTCCACGTCGAGGAAGTGCGGGACCATTAAGACGCGAGGGGGGAGCAGTCGGCGTCGGCTTTTATTGTTTCCCCTTTGGGGGCCTCTTCGGACGTAGCTGTCGCCTCCTCCTTGGAGGTCTCTTCGGACTCGGCTATTGCTTGCGACGGGGGAGGCCTATCTGATAGGCGCTTGGGGAAGAGGTACAGGAGGCGTTGATGAATCTGTGATTCATCACTTCAAAAGTCAAAAATAGAGCCTTGTTCCCGAGAAAATAGAGGCATATTTCCCTTTATATTGCATAAATAGCACTCATGCATGCATTCATAAATCATACATTTTAGCAGCTCATTTGCATTTAAATAAGAAGCCAAAAATCCCTTGTAAAATACCCAATCCCTAAAATAACCTCTTCTCTATAATATATACTCCTTAGTTAATAATAGAGGGACGAATGCCAAAAATCCCCCTTGTAAATTAGTCAATAAAGCCCTAGGCCCCTTGTACACTAAAATACACATAAAGCCCTCATACAAACTCCGAATTAGGTCTACTTACTCTTAGAATACTACATATTAAAAGACCTTCAAAATGAGACTAATTTCATTGAATTTGGAGCTCGTATGAGAAAGTTGGGTTTTTGGGCCACTTTGTATACTACATCTGTATATCTATGTATCCTTGTATTTATATATCATATTTGACCTCATCTCCGTCTTTGGTCAACATGAAACTTGTAGATCTCATCGAGATCTACAACTTTCATGTTTTGAGTTTTTCCAAATTCGGCCCCCTCTTCTCTCTACACGTGCATTTTCCTCCAGCCACTCATAGCAGGCCACGTGGCGCCCTCTGGTTGCGCCACGCGGCCCGCTTCCCCTCGCCTCATCCGCCTCATCTTCCAACCGTTGGATCCTCTTCCAGATCCAACGGCCCAGCTCTGCCCACGCGCGCCTAAAGCCTGGACCATCAGATCATCTCCGGCCTTAATCCACGTCGCACGTTCGCGCTCTCACCAGAACACGCCACGTGGCGCTTTAAAGACCGCTTGATCGCATCCACGATCCTCTGATCTCAGCCGTCTCTCCTTCCAGCGAGTCTCGGCCCTTCGATCAGCACCATCTCCTCATCCAGGCCGCCCGCTCGCGCTTCGCCCGCAGCTCGCCACGTGGCTCCACCGCAGCCCATCATCTACGCGCCCCGATCTAATCCTACCCGACCGCCACGCTTCGATTACCACCGTTGGATCACAAGATCCAACGGTGGAGACTTCGTCTCCTACCTCCAGGCGCCCCTCTCTCCCACGTTCCCTGCCTTGCGGGAGGGGCGCCCCCTTTCTATTTCCGGCTGCACGTCAGCTACCATCTACGTCCGCCAACACTCCCACGATGAGCCCCACTCTTCCCTCATCCTCGCCGTCTACCTCATTCCCCACTACGACCACCAGAGACTCCCCACTACCTCCATAAACCTCGCCTCGTCGCCAACACTGCTGCCATCTTCAACCTATAAATACGCCACCACCGGCCGACTTCACCCCCATCCGCCACTTCAGGGAGCTTCCCTGAGCTCAGATCTTCCCATTGGTGACAGCAATTAGGCGATTCATCGAGCGACGAAGGGATTCAACTCCGGCGAGATCCACAGCAGCTCCGCCGTGCCGCAGCGACTCCCACGAGCAGCTGCACGAGCTCGGGACATCACCGGCCCTCGAGCGAAGACCTGGACCTCAAGCAAGAGGCCCAATCCCCAGGTGAACCCCCTCCATTCCTCCTCCGATCTTCTTCTTATTTTCCTTTTGTTTTCTCCTATATTATTCGACTCCACCGGTCATCGTCTCGCTTCCAATCCATCTCACTGAGCTTCGCGTCGAAGCTCTCATCCTCGCGACACCATTCACAACCTCCGACGACGCCCCTCGCAACATTCCGATCACCAGCTCCGCCATTTGGCCGGAGCTCCATCTTCAGACGTCCTCCGTCACCCTTAGGCCTCGCCGATTACCTCCACCTCTCTACAAACACACGCACGAGCTCCGGCTCTATCTTTCACCTTTGCAGGTACCCAGCTTCTCATTGAACGGAAGCTCGCGGGAGACGCCCTTGAGCTTCATCGTCCTCGACTTCAGGCCACCCTCCGACACTCCTGAGGCCACCGGAGGCTTCGTCGACCATCCGCGCAGCTTCTGGGATATCTCCGACAAGTCGGAGAGCGTCAGCGCCTCGAGGAAGGACGGGCGGAGCTACTTCACCGTCGCCGGAGCCCCGCCTTCTCCTCCGCAGGCGGCGGAGGATCGTTGGAGCAGAAGAGCAGCTGCCGTTCGATCACATATACGAGTTATGGCTAAAGTATATATGAAATATATACACACACCCCTATACTTAGATCGAACGATGTCCTCAGAGTCAAGAGCGATGAAGAAGACATAACTCGTGCTATGTATAGGGAAGTGAAAAAAAGGCTATATACAAGGAAGAATGAATGAAATAGAAAAGTCAAGAGGGTCTCGGGTCTTTCCCCCTATACTTAGGATCAAGTAATCCTAAGTATAGCAGGCTGTATACTAAGGGAAAAACCGAGTGGAGAATGTACAGGGTCTACCCCCCCCCCCCCCCCTATACTTAGGGTGAAATGTCCCTAAGTATAGGCAGTAAAACAGGGGTAGACAGCAACAAAAGAAATACCCGAAGGTCTCACATCCCCCCTATACTTAGGGTAAAGTGCACCCTAAGTATAGCATAATCACAAGATGAAGAAAGGGATGTGGGACTAAAGAATGTAGAGATATAAACATCTGGATCTATACAAGGCGGAAGAACAGTGAAACTCAGGCGTGAGATGCATTAGATGTGAGTCAAAAGACCACATCTCACGCAAAATGAATAGGGGCAAGATCAGCGACCTGCGGCTCATGATCTAGAAATGGCTTGAGCCGCTGGCCGTTTACTCGAAAGGTACTCTCAGAAGACAACTCGGATATATCAATGCTACCGTTGTCGTGTACCTTTCTGACCAAGTAGGGTCCCTTCCATTTGCTCTGTAGCTTTCCTGGAAACAAACGAAGCCTCGCATCAAACAGCCATACTCTCTGTCCAATCTCAAAATGCTTGTGGCTGATATGAGAATCATGCCACTCCTTCACTCTCTCCTTATACTGTAGGCTGTTTGAGAAAGCAGTATCTCTAAGCTCTTCCAGGGCGGCTAACTCTGCCCTCCTCTGATCTCCCATACCATCTGGATCCATACGAATATCTGTAACTGCCCAAAGTGACTTGTGCCTCAGCTCAACAGGTAGATGGCACGGCTTGCCATATACGAGGCGAAAGGGAGATGTGCCCAATGGAGTCTTGAAAGACGTCCTATATGCCCATAAGACCGAGTCCAAAAGCTGTGACCAATCCTTTCGGTCAGGGCAGACAACTTTCTGCAATATAGTCTTGATCTCCCTATTCGACACCTCGGCTAGACCATTCGTCTGTGGATGGTAAGGTGTAGCAACACGATGGTCTATACCGAACTCGCTAGCAAGGGCCTTCACCTGGTCGTTGATGAAGTGAGACCCCCCATCAGAAATCAGAACTCGTGGAACCCCGAACCGCGTGATGATGTGCTTCCTCAAAAATCTGCAAACTGTCCTCGCATCAGCGGCTCGGGCGGGGATAGCCTCAACCCAACGACTAACATAATCCACGGCCAACAGAATGTACTCAAATCCCTGACTCTTAGGGAATGGACCCATGAAATCGATGCCCCATGCGTCAAAAACCTCACAGAAGTGAATGGGTTGCATCGGCATCATATCACGCTGTCCACAAGTGCCCATCCTCTGACAGTCAGTACACCTCTTCACGAACTCATCTGAGTCCTTGAAGAGGGCAGGCCACTACAATCCGGATTGGAGCACTTTATGTGCCGTTCTCCTCCCAGAATGATGTCCTCCTGCCTCAAGTTTGTGGCAGTAAGTGAGGACGCTATGGTGTTCCTCTTGAGGAATACACCGACGCCAGACGCTATCCCCTCCTTCGTGGTAAAGGATGGGATCCTCCCAGTGGTAGGACTTGGCCTTCGCAAGGAAGGTCTCAAGCCTCTGCCTGGGCCAATCTTGTGGGACTTTCCCAGCAACGAGAAAGTTCACAATATCGGCATACCACGGGAGTGAGGCGATAGCAAGGATCGCCTCATCTGGGAAGGTATCACGAATGGGATCAATCTGCTCAGACTCCTCAGGCTGCTCTAAACGGGAGAGATGATCCGCCACCACATTCTTGACTCCAGGCTTATCCTTGATCTCAATGTCGAATTCCTAGAGTAGAAGGATCCATCTAGTGAGTCTCGCCTTGGCATCCTTCTTTGCCATGAGGTACCTGATGGCGGTGTGATCTGTGTACAAAGTCACTCTAGATCCAATGATATAAGATCGAAACTTATCTAGGGCGAACACTACGGCTAGCATCTCCTTCTCTGTGACCGTGTAATTCCGTTGGGCGGAATCCAATGTGCGGCTAGCGTAGTGAATAGCAAATGGAACTCCGTCCCTCCTCAGTCCCAGCACTGCCCCTATGGCAAAATCGGAGGCATCCGTCATGATCTCGAATGGGAGAGACCAATCAGGCGGCTGGAGGACAGGAGCCTCAATCACACACTGCTGGAGAGTCGCAAAGGACGAAAGACACTTGTCATCGACAAGGAACTCGGTGTCTTTCATCAAGAGGTCAGTCAACGGCCGGGCAATCCTGCTGAAATCCTGAATAAATCTCTTATAAAATCCAACGTGCCCCAGGAATGACCGTAGCTGCCTCAAATTGGACGGCGGTGCGAGTTTTCTAATGACATCAACCTTGGCCGGATCAACCTCCATGCCCCTGTTGGAGATGATGTGGCCAAGCACCGTCCCTTGAGTCACCATGAAGTGACTCTTCTCCCAAGATAGAACCAAATGGTACTCAATACATCGCTGAAGTACTCGGTCTAGGCAGTCAAGACAGGAGTCGAATCCGTCGTCGTAGACCGAGAAATCATCCATGAAGACCTCCAAACACTCCCCTACCATGTCCGAAAAGATCGACAGCATGCACCTCACAAAAGTCGCAGGGGCATTGCATAGCCCAAATGGCATGCGTCGAAAGGCATATGTACCAAAGGGACAGGTGAAGGTGGTCTTCTCCTGATCCTCAGGAGCGATGGCCACCTGGTTGTAGCCCGAGTACCCATCCAGGAAGCAATAATGGCTCTTCCCTGCCAGTCTCTCAATGATCTGGTCAATAAAAGGTAGGGGGAAATGGTCCTTCTTGGTGGCCTGGTTGAGTCTCCTGTAGTCAACACAGACCCTCCAAGAGGTGGGTACTCGTGTAGCAATCTCCTCTCCCGACTCACTGATCACAGTCGTGATGCCCGTCTTCTTGGGCACCACATGCAAGGGGCTGACCCACTTGGAGTCGGAAATGGGATAAATAAAATCTGCACTCCACCATTTTGATATTTCCTTCATCACGACCTCTCTCAGGTTGGGGTTCAGTCGCCGCTGGAACTCACGCGACGGCTTCACCCCCTCCTCGAGATAAATATGGTGGGAGCACACTGATGGACTAATCCCATGGAGATCTGCTACGCTCCATCCGATTGCCTTGCGGTTCTTTTCAAGAACCCCCATCAAACGGGATTCTTGCTCTCCAGTCAGATCGGCGGAGATGATGACTGGGTGCATCTCAGGTTCGCCCGCAAGGAACCGATACTTCAGCGAAGTAGGGAGCGGCTTCAGCTCTGGACAGCTGGGTGCTGGCAAATCTGGCCTCAGAAGAAGGTGCGTGAATGCTGCTAAGTCTGCCAAATCTGCCTGGGAGAAAGAATACGAGCTCTCGCAAACTGGATCTGGATGAGGCTGCTCAACTGTGCTGTCTCTGATCTGCTCTGCCTCTACCTCCTCCTCATTTGTAGGCTCAGGTGGACTTAGGTCTGGCATCTGATCATCACAATCTGCCCAATCAGACTCTGAATCCGAGGGATCTGCATCAAACAAGGTGGCATCAATACCACCATCACACAAGGTGGCCTCAGCACCACCATCACTAGAAACCGTGTCGCGGTCAAGAACTGGCTCTGCTGCCTCTGTAGTATCCTGGACCAGGGTTGTGCTCTCCAAGCTCTCCTCTGTTGTCATCTCTGTATCAGTGGTGTCTAGAAATGAGAGGATGGCCTGTGCTGCAGGGTCTGCCCATGCTGCCTTGTCGTCTGTGATCACAAAATCACAGTCCTGGTGGATGTCTGGCTCGGCGTCTGTCAGCTGCTTTGAATCTGTGCTGGCCTCTGAGCATGCTCTCTCTCTGGCTCTGTAGTCCTCGACCGTCTCTATTTGTATACTCTCGTCCTCGACGCGAAAGTATACCTTCCCGCTATCATGATCAGTCACCGCCTTGGCTGTGGCCAAGAACGGACGACCGAGGATGATGGGGGTATCAGCCACTGAATCAGGGATCTCCATGTCCAACACTACGAAGTCCACGGGGAATTGCAGGCCCTGAATAGTGACGATAACGTCTTGCAACAACCCCTTCGGCCTCTTGACAGATCGATCAGCAAACTGAAGGACTGTCCTGCTCTGTCGAAGAGTGCCCAACTCGAAGCGGTTGAGAAGGGCTGCCGGAAGGAGGTTGATAGACGATCCGCTATCCAATAGAGTACGGTCGAACCTCTGCTCACTAATCTGACATCTGACATACGGGGCTCCTGAATCTGGCCTCTTGGCCGGCAGACGGTTCTGGATCGCGAAGCACGTGGCTTTCGTCAGCACATGTATCTCAGAATGGTGGTTCCTCCTCCTCCTCCTGACTGTGGTCCTATCTCTCAAAGATCGCTGAAGAAGGGGGATATGCTGCAAAGCCTCCTGAAGGGTCAGCTGTATGTGAAATTTGTCGATCATGCTCTGGCTGAACTCCTCCTGCTCTCTCTTTTTTGGGTCTTTTTCTCTTTTCTTCCCCTTCCCCATCTGAAGGGCTCTAGGGAAGGGGATCACAGGGTCCTTCTCAGATGAAGGACTAGGAAAAGGTCTAGACGGCTCGACGGCCGGATCCGCACATACATCAATCACCACAGTGGGACCAGAAGAAACTAAACCTTTTCCTTTATTCACAACAGTGTTCTGAGATACATCAGCATGAGGAAAAGCAACATCTCTCTCTACAAAAACACCGGTGATTTCAGTACCACCACGGGCTGGCTCTGCTGCTGGACGTCTCGCGGCCTCAGTACCGCGGGTTGGCTCGGCTACTCTGGTGGCATCAGCACCACCTCCTCGAACTGGTGAAGCGGCGGCCTCAGTACCGCCGGTGGAATCAGCATCCATGGTGGCATCAGTACCACCATCATCATCGCGTATGGCCTCAGTACCGCTCTCCTCCTCCTCATCTGGCGCCCTGGGTGGATCCTCGAGTCGTCGCTCAGATGAGGCGCCACCTGCTGGTGCTCTACCGCTTCTAAGTGTAACAAAATCAGCATCAAATAGATCCGAAGACATATCATCAAATGGATCACTAGGAGTGGCATGCTCAGTGGAAACTACCTGCTCAGATTTCCTCTTCAGGCTGTTCGGATTCGGCTCTATCTGTGCAGGGATGGCAGCCTTCCCTCTCATCAGGTCCCGCATCTCCTGGCGGAACTCGTCCATCTCCCGTCGAAAAGTAGCCTGCTGATCCGTGAGGAGGCGGGCTATGTCATCCAAGGCGGGGCTCTCATGGGAGCCCGACGGGTAGCCTCTCTGGTGCTGAGGCTGCTGGAACTGGTGCTGCTGGTGCTGAGAGGGGTAGGAGGAAGGATGTTGCTGCTGCTGTGGCTGGTGAGCCTGCTGCTCACGTCTCCAAGACTGTCCCTGCTGCTGATAGGGACGAGGAACGAAGGACGACTGCTGGTGTGCCTGGTAGGCTGGGGGCTGCTGCTGCTGGTGATCCCTCTGCTGGCTATACTGCCCTCCCTGATCGGATGACTGCTGCTGGGGCTGGGTACCTCCACTCCCCCACCTGAATCCGGGATGGTCTTGTCGGATCCCAGGCTGAGGGCGGTCATACCAAATCCCATTGACATCCATCAACGGCTCTGCATCGTACTAGGCTGGCGGGAATACTGCCAGAGGCTGATCCGGCTGGTATACCACCATCTGCAGGTCTGGAGATGGTGGTGACTGGTAAGAGGGTTGTTGCGGCTGGTACGGCTCCGCCTGTACAAGATGAACCTGTCTAGGCTGGTGAAAGGAGCTGGAGCGCTGGGACGAGCTGCTGCTGCCGCCGGTATCGCCTCGCGACTGAAGACGGGGCTGGGAAGCCGTCTGTGCCTCCTGGAGACACATGAGCTGGGTCTTCATGTCGCTCAGAGTCTGTGCCATCTGCTCCATCTGAGTGATGCCCTGGCACTGCTTCTTCTCGATCAGCTCCATGCGGTCCAACTTCTCGCTGATGATACCCATATCCGCAGCGGACGACTCTGCCTGTGCTGCTGCAACTGCGGATGAACTGGATGGACCGACATCGACCCGTGCTATCCTCTGGTACTACACGGATCCTGGCTGCTGCTGGGGTCTGCCCTGAGTGTACAACCGGGTCTGGGACATCACCATATAGTTCTCGGCCATCTCCTCGAAGATGGCCCAGACCTGGTCGTGATCCTTGGCGAAATAGGACCCGCCACAAGAAGCGTTCACCAAGCCTTGGAGCTCTGGTGTCAGCCCGCTGAAGAAGCTCTGCACAAGGTTCGGCTTCGAGATATCATGGTGCGGGCATCGGTCTGTGAGCTCTCGGAACCTCTCCCATGCCTCATGGAATTGCTCGTTGGGGAGCATGGAGAAGTTGCTGATCAGGGCCCTCGCTGCATTGGTCCGTCCGAGTGGATAGTACTTATTCAAGTACTCGGTGCGGAGCTGCTCCCAGGTGTAAACAAACTTCCCCAAATGCTTCAGCCAGGTGGCTGCTCTGTCTGCTAGGGAGAAGGGGAAGGCGATCATCCGAATCGTGTCCTGGTCCACATGACGGTCGTGGACAGTACTGCAGATCATCAAGAACTCCTGGAGGTGGAGATGGGGCTCCTCGGTGGCAAGTCCGTGAAAACGGGGAAGCATCTGCAGGGTGTTCGGGGGGAACTTAAAGTCCCCCACGATAGCAGGTACCACTACCCAATGATGCATCAGTGTAGATCCGGGATTGTGCAACTCCCGCATCGGTCTCGGTGGTCCTCCTGCCGCCGCGGCTGCCGCTGCGGCGGCGACTGCTGCTGCTGCGGCGGCGGCTGCTGCTGCTGCGGCTCGTGCCTCTGCATCTGGTCCATCCTCAGGCTCGCTCTGATCTCTCTCTACTCCGAGTCGCTCCAACTCTCTCCTCATCTCAATCATGAAAGCTCCCTGATCCCTCAGCTGCTGCTGCACTGTCTCTAACGAGGCGATCAGGGTGGAGTTGATCGCTCCCTGGTCCATCACGATGTGCTCTGTCTTGGAGCGGTCCTCTGAACTACCGGCCATGACGTCTGCAAAATCAAATGAGCCATACTCAGGTGCTGTCAAATCTGCTATTCTCTCCTCTGGCTCATATCTCTCAGAACCGAAAGAAAGGGGGTCGAGGGGGAACAGGGCGGAATCATACTCGGGCTCGGAGAACTGGTCTCGGCTCTCGCGGGCCAACCTAGATGATTGGGTAGACGTGCCCGAAAGCGGTGCAGCCAGAGGCTGCCTAAGAGAGCGTCTACCCATCATCGTGATCTGGTCGAGTAGTGCGGATGGGATCTGGAGAAACTATGATCCAAATGCAAACCCCCGGTTCACCAACGCAACGCGAGCTGAAGACCGTAAAAGCTCGGTCAAATTATCTTGTCAATTTTTATTAGGTGAACACACAAGATATCAGAGCGCTTACATGACCTGTTGGGATACCCGATACTACCCCAACCGACTGGCCCGATAGGAAGAGTCGGTAGTCAGCTGGAAATAGCACCGGAGGGCTCTACCTAGGGTGCGGGTCACTCTCTCGCGCAAGCAAACCAAACAATGAGGGGGTTGCTCTCCCCAAGACAAATTTTTAAGGTGAGTGTCTTTTAGGGTCAATAGTTTTAGCCAGTCCCAATTTTATGGTTTTTCTTTTTAAAATTTTTCAAATAAAAACAAACGCCTAACGAATTTTTCGGTTCTCCTGATTATTAAGTCAAAAACAGGGGGAGAAGAAGAAAAAGCTGATGCACGAAAAATCAATGATGCATGCAAAGTCAGAAAGGCGTACCTGTCTCCAACACTCTACATGCAATATGATCCGCGCATAAATGTAAAGGCAGAAAATAAACTACCTAAATGATGCAGCGATGAAAACCGAGCCCTAGATCAGCAATTCTACTCACAGAACCGTCTAACTGGTCACCGTCCTACAGGCCAAAGGTCCGGTCTTGGTCTACCCCTCCTCTGCCCGACAAATCGGGGGTAGGAGAAAGCGCTTTGTGGGGTAGACTACGGCACGTAAGCCACGAAGGAAAATGAGTCAGTTATTTTTATTAATTGATTATTAGTAGGTCCAATTAAGCGCACTATAGGAACAGGCAGATAATTAAGTGTGGGGACCCTACTAATTACGGCACAAGCAAGTATAAAATCCTAAGTCTAAGGGCTCGATCAAAAACCGCGTAAACATCGGAAAAGGCAGCTAAAAAGAAACGAAAAGAAACCACGAGAAAAGCCGCGAAAAACTCCTAAGGGTCCCCCGAGCACACCGGTGCTCGGCGAAACAGACCTACTAAGTCAACCACAGTGCAAAGGTCCAGTCTCTGAGTCCCTATATTATTACAATAATAATCAGAATAAAAATAAAATAAAAATCTAACTAAACCTCTCCCACTCAACTCTCTCTCTCTCGCTCTCTCCTACGGCTCCGTAAAGAAGGGAGCCGCCTCCAAGTCCTGCGGTTGCGTCGGCTCCTCGAAAGTCGCCTCCGCGGTCCTCGGGCCCTCGCAAGAAATAGAGACAAGTAGTCAGACCAAAATAATCAAATAATAATAAGGAAAATAAATGCAAATGAAAATGAGGGTATATATGCAAAAATGCAAAATAAAACAAACACTCAAAATAAAACAAAAAAAACAAAAGAAAAGAAAATAAAGCAAAATAAAACAAAAATAAAATATAGACAAAAGCCGCGAAAAAACCGCGAGCTCTGAAAGAGCCGCGAAAAGCCGCAAAAACAAAAACGAAAAATAAAAACTACTAAGCCTTGCTCCCCGGCAACGGCGCCATTCTGATGACACGAAGAACCGAGCGACTAAGGCAATCAGGTATCTCTACAATGGTCGTCGCGACCTCGGTCACTCGATCGTGTCGATCAGGAAGATTAGACCACCAAGATAGATAAAATCAATCAAAAATAAGCTAGCGGTCTCGCTATTTATTTAACTTGGTATAGCGATCAGGGTCGAACTCAAGGAGCATGGGTTGGCCTCTTGGCCTACGAAGTAGTCAAAAAGAGAAATAGAATAAAAGAAGAAAATATTTTTGGTGGTTTTTAATTATTTACTATTTTTTTTGGATTTTTAGTAGGTTAAGAAAATAATAAAAGCTAATAAACACACACTTCAACAATTTATTAAAAGCATTAAAAATCAACCAAAATTCTAACAAAAATGTTTTTATGTGTTTTATAATTTTTAGTGTTTTTGATGAATTTTTGGGATTTTTCTGATGTTTATTTAATTTTCTAAAAATAAAAAAGTAGCTAAAACAATAGGTACTGTCCAGCCGAGCTAAAAGGGCCTAGATAAAATATCTAAAGGCCCCAAATTAGCTGGGAGGTAATTTTCCTGTAAAGAGAATAAAACAAGGAAAATTTAGGCACCTATTTTATTGTTTTTGGATTTTTAATTGATTTACTAGAATTTTTATAAGATTTTGAGTGTTTTTCAATTTTTAGTGGTTTTCAGTAATGAAAAATAGCCAAAATTGGCTAGAAAATCAAACACAATAAAATAGATAGTAGACAATTTTTTTGTAATTTTTAGGCACTATTTAATATTTTTTTGTGATTTTTAAAGTTAGACAGTGAAGAAAATAGAAGTTTTTGAATTTTTAAAAAAAATCAAATGAAAACAAAAATGTCCTCAAAAATCCTCGAAAATTTTACACTATGGCAGGAGCCATGTGTCCAATTTTCGTTGGATTTGGAGGTATTTTGCTATTTTATCCAAAAATAAAGAAGGGGCACTGTGCACAGGGACCAAAGTGCAAATACCCAAGAGTCTGGGGGGTCTGGTGCAATTAACCCAGTGAAACACGTGCTACGCGTGTCTGGGGCACTCAGGGACCCAAATGTGAGAAAAATAAGTTCCGAGGGCCTTTTGGTAACAGGTACCAAAAGCCCAAGGGCTTATCTGCAAATAACCCAATATATAACGCACATGCTCAATTAAAATACGCACAGGGGTATAAATGCAAATAAACAAAAACTTTCATTCATCCATTAACAGTCAGAATTATAGGGGCATGGTATGCAAATACGCCAAAAACTCACGTGTCGATGCACGTGTCAGACCATACACAGGGGCATAAATGCAAACTAAATATAGTACGAGGTCCTCTATGCAAATAGCCCAAAAACTAAACAACTGGATTAACTAATTACAGGACTAACTACGAAATGCAATAAACAGAAGGGCCTAAGGGTAGTTTACCCTTTATTAATGGAGCGACTGGATGGAGGGCACGTGGATCATCTGACGGTTGGGAATAACAAGTGCTCCACAGCTGGGCTCCTCTGACGAATCCGATGGTGAGGGTCAAGCCACGTGGTGCATCGGACGGGCGTGGCTCTCTGCGGCTAACCCTCGAGCATCGGGCGATCCATATCTCTCCACCTCAGATCGAACGATGACTGTTGCTCCTGAACGGACGGCCCGGATGACACCTGGAGCGAGAGGGCTGATCGGACGGCGTCTGAAGGTCGAGGAAGAACAGGTGGCCGGCGAACTTCGCCGGCCCAGTGCATGCGCTCCCGACCTCCTCGCGGGGCGCTGGTGATCTGAAAAGGTCTGGCGTGGGGCCCCGCGTCTGATGGTAGGCTCCGATGACCCTGCCGAGCTCTGAGGAGCTCCGGCGAGGTCGGCGGAGCTGCGCCTCCTGGCTTGAAGTCGAAGGACCTCAGATGGCCTTCATTCAACCTGCAAAACAATCCAGAAGACTCGCGGGTCGAGGGCAAACTGCCTCGACCCGGTTAGGCAGGGTGACGGTGAACGATGGGGCGATATGGACGAGCTCCGGCGAAGGGGGGGACGGTGGAGCTCGAATCCCAGCTCCTGTGCGAGCTGGGTTGGATGGGGAGATGGAGAAGGTGCGCGGGAAGGAGGCGATGGTGAATATGGATTCCGATGATCGAATAGAGCTATGGAATGGTCGGAATCGGCGTAAAACGGCGGAGCGGCGATTTGGGCGTAAATGAAAATCAAAGGAAAAGAAGGGTCTAAGGGATTACCTGGGTGGATGAGGAGATTGGGGAAGAGCTAAGGAAGCTCTGGGTCTTCACCTTGAGGAGCGTCTCCCTCCGAGGCTCGGGCTCCAGCTGGTGGCGGAGCAACGGCGGCGAAGCTCGCAGGATCGATGGAATCCGGTCCCTCTCCTCGCTTCAACAGCACGAGCAGTGAGCTGTCACTCTCACGCACACACCGGAGCTCACAGGGGGTGGAATCGAATACCCAAAGATGAGATTCGAGGTGGCGGAGCTCGAGCTAAATATAGGTGCAGGTCCGGCTAGAAGAGGTCGGGTAGGGCGATCGAGCGCGCGGATCCCGATGTGGATACCCCGGCGAGGGTCTCGGATGTAGCATTAAGGAGTCGGACCCGGGGTTTAGGTGGTAGGCGATCGGGTTTAGCGGGGAAAATACGAGAAGATGGGTACCCGCTAAGGACCCGTGTGAAGTGGTCCTGGGGGGGGGGGGTAGTTGACCGGGCGGTCAACAATCCCCAGGACCAATGAGAAAAGGCCACGTGGCTGGATTTTGAAATTAAAATTAAGGGTAGCAAAGGCCGATTTAGTGAAAACTTAAAACATGAAATATTTTTATTTTATTTTTTCCTATTTTTTAGTGATTTTTAATAATTTTTTTTTCGAAATAAAAATAAGGTATATTCATAATATGTTATATATAGGTATATATACACTATATATGATTTTAATGTTTTTTATTTTTAATTGTTATTTTTGTACAATTTTATTCCCCTTTTATATTTTATTTATTTTCATTATAAAATAAGGAATAAAAAGAGATTTTTATTTTATTTTAATTATTTATGTATATAGGTGAAATAAATACATATATATATTTATATACATGGTATATTTACAAGATATTTTTGTGTTTTTAATTTTGTTATTTTTATTTTGTTTTTGTTTTAATTGTTTTTATTTTATTTATTTACACTATATAATATAGAATATTTACAAAAATTTTGGAGATTAATTTTATTTATTTATAAGGCTAAATAAATAGGGATGATGGAACTATGTACAAGGTGATCATGTACATGAATGAGATTTTTGGTTTCTTTCTAATTTTTATATTTTTATATTGATTTTATATTTATAAACGTATACAAAATATTTACAAGCCTATTTTTGTGAGGAAAATACTTTTTTTTATTTACATATATATTTACACACATGAGCCCCTATCTCCCTCTACTTTGGCTTTTATGCGGTCAGGCCCATGCTGAGCCCTCCCTTGGGTTAGGTTGCTCAATATTTATTCTAAATATTTCCCTCTTTTTCTTTTTAATCTTTATTCTTTTATTTTTGCACAAAAACATGCTAATTATAGGTTTTTACACAATGCATGCTTTTGGTAATTATTTCTATTTACACATATCTACATGCATTTGCAAAGGTTTTTGTAGCTAAAATATAAGAATAAAGAGTGATGAATGAGTATTCATCAGCAAGCCATCTGGCATCCCTACAGAAGTGAGAAAATATTCAGCATCTACTGATCCAGCATTTGAGGATGCAACACGATACAGAAGCTTAGTGGGAAAATTACTCTATCTCACTATTACTAGGCCATATATATCTTATGATGTGAGTAGAGCCAATCAATATATGGAGAAGCCTCTTTACAGTCACTGGCAGGATGTTCTTTTGATCCTTCGATATTTGAAGGAATCTCCTGGACGTGGACTTTTCTCTGGGGTGAATGGACACACTAATATCTCCGCCTATACAGATTCTGACTATGCTAGCTCTCTTGAGGACCGCCGATCTACTACAGGATACGCCATATTTATTAGGGATAACCTTGTCACTTGGCGAAGTAAGAAGTAGACAGTGGTATCCAAATCTAGTGCGGAAGCAGAATACAGGGCAATGGCTCAGGCCATACGTGAGATCACATTGCTTGTTTCTTTCCTAACAGAACTTGGCATGTCAGTCGCCACTCATGTACCCTTATACTGCGACAACAAGCCTGCCACGTACATCGCCACCAATCCAGTTTTCCATGAGCGGACAAAACACATCCAAGTTGATTGCCATTTTATTCGTGATGCAGTACGAGAAGGACGAATCAACACTCCACACATCTCCACTGAACTTCAACTTGCAGATATCCTCACAAAGGCTCTTCCAAGGAAGCACCTAATGTACTTAGTATCCAAGTTGGGCATGATCGACAGATATGCTCCAACTTGAGGAGGAGTGTTAGAATTATTATATTATAATTATATTTATAACCTTTCGGGTTCCGTAACCCTTAACCCTTCGGGTTCCGTAACCTTTAACCCCTCGGGTTCCGTAACCCCTCATGGGTATTTATGTATTTTTCCTCTTGTACTCTCTAGGGTTTTCTCTCTATATAAGAGACCCTAGCCCTATGGAATAGATATCCCATTCTGTCTCTCTTCTCCACATTGATCATTCATGGTTCTCAATCTTCTTCGGTGTCTCATGCACGTGAAGGAGACATTGGATTTCATGGGATGAAATCAGGAGGTCTCCCACTTAGGTCATCGCTTTGGATTGTGGGAAGCACACATCTCATCCACGCACCCACAAGTGCTCTCTATGTCGGATCAAACATGAGACATGAGGTCTCTTCTCTTAAAGACTCGTGGATCGTGATCACGCTTCAAGAGGTAATCATATTACTTGTATCGTCTTGATGAAACGACATCGGAATTGTTCCCATATCATGTGGTTTCATCAATTTTTCAAGTTGTCGTTGACCCAACGACTAGTATGACTAGTTGACCTAGATCATATGTGATACGATCTCCATGCTTCTCTGATGCACGAGGTGTGATCCCCCGCCTTCAATAGCTATAGTGTTTTCTATAATGCCTACACCACAACCTTTAATATATTATATAAGATATAGGATAAGTATGTTTTCCATGCTTCACAAAACTTCCATCTCCGTCTCAAACTATCACTAATAGTAAAATCTCTTTTTACAAACACATATGTATTCATAAGGGTTGTTATCAGTTGTGCCCTCTTGAGATATTACAATATCAATTATGTCCCTCTCTTTTTTGGAATATCAGTTGTGTCCCTTATTTCTTACACGATTATCATTTATGCCTCCCATTAAGTTCACAGTCAATAAGTTGAAATAAATTATTATTTATTCCAACCATGGTTTGGTCAACAAGGGCATAAATGTCAAAACTAACCCCCTCATCCTCCTTTGTCCAACGCACACCTTCCTTCTTTTCTTCTCAGGACAGTAGAAAAACATGGGATCTCCACTGCCTCCTTCTCTTCTTCTTCTCATGTAAGCTTTGACCCCTCCTCCGATCCCTCCTCTCCAATCCCTCCTCCTCCTCCTCCTCTTCTTCTCAACTACTTCCATCACATGCTTTCTAGCTATAGGATCTCCTCTGCTAGAAGCTAGAGGATGTGAGGGAGAGAGTATGTGTGGGCGGTAGAGGAGGGGGCGGAATAGGTGGTGAGGGGGACATGTCTATGGGAGCTGGGGCCGTAGAGGAAGGGCCTGGAGGAGGTGGGGAAATCAACGGGAGAAGGTATGGGGGAGATGTGGGTGTCAGAGGAGGGGGATGGAAGAGGTGGGCTGAGGAAGGGTGTGGGGGAGGGGGTTAGAGGAGGTGGGGGTGGAGGAAGGTGGTGACAGTGGAGGGGTCTGAAGGAGATGGGGCCCGTGGAGGAGGGGCCTGAAAGAGATGGGGTCGGCGGTAGAGGAGGGGTTGGGAGGAGATGTGAGCGACAAAGGAGGAGACTGAAAGAGCTAGGGGCAGTGGAGGAGGGTCTAGAGGAGGTGGGCGAAGGTGGTGTGGGTGGCGGTTAAGGATGGGGATGGAGGAGGTGTGGGAAGCTGAGGAGGTGGGGCCAAGGGTTGGGGGGAGGGGGTGGCAAAGGAGGTAGGAGGAGGAGGAAGATGGAGGAGATGAAGAAGATAAAGAGAGCAATGATCAATCTACCCTAGAGGTTACCTAGAAAGTACCTGTATGTCCAAAAATTAACATCCATTTGGGACGTAAGTGGACGACAACTAACTCGAGGAATATATGTAATAAAACTGGAAGAAGTATGGTGTACAACTAATATTCCAAAAAGGAAGGGTCATAACTCATATTGTGACATTTAAGGAGGGCACAACTGACAAAAACCCTATTCATAATTAGTTATATCATTTTTGATACAAATTGAAAGAGAATATATATATATATATAATAATAATAATAATGTAAATCTATGTTATAATTCAATGACTTGAAGATGCATTTATTTCCATATAATTATATAATTATATACTCATACTTTAGTGTGTGTGTGTATATATATATTCATAAGTAGTTATAATAAAAATTATATACAATACTAGTCGTAAGTTTAAGTAAAATGGGAGAGAGTCAAAATGGAAAAAGAGGGGAATGTAGATAAAGGCTATGGAAAGCATAAGAAATAAGAATCGGGTATAGGGGAGAATGTACCAATGCTTTCTACACTCAATAGTCATTACTTTTTGATGGCTCAAAATCAATTTCGCAAATTATTTGCTAATTCTTGCTTCCACGTCAGAGTTGATGAATGATTTGTTATTTCGACAAACCACTTATTGAAGTATGCATAATTCAAGAATAATTTCCCTATCGTGCACTAATGAGAAAATAATACTACTAGGGAATATAATACCTCAAAAGGGTGTGATGGTTGGAGACTTTTGGTTGTCAGTTTGCCCCGAGTAAACTGGTTAATGGGTACTCAGGATGTATCCATGTGTTATCCCATCTCTACCCCAACATTCTTCCCCATCTTATTAGCTTATGGATATCCAGGTTTAGGAACAACATACACACTACTGCCTGGATGACACAGAGGTTCCAATACCCTTTCTACATGCTTTAGGTTGCCTTAGATATATAGTGGCCAAATCTTGGAAAGGACTCCAACCCTCAGCATTGGAGAGAGGGGGAGTCCGGACTGAACATTTTTCTTTGTCACACTTGCTTCTCCTGAATCATGGAACCTACATTTCTTTGTTATAATAGTTCCAACAACCTTCAAATAAAAAAATCAAGAGTTTTTATTAACTGTGCCCATCTTTGCTTATATAACATTAGTTATGCCCTTTGTTTTTTTTGTAATATTAATTGTGCCCCTGAATTTTACAAAATTCATAGTTCTACCCCTATTACAATATATCAGTTATGCATGTACTTTACCTTAACGATATGCGAATTTTATAAGAAGTCAAAAGAACAATTAATATTATAAAAAAATGAGAGACATAATTAATATTGCTAAGAAAAGCACAAATAATAAAATGCAAAAATCAATATTATCAATACAAAAAATACACTATTCACTAATTTTGACCAAGAGGTTAACCTAACCTAAGGCTTGCAAATGTTGACCGTGCGGGAGGTAAGCTTATATTACAAACTTACGATCGAAGTCATTAATTGCTGTTGATCTAAATACCCAAAGCCTCCCCCGAGCGTCCCGACCAACACCCAACTCCACCATCACCCCGGCCCTCCCAACTCCACCAGGCGAAATGGAGCTGCGACGGGGTGGTTAGAGCTTTCTAGGGTTCTCCTCGCCAGCACTTCCGCCTCTCCGTCCTCCCCGTCGTGATCGATCCGCCGCCGATGGGCGTTTCATTCAAGATCTCCAAAACCGGGCGGAGACTCCGGCCGAAGCCGCGGCCGCAGCCTCGGGAGGAGGATCCCACTGAAGACTCCGGCGACAAGGTTGGTTTGTTGCCTTAAACCGATGTCGCTCTCGTTTGCTGTCGTTGTTCATGATTTTGGTTTTGGGAGCTGGTATCGGTCGCGCGGTGCTGGAAAATGCTTGCTTTGGAGGCAGTACCAAAAGATTGGATTTTTTTTCAATGATTGGTATAAGGTCGGGATGGTATCACTCCACTCGGTCGAAATCTTGCTGCTTTGTTGTGATTATTTCACGCTTCTATGGTCCCTCGCGGATTGGGTTTTGGGTTATTGGAAGTTGGAACTGGTCCTTTGAGGTCCAATTTTTATTTTTTTATAGTTCTTCCTGCTATACCTCCCCCATACTCCCCGAAACGATCCTTTCATCGTAAATTGTTGTCTGATGAATGAAAATAGTCCCGTAAGAGGTCATGTTTTATAATTGCTAAAATTTCTTTCAAAGTGGGTAATATATGATGATGCCACCTTCCAATATTTATGCTAAGGAAAACGTGTGAATTAAGTGTAACTTCTAAAAATTGTCTGAGATGGTGCGTGCGCGTACATGCATATGCCAACTCGGCCCCATGTAGCTTCACAAATGGCTATTCTCATGGAAAGGAAGGTCTGTGTAAAATTGTACGATGTTTGCTCTTGTAGTCATCCATCATCATTGGATGGGCATACAACATGATCTATGGGCCATTTGCATCTTAATTAATAGCATGAATGCTCGCTTAGTGGTCGTCACATTTTATCCATCTAAAATCTTGTACATGTGTGAAAAGGACTCCTCCCCAATACACCCACCCGACACATCTATCTACAGGGATTTAACTGCTAAGGGACGCATTCAATACAAAACTGTTAAACCGTTACAATTATACAAATGACGATAATCAATGTTTTAAATTTTGGATCCGTTTCGCCAAAGTCTAGATAGTGAAAAATTGAAGAATTTCGCTGAAATTGTTGGAAATCATAGAAACGACTCTAAACTCGATTTTCCAATAAGTAAGGTTTTGATGTTTCTAAACAACAAACAAGATATAATACACATTTGTTTGTAATATAGATGTGTAAATATATCATGAGAAACAAAGTCATAGGCACGTAGGTTCATAGTCAGATCGACTACTCCAATAGCACTCATCTATAAATTGGTTATTGGTAGAAAGAACGTAGATAAATATAAAAGGGGCTTCCCCCATGGGCTAATAGTTAATAGGATGTTTGGAGGCTTAATTGATTGAATACTCGAGAACCATACTTTTTCAAAGGAACTGCTTCTACGACGATAGATAGGGGCCATGTTTGAACTCCACCCCCACCTAGAAGAGTGAGGGGCATTTCGTAATCAATGTTACTTGCGGGGTTCCGTTAAATTCTCGCCTTTGATCGGGGAATTTCACAGGCGGAGTGACTGTCGACTCTTGCTTCTTAGTACGTAAATTGGGTTACTATCCTTCTGCAAAACGGGTTGGAATTGATAGTTCGCTTAAAGGCTCGGGATTGGGAACCATACTCTCGGGTTAGTGCGAGTAAGTAAGAGCAACTTGTATGTACGAGCCCCTCAATATAATTGGTCGTAAGGAGGTGAAGTAGAAGTTAATGACACCGGGCCCTTATGGCATCTAATGCTACTAAGTCAACTGCTTTATTTTTTTAAAAGAAAAAGGGCCTCCACCGTATAGATAGTGCTAAAAAACTTCACCTTTATCTCCAAAAGTCATTGCAAGCCTATTGTATGAAACGCTACAAATTTACAAGTTTCAACTCTCAGCCATGGCATTGACACATGCCACAGTATTCTCAGCGTAACAACGATCATGACGAAACACCACCCCATTCGTAGCCAACCAGAGTGCCCAGATCACAGCCACACATCTCGATCTCTCCTTTTCCGTGTAGTTCTAGTTCACCCAATAGAGCTCCACAAGCTAGAACCATTGTCAGTAATCACCACTTGATTCCCAAGGGATTCCAAACTTCCAAAGAGCTCCAACAATTGAAGAAAATGTGGTCTGCATCCTCCACAGACTCCAGATATCTTGCACAAATCTGTCCTTTGTCAGCAATCTACCCCGTCGCATAATCCCCAAGACGACCTTCACGCAAGTTTGAACTTGCCACTTCCAAACCCGCATGCAGTCTGCAGTCTGCCGCACACCCCCATGGATCAAAAATCACAGGACCCTTCAACGCCCTGTAGGCCTTTCCCACTGTAAAAGAGCCGTCGCACCAGACCCGGCAATCTTGATCGTCTGAAGGTTCATTCACATTCTCAGCTCTGCAACCAAAGCAATAAGCTCATCCACACGCCAATCTGAGAACTCAGATATAAACTCCGAGAAGGAGTGTGTTGGGAAACGTAAATGAGTTGTTTATTCCATAGCCCTAGGCTCTCTTATATAGGAGAGTAGCCTATGGGTAAATTACATAAAGGGGATAACAAGAAAATAAAATAGCAAAGAGATACAATACTAAATATGCGTCAACACTCCCCCTCAAGATGGAGCATAGATGTCAATCATGCTCAGCTTGGAAGCACACTTCTGAAATGGGCCACGTAACAATGCCTTGGTGAATATATCTGCAGTCTGGTTCTCTGAAGTAACATGGGATGTGATAATGAATCCTTTCTGAATCATATCACGTATAAAGTGGCAATCCACCTCAATATGCTTGGTCCGTTCATGGAATGCAGGATTGTTTGCAATGAACAAAGCAGCCTGATTATCACACTCCAAGTTCATAGGAAGTGGTATATCTAAGCATAAATCTGTCAGCACCGCTTTCACCCACATCATCTCTGTAGTAACCTGGGCCATAGCCCTATATTCGGATTCAGCACTGGATCTAGCTACCACAGTTTGCTTCTTGCTCCTCCATGAGACTAGAGCATCTCCAACATAGACAGCATACCCTGAGGTGGACTTCCTATCCTTAGGACATCCTGCATAGTCTGCATCTGCGCATGCTGAGACAGAAATCCCCTTTCCTTTCTTGAATAGCAGACCTTTACCTGGAGAAGATTTGAGATATCTAAGTATCATGTGTATTGCATCCATATGCACCTGACGTGGTTGCTCCATGAACTGGCTCACACGGCTCACTGCAAATAATATATCTGGCCTAGTGATCGTGACATATAACAATTTGCCTACCAGCTCTCTGTATCTTCTCCTGTCAACCTCCTCTGTGTCATCATCATACAGCTTCATGCTAGGGTCCATTGGTGTTGTGGCAGGACGACACCCTAGCATACCTGTCTCACTCAGTAGATCTGTGACATACTTTCTCTGTGACATGACTAATCCATACGGATTTCTGGCAAACTCCAGCCCCAGAAAATATCTAAGGACTCCCAAGTCCTTGGTTACAAACTCGGTCCCCAGCCTTTCCTTTGCCTGCTTAATGCCCTGGTCATCATCACCTGTAATCAAGATATCGTCAACATAAACCATGATTACAACAATACCTCTTGCCGTCTTCTGTACAAACAAGGAATGATCAGCATTGGAGCGTTTATATCCTTGTTTCTCAAAGAGGTCTGACAGCTTCTGGAACCATGCTCTGGGGCTCTGCTTAAGTCCATAGATAGCCTTATGTAATCTGCAAACCTTGGAACACTCCCCCTCAACAGCAAAACCTGGTGGCTGTTGCATGTAGACTTCCTCCTGCAGGTCGCCATACAGAAAAGCATTCTTCACATCCAGTTGATAGAGTGGCCAGTCCCTAGTAACTGCAACTGATAAGAGGATCCGCAGAGTGGAATGACGAGCCACCGGGGAGAACGTGTCAAGGTAATCTACTCCATATGTCTGTGTGAATCCCCTTGCAACCAGGCGTGCCTTGTACCTGTCAATGGAGCCATCTGCATTATGTTTCACTGTAAATACCCACTTGCAACTTACTGGGTTGACATCCGGTGGTATAGTAACCAAGCTCCATGTTCCTCTAGACTGAAGTGCCGCCATCTCTTCCTCCATGGCTAGCCGCCATCGAGAATCCTGCAAAGCCTCATGGTGGTTCCGTGTAATGTCTGTAGCTGAAAGTGCCAATGCAAATGTCCTGAATGGTCCAGATAGCCTCTCAAACGAAACTGCTGCTGATACTGGATACTTGGCACAGCTTCTCTTCGGCTTGCGTAGAGCGATTGGAACATCCAGATCCTCTGTGGTATCACCATGCTCCTGTAATGCATCCTGCTGAGAAATGTCGTCAGATCCATCAACATTAATATTTTCATTACATACCATAGGCGAGCTAGTTGACTGGTCAGGACCATGAACTTGATTCGGCCGCCGGGTGTAATGGAATGGTAACGGAGAAATTATTGGTGGCGGCGGTGGTGGTGGTGGTGATGGTGGTGACGGCTGTGATGTTGGTGGTGACGGCTGTGATGTTGGTGGTGCCATGAATACGGTATCAGGAGATAATGGTGGCGGCTGCATATTCCCGGGTTCTGAAAAATACATAATGGATTCAAAGAATGTAACATCCGCACTGATCATATACCGCCGACGCACAGGATCAAAACACTTGTACCCCTTTTGGGTTCTGGGGTACCCCACAAAGACACACTTGACAGCCCTAGGAGAGAGCTTGTCAGAACCGGGTGACAACTGATGGACAAATGCGACAGACCCAAAGACACGAGGGGTAAGAGTGAACAGCTCCTTGTCAGGATATATAATTGAGAAAGGAACCTGTTCATTCAAGACAGACGAGGGCATACGATTTATAAGATAACATGCAGTAAGGACTGCATCACCCCAGTATGTATACGGGACATGACTCTGAATGAGAAGGGACCTTGTAACGTCAAGAAGATGACGGTGTTTTCTTTCTGCAACCCCATTTTGTTGAGACGTATGAGCACAGGATGTTTGGTGAACAATCCCTTTTGAGGAGTAGTATTTGGCTAGATTGTTGGTGCACAACTCTAAGGCATTGTCAGTTCTCATAATTTTGACCGTTGTGGAAAAGACATTCTGAATCTCATTTAGAAAGTGAATAATAATATCTCCAGCTTCAGACTTATTTTTCATTAGAAATACCCAAGATGCTCTAGAAAAATCATCGACAAATACAATATAAAACCTGTGCCCCTGATGATCGGGAACACGACTCGGACCCCAGACGTCGACATGAAACAACTCAAACTTGGAGTTACTACTCCGACCTTGACTACTGGGAAAAGACGACCTGTGATGTTTTCCCAACTGACATGCCTCACACTGGACAGGTGTGTGAGACAGACTATAGGGTAGGACAAGACGTAACTTCTGAAGCGGTAAATGACCGAAGCGCAGATGCCACAGGAGAGGAGATACTTGTTCTGCGGGAGAGGCTATGATTCCGGCAAACGGGTTCTGGTTCAGACGATAAAGGCCTCCTTGCTCATAGCCATGACCAATCACGTTGCCCGTACGGATGTCCTGAAAAATCAACGAAGATGAATCAAAAATAGCTCGACAATGGAGATCCTTCGTAATCTGACTAATCGACAACAGATTCATGGAAAAGTGCGGTGCATGTAAAACATTCTTGAGCTGCATCGAGGATGTCAATCTAATCTCCCCCTGACCTGTGATAGGGGAGTGTGTGCCATTGGCAATCACTACTGTCCGTCCTGGAGGGATCTGAGTATATCCTGTAAGTAGACTCTGGTCGCCACATAGGTGATGTGTAGCGCCGGAGTCCATGATCCACGGCAACGTATCTGATCTACTACTATGAAGAGCAAGTGTACTACCTGAAGTACTCGTAGAGGCAGAAGCAGAAGCAGCGGCATCAGTTTGATTCTCTGTCGACGGTGCTTGGCCAGATGGTGGTATAATGCCCCTGAGACGGGCAACCAGATCATCAAATCGTTGATCCAGTGTGGAAGCGGATGGTGGCTCTATCTGCTCAGCAGCTCGCGCAGATGCAGGAAATCCATGCTTGGAGTAGCATGTGTCTTCAGTATGGCCGACTCTGTGACAATATGAGCATGTTGGTCTAGTGCGACCACCCCTTCCACGGGGAACACGTCCACGGCCCTGGTATTGAGAACCACGGCCTCTGTTGGCTGCCATGGCTGATGGATTCTGACTAGTGGCTGCTGAAGGTACAGTAATCCTGCTCAATCTGTGAAAGGCTTCCTCCATGGGAGGAATAGTCGAGTCCGCCAAAATCTGTGAACGTGCTGCCTCATACTCTGGATCGAGAGCAGCGAGAAACACACCCACCATCGTAGCATTCCTGTATGTCTTCTGCTGCTCTGGTGTGGCGGTAAGAGGCATGAAGCTATGTAGCTTCTCAAACATTCCCCTCAAAGATGTGTAGAGAGAATGTAATGGGCGGCCATTCTGCTTAATTGTGAATATATCATGTTGAAGTTGCAGAATCTCGGTCTCATTCTTTAGTCTTGGGAACCTCCGCATCGAACAATTTGGATGCTCCTCCATCGACTTTAGTCTTGGGAACCTTTCTAGAGTCTCGTCTTCACTCCAATCATCTGTCCAGAGCAATGTAGGAAATGCCGATATCAACAACATATCAATATGGCGTCGATACGATATTTCAACGATATATCAACGATATACACCGAAATATCGCCCATATCGACATACTTTTTGAAGAAAAGACCCGGAAAGAAGTATATGCGGGAGCGTTGGTGGAGTATTAGCAACAACAGATGGAGAGCGAAGGCGTGGAGCGTTGGTGGAGAGCGAAGGCGAACCGCGGGGAGTCGCCCGGAAACTCGGGCCTTGGAGGTGATGCTCTCTCGGTCGGGGATGACGCGAAGGGGAAGGGGGTGAACTACGGGGTCGCTGCTGGGTCTCGGAGTGGGGAAGGTGGTAACGAGAGGTGGGTCGCGGAGGAGGACTGGGTGCAAGTTTCGCATAAGAAGGTTGGAAAACGGTGCTTCCGCTGCGGCGATCGTGGTCATCTTGCTTCCTTTTGTTCTCTTCCTGCTCGTTGTTATGCATGTGGGAAGCCGGGTCATCGCCAAGCTTCATGTTGGCTCCTTCATGGTCGCGGCCCTTCTCAGTCAGGCTTGGTCTCTTCTTCGGGGATTCCGCGGTGCATGTCGGCCTCTCGTTCGACGTTCACCGGACCTGTTGTCTGGAGGGAGGTGCGCTTTTTTGCTCAGGTGGTGGCTCCTCGTTCCTGCTCGTGGCGATGGTCTTCTTGGTGCGGGTGCTAAGGTGGGTGGTGCTGCTGCTTCGTATCCGCACGCTCTTCGTGGTGCGGGTGAAGAGGTGGGTGTTGATGGTGCCTCGGTTGGGTTGGCGACAATGGGGGATGTCTCGTCGTTGGGGGTTAGCATGCAACGAGAGAACGTGCATGGGAAGGCGGTGCTTGGGAAGGGGGTGCATGACGATGGCAGGCGCGTCGAGGCAGTGGGGGTGGCTCGTCGGTGCAACGTGGCCTGGGATGTTGTCATGTCTCATCTTGTTGGCTTCCTGGGTCCCTTCTTCCGTGGGGACTTCATAGTCTTGGATTCTTCTCGGTGTTGTGTGCGAGGCTTGTCCCTGGATCAACAGGATAGACTGCTGCGAAATGGGTCTACCGAAGATGTTGCGTGGAGATTGCTCCGAGTGGCGGATGGTGCTTCTTCAGACACTGAGGTGTGTGTGGCGGAGATTCGTGGTGTTCCCTTCCTCTCGAGGACTGTCCCTTGTCTCGGCAAGGCATTCCGACGGTGGGGGGAGATTTTGGCGGTCGTGGATGATGGTCTTGTGCCGGAGGAGGATTGGAAGGTTACTCGGGTCCTCATGGAGTGCAGCAAGGGTTTTCTCTGTGGTGCGCCTGGCAAGATTTTCTTCGGTTCTCTAAAAGTTGGCCGGTGGCGATTCAAGGTGGAACTGTCCATCGTCGCCCCTTCGCCGGCGTCGGTGGCTGATCGGGTGGCGGTGCTGGCCGGTTCGTTCGGTTCGGGGGCAAGGAGCGACGTTTCGCCTTCGAGACGCCAGCTGGCGCGGTTCGGGGATTATTCCGAAGCGTCGCACCCCATGCATGATGCTTCTGGTCCCTTCGACGTGCCTCTTCGGGTTCCGTGCCTTTCGTCTGCAACTCCAGGCTTCTCCGACTTGGGGGCGTCCGAGGTGGATTCCTTTCATCATTCTCGACCCGTTGTGTCAGCTTCTGCGCTGCTTTTTCGTTACTCGAGTCCTATGCCGGGTCATGGTCATTTGTTTGATGGCGGGCCCCTCGATTTCGGATCTGGGCCGAGGGCCTTCTTACCGAATGCCCCGTTTATCTTGCCCGATTCTAATGCGGTTCTGCCCCGGGTCCACATCGAGGAAGTGCGGGACCATTAAGACGCGAGGGGGGAGCAGTCGGCGTCGGCTTTTATTGTTTCCCCTTTGGGGGCCTCTTCGGACGTAGCTGTCGCCTCCACCTTGGAGGTCTCTTCGGACTCGGCTATTGCTTGCGACGGGGGAGGCCTATCTGATAGGCGCTTGGGGAAGAGGTACAGGAGGCGTTGATGAATCTGTGATTCATCACTTCAAAAGTCAAAAATAGAGCCTTGTTCCCGAGAAAATAGAGGCATATTTCCCTTTATATTGCATAAATAGCACTCATGCATGCATTCATAAATCATACATTTTAGCAGCTCATTTGCATTTAAATAAGAAGCCAAAAATCCCTTGTAAAATACCCAATCCCTAAAATAACCTCTTCTCTATAATATATACTCCTTAGTTAATAATAGAGGGACGAATGCCAAAAATCCCCCTTGTAAATTAGTCAATAAAGCCCTAGGCCCCTTGTACACTAAAATACACATAAAGCCCTCATACAAACTCCGAATTAGGTCTACTTACTCTTAGAATACTATATATTAAAAGACCTTCAAAATGAGACTAATTTCATTGAATTTGGAGCTCGTATGAGAAAGTTGGGTTTTTGGGCCACTTTGTATACTACATCTGTATATCTATGTATCCTTGTATTTATATATCATATTTGACCTCATCTCCGTCTTTGGTCAACATGAAACTTGTAGATCTCATCGAGATCTACAACTTTCATGTTTTGAGTTTTTCCAAATTCGGCCCCCTCTTCTCTCTACACGTGTATTTTCCTCCAGCCACTCATAGCAGGCCACGTGGCGCCCTCTGGTCGCTTCCCCTCGCCTCATCCGCCTCATCTTCCAACCGTTGGATCCTCTTCCAGATCCAACGGCCCAGCTCTGCCCACGCGCGCCTAAAGCCTGGACCATCATATCATCTCCGGCCTTAATCCACGTCGCACGTTCGCGCTCTCACCAGAACACGCCACGTGGCGCTTTAAAGACCGCTTGATCGCATCCACGATCCTCTGATCTCAGCCGTCTCTCCTTCCAGCGAGTCTCGGCCCTTCGATCAGCACCATCTCCTCATCCAGGCCGCCCGCTCGCGCTTCGCCCGCAGCTCGCCACGTGGCTCCACCGCAACCCATCATCTACGCGCCCCGATCTAATCCTACCCGACCGCCACGCTTCGATTACCACCGTTGGATCACAAGATCCAACGGTGGAGACTTCGTCTCCTACCTCCAGGCGCCCCTCTCTCCCACGTTCCCTGCCTTGCGGGAGGGGCGCCCCCTTTCTATTTCCGGCTGCACGTCAGCCACCATCTACGTCCGCCACACTCCCACGATGAGCCCCACTCTTCCCTCATCCTCGCCGTCTACCTCATTCCCCACTACGACCACCAGAGACTCCCCACTACCTCCATAAACCTCGCCTCGTCGCCAACACTGCTGCCATCTTCAACCTATAAATACGCCACCACCGGCCGACTTCACCCCCATCCGCCACTTCAGGGAGCTTCCCTGAGCTCAGATCTTCCCATTGGTGACAGCAATTAGGCGATTCATCGAGCGACGAAGGGATTCAACTCCGGCGAGATCCACGGCAGCTCCGCCGTGCCGCAGCGACTCCCACGAGCAGCTGCACGAGCTCGGGACATCACCGGCCCTCGAGCGAAGACCTGGACCTCAAGCAAGAGGCCCAATCCCCAGGTGAACCCCCTCCATTCCTCCTCCGATCTTCTTCTTATTTTCCTTTTGTTTTCTCCTATATTATTCGACTCCACCGGTCATCGTCTCGCTTCCAATCCATCTCGCTGAGCTTCGCGTCGAAGCTCTCATCCTCGCGACACCATTCACAACCTCCGACGACGCCCCTCGCAACATTCCGATCACCAGCTCCGCCATTTGGCCGGAGCTCCATCTTCAGACGTCCTCCGTCACCCTTAGGCCTCGCCGATTACCTCCACCTCTCTACAAACACACGCACGAGCTCCGGCTCTATCTTTCACCTTTGCAGGTACCCAGCTTCTCGTTGAACGGAAGCTCGCGGGAGACGCCCTTGAGCTTCATCGCCCTCGACTTCAGGCCACCCTCCGACACTCCTGAGGCCACCGGAGGCTTCGTCGACCATCCACGCAGCTTCTGGGATATCTCCGACAAGTCGGAGAGCGTCAGCGCCTCGAGGAAGGACGGGCGGAGCTACTTCACCGTCGCCGGAGCCCCGCCTTCTCCTCCGCAGGCGGCGGAGGATCGTTGGAGCAGAAGAGCAGCTGCCGTTCGATCACATCGATCGAATGGCCCCCACATCGCCACGCGTCACCTCACCGCAGCAGCTTCCAACCGTCGATCGTGCCTCTGATCCAGCGGTCCTCAGCGAGCCACGTCGCCGTCTTCTTCGAGCCCAGAGACCGTTGGATCATCATCGATCCAAAGGCCCGAGGTCAGGCCACGTGTCCGCACCGACACCCCTTGGATCAATCTCGATCCGAGGGCCTTCAGCGTACCACGTAGACTCGGCCCGAACCTCCTCTCCGAGCCTAGGTTCGGGTCGCACGAGCCTCACTCTAGACCTCCACCGTCGCCCGAGCCTCGCTCCGAGCCGCCGCAACCATCCGAGCCTAGGTCGCCCACGTGAGGAGCACGTGCAGCCTGGGTAAATTACACAGAGGCCCCTGGAGCTTTCCATATTTGCAAAGAGGTCCCTGTGAAGCAGACCCCACGTGAGGAGCACGTGCATTGTGGAGATTTTGCACAAGAGTCCCCCACATTATAGGTAATTGCATTTTAGTCCCTGTCTGCATGTTTGCTTCTTGTATTTTTAATTTCCTGTATTGCATTTACACCCCTGTGTTTGCACGCATTCCTAGATTGCATTTTACATCATTTTGCAAATCTAAAAATTGCATTTTGTTGGGAATTTTGTCCTCTGTCTATTGGTCCACTTGTCTTATTTTTGTAATTTCAGTTGAATTATTAATGAATTAATTGGTGAATTTTTGACATATTTTGCCCAGTGACACCTTTTAATTTGTAGCTAATTCTCTGAGCTTCCAAAAATCATCAAAAATTCGCAGTAGCTTAAGGACATTATTCTTAGCATACAATAAAAATTTCATGGCATTTGCACGCATATCGAGGCCTTAATAAATTGTTAAGTGATTCTCTTAGATTAATTTTAATTAATTCATTTCACAGTAAAATTAAGATCTGTTAATTTTCCTAGGTCCCTTATCATTAGAGCCACCTAGGATAATTTTAGTTCGTGAAAAAATTGTGGTTTGATATTTATTAAAAATTAAATCTTGAAAATCACCCTGACTGTTTATTTAATTCACAGTAAATTTATTTAGTGTCTGAAAAATCCAAAAAAATTAGGGCAGGTCATTTTCATCCTCATTAATCAACTGGCCAATTTTCATAATTTTTGAACTTCATTTGATATATCAATTAAATTGAAATGTTAAATTAGCCTACGTTGTCTGCATAAGTCTGCATAGAAATTAAAAAAAAATACTCCTCGAAAATCAACACTTGGACACTTGCTTAAATTCACCTAAGGAGACAGATGCCTCCCTGAGATCGACCTTGGACTCCACCAAGTAAAAAAAAATCATCACTTAACATTAATCGATAAGTGGTTTTTGACTAGCCTCTTGTATCCGACTGCAACGAATTATTAACATTAATTTGGACATTAATTTGACCGAATTAACAAAGGGTGCGGGACGGTTATCAAAATGGCGCCGTTGCCGGGGAGGCACGGCTTAGGTTAATTTTTAGTCAATATTTTTGAGTGTTTGATTTTCCTTCCCCGGGTAGTCTGACCCCCGGTTTTTCTTGTAATTATTTTTCTCTCCTTTATTTTTTTGCATTATTTTATTTTTGTGTCACTCTCTGACCTCAATTGTTTTTGTGCGAGGAACGCGAGGAGTCGACGACGCTTCGAGGATCTAGCACTTTAATTTTCTTGAGTGAAAGAGAGGCATTGTATTTTTAGTTATTTTATTTCTTTTCTTCGCATTATTTCCAGCGGTTCCCGTTTGGGATCTCGCGTGTGTAAAGATAGTGGAACTGTGTCCCGTGTGCTGTGTGGGTGAATTGTAACTTAGCTTGCACTAGCGGTTCCCCGAGCCAATCTAGGAATTGCTTGTACTCGTAATCAATAGGACCACACAAAACACTTAATAGACGCACCTAGACCGCACTACTTAGTCAAAATAAACTGTTCTTCACGCTAATAGAACTGCCTGTCTAGGAGCGGCTTTCATCGCTTGCATTTGCATGTAGAGTAAAAAGCTTTCAATTCTGTATTGCATCCTGCATAAAAAGCGAAGGGATCACTGTAAGTATTCTTCACTCAGCATAGCATCATCGATTTTTCGTGCATCGGCTTTTTCGATTTCCCCCTCTGATTTTCTCATTTAAATTAAACAGGAAATTGGGACTGTCCGATAGGCGTGCTTTGTGGTGGACTTAATAAGTGATAACTTAACTTTAAAACCGGGACTGCTAAACAGTATTGACCAAAAAAAAGGAATAAAATCTGAAAATTGTTTGCGGGAGATTAATCCCCGACCTTGTATTCAGGCTGAGTGAGGGTACTTGAGTGTGTGTGAACACATTAAGGTAGAGCCCAAATCCCCGTCTTCCATATCACGTTCTAACTGATCCTAGCAAATATCACAAGCCGAATAATTTAAGATTCTTTGACTAGTACCAAGTAGCCTCCGCCTGTCTCAGGTAGATAGGGACGAAATTGCGGTACTCTGCGACAAGCTGCCAGTAACCCCCCGGGGTGAAGTTCCGGCCTTGTCAGCCTCCGCCTGCTTGCAGGTAGATAGGGGCGTGGTCACTGAATCCATCGGCTTGGGATAGGAGCGAAGAAAGGAAGGAGCGGCGGTATCTTAGGCGACAGGATAAACAGGGAAGATGCATACGGCTCTGAGCCGACTTCCCTTTAGGCCGCGTAATCCTTGCTATCCTTGCTTGAAAAGCACACTTAAAAACTACAAGATTAATTGGACTCGACTTCGAGTCCTTCACTGTGTTGAGTGCGAACCCAGGGTCTTGGATTGTTCTTTTTGCTTGCTTCAGGTAGGAGTAAAATCCTATCTTCTTCTCGCTTCATCAAGATGAGTGACTGGGGAGATCTCGACGCGTTATTCACTGATCTCTCTATGAGTCCCCCGAGTAACTCATCTTTATCGGTCCGAGCGCACCTTGGAGCACCCAGGACTCATGACCCTCTTGAGTCCTGGTTCCCTCATGCTCAGGGTGGTTACTCCCAAACCAACCCTTTTATCTCCTCCGAGATTGCCGAGGAAGACCATCACCTCGGTAATCCCTTCCTTGGTTTGCCCTCTAACACCGATCTTATTTCCCAATTCCCAGAACTGGAGGGCGAGATGTCGCCAAGGATGCCACCAGATGAGGACCAGATGCGACAGATTCTTAGACGCCTCGCCGAAGCCGAACAGAAGAATGCAGATCTCACGGCGCGGATGGGACAGATCATAGTAGCTGGAGGGATCGACCGACCAATGGTCGATACCTACAACCCGGCGGAGAACGAGATCCAAAATTGGTTAGCACCTGCAGTGCCCGACCAGGCATTCGAGCTGAAGCCCCACTTCCTTAGTCTGCTTCCGAAGTTCAACGGAAACCTCAGTGAAGAGCCATACACCTTCCTCCGTGACTTCGAACTAGTGTGCAACAATCTTAGCTATCCCAATGTTGGCCAAGATTATATCCGGCTGAAGGCCACCCCGTTCGCCTTAGGAGATAAGGCTGCTCATTGGCTGAAGAACTTAGGGGTGGTATGTACTACCTGGATGCAGTTCAAGGATCTTTTCTTGAAGAAGTTCTACCCTCTCAGTAGGACTAATCAGATGAGAACGAAGATCGCCAGCTTCGCCCAAGGACCCAGTGAACCTTTCTATGAAGCTTGGGACAGGTTCAATGACTTAGTGCAGAAATGCCCATGCCACGGCATTTCGAAGGCGATCTTAGTCCAGACCTTGTTCTGTGGTCTAACCCCGGAAATGCAGGGGTTAGTCAGCGCCGCCTGTGGAGGAAGCTATCTGAACAAGAACGAGCACGCTGTATGGAAGATCCTAGAGCAGATGGCAGAAACCGGTAGGTCACAGGCCACAAGGGCCTATCAGTTGTCTCCCTCAATCTTATCCAATGAGACAACGCGAAGGACTGTAGCAGATCTGACTGAGGACCTCATTCCCAGCATGGGGATGATTGCTGACAAGCTTACCATGGTCGAGCAGATCCACAAGAGAGTCGCGGAGATGGAGTCTCTTTCGAGCCTTCCAAAGAAAGTGGAGGAACTCTCTGAAAAGGTAGCTAAGATCAAGCTACCTACCCCTTCCGCACCACCTGTACCTGTACATCGAGTCCATCTTGTACAGGAACATGCACCGGGGTCTCAGAGCAGCTGGGATCAGACTTATACCCAGCAGAACCATCATGCTCCCCCACAAGTGGAGACGGAATACGAGGAGCCTCCGCCCGTATACGAGATGAACGGGCTTTGGTATAGCCGTGACCCGGTAGTTCGGCAGATCGAAATAGGGAAGGATCAGCAGCACCGCCCATCCCCAGTCTACCAAGACACCAGGCCCGTTGCCATACCGCGCTTCCAGTGCAGGCCAGAACAGGGGTACCAACCGCAACAGCGCACCTACCAGCAGGGGCCAGCACCGTCCCATCAGCAGCAGTATCGGCACGGCCAGCAGGGCCAATACAGGACGGCATCAACACAGCAGCAAGCCCAGCCCACCGAATTGGAGTCCCTCACCTTGGCGATCCAGACCCTGTCTGATAGGGTCCAACAGATGCAGAATGACTACCTGGACATGAGGACCGACATCAATCGGGTCTCTCGTAACCAGGACCAACAAATGGCGCCAAGGACCCCAATTCCCGCACAGGTTCAGGCCAACCCGAACAACGTACACCAGGGCCAGAACCGACCTCGAGATCAGGTATATTATTCAGATAATTATTTATCTGAACATGAGATTCTTTCGTACGATAATGTGAATCATATGTCCCTCAGGAGCGGAAGGACCGTGACCATACCTGATCGGGCACGGGCGCAGAAGGAAGGAACCTCCGAGACTCTACCTGAGGAGAACCCGGAGGAAGAAGAGGAGGAGCATCACCACCACCAACACCGGCGGAAGAAGAGGACATCTGAGTCCTCGAAGCAGCATTCGCGCATCCACTTAGAGTCAGACGACACCGATGAAGAGCCCGCACCTCCATCTGAGGAGGATCGTCCTGAAGAAGCGGAAGAAGCGTCACCGGTTTCGCCTCAACATTTTCTTTCCAGTCAGAGTCCAAGTCCGAGTCTGTATCAGAGTCAGAGTCGGAGTCATGTTAAGAACTCAGTTCCAGCAGCTAATGAAAATATTTCAGTTCCAGAACCTGAGTTGGAGTCAATAATCCCTTTCCCCCGAGCTCTTAAGGGTGGAAAAAAGAAAATCAAAAAAATCCAAAAAGATGACCCTGAGATGGCTGAATTCTGCAATAAACACATCAAGGTCACAATCCCTTTTGACAAGTTCGTGGAAATGACCCCTGCATTCCAAAAATACCTTAAGGTGAGATGCACACCCACTAGGGTTAGCAGGAAGACTAAAAGCCGTGTTGAGAAACACGTTTTATCATTAGCCACGACTTGTGCAATAAAGAACTTGTTTCCTCGGAAACGAAGAGACATGGGTGCACATTATGTAGTGAGTCATGTTGATGACATCGCGTTTGCACGCACTCTCCTGGACAATGGTTCCTCGATCAACTTGATGCCCACAGCCCTCTATGAGCGGCTTAATCTCGGACCTCTTAGGAAATCTAGAGCTATTCTGCAGTTTGCTGACAAATCAACTAAGAGGTCCCAAGGAGAGTTAAGGAACATTGTGATCAAAGTCGAGGGACAAGAATACATGGTGGACTTCACTGTCCTAGATATGGAAACCCCTCGTACTTGGAGAGATTCCCAGATCATTCTAGGTAGGCCCTTCCTTAGAACAGCAGGGGCCTTATTTGATTATAAGAATGGGAAGATTCAGTTCCAAACTCCAGGCGGAGATGAGGAACTTGAAATGAAGCAGACAAGATGGCAGAGACCGGACTCCGAATCCAGCACCGAGTACTCTTCTATCGGAACAGACTGTGAGCATGTAGACTTAGTTGGGCCATGGAGACAGAACCCAGCCAACACCGATGTGTCCATCTCCTTCGAAGATGATCCAGTGCATGAGTCAGTCTGCGAGATCCTCAGAAACGAGTACAACTCTGAGCCTGCATCGCCCTACATCTTCGATGACGTAGAGGCCCAGTTGGGCCTGTCAGTCCTGACAGCCTTAGGACAATCGGAAGATGAGGATGACGAGTCGGACGAGGCGTTTGCCGATTGCATGGAGACCTTTGACGATCCGACTCCAGAGCCGAACGTGGTGGCCGCTCTCACAGAAAACGATCCAGCCACTTCCAACACCGAGCCAGATAAGATTGAGCCAGATTTTCTAGATGATCACACTATTCCTGAGCTAAAACCCCTACCCACAACCTTGAAATATGCCTTCCTTACGGGCCAAGACAAGAAATTTCCGGTCATTGTCAGTTCGCAATTGACCGAGGAGCAGGAATCTCGCTTGTTAGAGATCCTGGAGAAGAACCGCAAGGCGATAGGCTGGAGCATTTCCGATCTCCACGGGATAAATCCCGCTCTGTGTTCGCACCATATTTATTTGGAGAATGAGGCCAAACCCTCTCGTGAATTCCAACGCCGGTTGAATCCAAATTTACGAGAGGTCGTGAAAAAAGAGATAGAAAAATGGTGCGACGCGGGTTTCATTTACCCAATCTCCGACTCGAAGTGGGTGGCCCCAATCCATGTTGTCCCGAAGAAGTCGGGAATTCAGACGACCACCAACGAGGATGGAGAGGAGATCGTGACGAGAGTACCCACGTCGTGGCGCGTCTGTGTGGATTACAGACGCCTGAATGCCGCGACGAAAAAGGATCATTTCCCCCTACCGTTCATTGATCAGATCCTAGAGAGACTAGCGGGGAAAGAATTCTTCTGCTTCCTTGATGGGTTCTCGGGCTACAATCAAGTAGCCATAGCTCCGGAGGACCAGGAAAAAACCACGTTTACATGCCCCTTTGGTACCTATGCTTTCAGGCGCATGCCTTTTGGGCTATGCAATGCTCCAGGTACTTTTCAAAGGTGCATGATTGCTGTATTCGCCGAAATGGTCGGCGAATTCCTGGAAGTCTTCATGGATGACTTCTCGGTCCACGGCGATTCTTTCGATTCCTCTCTTAGGAATCTGGACCGAGTCCTCAAAAGGTGTTGTGAGGTTAATCTGGTGCTCTCCTAGGAGAAAAGTCACTTCATGGTGACGGAGGGCATAGTGTTGGGGCATGTCATCTCCAAGAGAGGAATGGAGGTTGACCCTGTGATGAATCCACATTTCATCATCTTTATTCTATCATTTTGGCACCAAAAAAAACCTAGCAAATGCCTGTAAATAGCCTTAAAACCATCATCTTAGCATCCATGCATGTGCATTCAGATTGTGTATAAATCACTGTAATTAAGGCCAAAATTATAGAATAAATATAGAAAAGAAAAAGAATAAAATATTGTAAATATTTTATGACCCAAAACCCCGAGACCTAGACATCTTGATGAATAGGTCGATAAGGAATAAAGTAGGGGGAGATAAGGGCCAAAACACAGATAAAATACCTATACAACCTATTCATTCTTTATTCATTTTGGGACCTATTTTTGGTTCCACTTTTTATACATCAAATAAAGAAACTTTGTACATAAAAGTTGTAGATAAATTAATAAAGAAAAAGACAAAATTGATTTCACAGAAAAGTCATGTACAGACAAAAAGATATGGTCTGAATAAGAATCCAAAATCCCAACTTCCCAGACCCGTATCTCACAAACGACAACTCCAAATGCATCAAACTCACCTTTAATTGTATATAGAATAAAATAATCTATCCAATGGCAGTGGTTTCGCATTTGGCGGAGCTACGGTTTGAAAGTTGGCTTTTGGACCCCTATTGTATACTTGTACATATTAAAATATTCAATTTATTCTTTTATAATGTTGTAAATAATACTTGTAATAAGTATGTGTATTAAAATCAGAATAAAAACATAAATAAAATACAAATAAAAATAGTTGTATCTTTTCAATACATAGGAACATTACCTATATACATACCTATATAAAACATACTTGTATTTTATTAAATATACAAAACATATCAGAAAAATAAAATAAAAATATATGTGTATAGATAAGAGTATTTCATAATTTTAGAAAGTAAGAAATGAAAATAATAAAATTAAAATACTCAAAATAAAAATAAAAGAATATAGTATATAGATATTATACCTATATAGGGGTACAAATGCAAACTTGCAAAAATATGTCTCATAAAAATAAATAAAAATCATAATAAAATAATAAATATTTTTTATTTAATAACCAAAAATCAATAAAATCATTATCTATTTTTAATTAATTTTTCATTGTTTTTCCTCAGGCCTTTTTCTGGTTGGTCCACGTGGACCAACCAGGGGGCAGCAGCAGTTGACCGCAGGTCAACTCTCTGCCCCAGGTCTGGGCTGTGTCAGAAGTGCATTTGACCTTGTTTTCAACCTATTTTCGAGGCAAATCCTTTCATCATTCCATGAATCGACCTTCACAACTTTTTTAGCCCTTACATAGAGCTTTCACGCCCATGGATCATTTCGGGCGTCGAATCACTGCTGCTCCAGATATGCCTTGGTCAATGGAGCCCTCCGTCAACCCTTTAAAAACAAAGTTTGAATCCCAATTTGATTTTTGAACCGCATTTCACTTCGTTCTCCTCCACCTTGGGACTGCTTTGGAGGCCTGTAGGTGACAGGAACGGGCCGCCATCGCCGAAGGGGAGGAAGAGCAATCTTTTGGGCGCGTTCCACGACCTCCGGCGATCGCCGTTGAGGTAACTTCTCCCTCGCCCTCCAGGGGCTTGAGGCAGCTTAGATCTCTTATAGTTTAGTTCGCATTTCACTCCTGTTCACTCGAAGCTTCATCACGATCCTTTTAGTCTTCGTTTTGGCCATCGATTCGTTCAATCGATTGGTCGCCGGAGCAACTCCGGCCACCTCCAGTTTCCACGTGCTCCGCCTCATCACGCCTTCGTTCCGCTCCGCTACGTGGTCGGGGCACTTTACCCCCGACCACATCACCTTTTTGTGCAGGTCCAGGATCCCCAGAACCCCTCCTGGGTTCGTTTTTGCAGCGGGCAGCACCACCTGGAGCCACCTTCCTCCGCTGGCCACGCAGCGACGCTCCGGCCATGTCTTGGCCGTTTTGGGGGCGTCGTAGAATCGGGAGGACTCCCAGGGGGTCATTGGTGCCATCTGGAGGGGAGATAAGGCTCTGGAGATCGAGATTTTGAGGATCAAAGTTGCCCCGGAGGCTGCTCTTCGCGCGTTCGTCCTCGACACTCCAGAACCGTCGGATCACTCGCGTTCTTCGCGAGCTACAACATCCCTTGGATCGATCCCACGACCAGCCGTTCGATTGAGCATCGCCATCTAATCTGAGCCGTGGATTTTGAAGGGGTATCGGCCTTCGTCCGCACGCCACGTGGCAAGTGAAGAAGGAGGGCCCTCGGATCGTCTCTGCTGGGTATTTTGCACAATCTTCCCAGCATTTTTGTGTATTTATTAGTCAGGACTAAAACTTTCATCTGCCGTTGATTTCTCTTTGTAATATTTATCTTAAGGCCCTCGAACTTTCACGTATTTGCAAGAAGGTCCTCGGCCACGGCATCTCACGTGCCCGTGCGCGTGAGGTGCGTGGCCATTTTGCGAAGGGACCCCTGGGGTTTAGTTATTCTGGTTTAGTCCTAGAACTTTTGTACTTAGCGTTAAATATTTGAGATATTTGCATTGCACCCCCGGCCCTTTCTGGTATTTATTATTTGGTCCCTGCCAGGCGCGTGGATCGCGCGTGCGTAGCTTGGACATTTTGTGCGAAGGCCCCTTCGGTTTTTGTAATTTATCTTTAGTCCAGTGAATGCAAATCATAGTGTAATATTTTGTGGAATTTTGCAAGCGTGCCCCTGGAAGTTTTGAATATTGCATTTCTACCCCTGCCAGAACTGTGTAATGTTTAGATGCTTGTTGTAATTATTGGAAATATCATTTCAAGCCCAAAAATTCCACAAAAATAGACTTAAGTTCCTGGGTAGGTGTACTTTAACGCTATCTAATTAGTTTTTGATTTTATTTGATTTTCATATTTATTAAAAATCAAAAACAGCCTTTTTGTGTACTGTCTAGCTTAGAAAATACCAAAAAAATATCAAAACACCTCCAAAAATTCCCAAAAATTCACCTAGTGTCTATTTTACCCTATTTTAGTGTCAGTCCAAAAATCATTAAAAATTTCAAAAGAAAAACACTAAAAAATTAAAAACTCTCAAAAACTTCAAAAAAATATAGAAAATAGTAGAAAAACCCAAAAATTGTAAACTCAGCTTCTGTTTCTTCCTTAGTTTGTTACTTTTATTTGAAAAATAGTGTGAAACATTTTTGCTACTGGTTGCTATTTTTAAATTACATTTTATTCCCAGCCAGCCCTATTTCCACTGTTTAGCCATATTTCAGTTTTTAAAAATATCAAAAACAACTTGAAAAATCCCCAAAAATCACGAAAACAGTAAAAAACCCTAAAAAGATTAAAAACATTTTATTTCTTAATTTTTGAGTATTTTTGTGCATTTTTATAAATATTTTACTTTGCCTTGTATTACATTGCCTTTACTTTCCAACATTGAAAAAGAAAATAAAAAAAAAATATATATAAAATATAAAATATAAAAATCAGAAAATCAAAAATCAAAATACAAAATTTTTAAAAAAAAGTTAAAAATTAAAAACCCACAAAAATTCCTTTGCTTGCTTAGTGTAGACACTCACACACTCACACACTTGTGCATTCATTTGCTTGAGTTATACTGTTTGCTCCCTGTGTTCGAACTCTCTGCATACTTGCCCTTTACATCATTTGTGCAGAGTTAAAAATAAATTTTAACTCCACATTTATTTCTAATTATTGATTTTTAGTGTGGGTTAACTGTTGACTTTAGTCAGATTTAGTGTGGTCAACACACCGACTGAGTTCACGCTTTGTGCTGAACTTAAGACCACCTATTTTTGGCTAAATCAAATGGCGCCGTTGCCGGGGAGCAACAGCGTGTAGTTCACATTTTTGATTGATTGTGTGATTGTTTACCATAGCTTTATTTTCCATCTCTCATATTTTTGATATATCTTGTTGAGCTATCTGACCATCTCTTCTCTTGTTTTCTTGCGAGGGACCGCGGAGCGAGGCGGACCGCCTAGGCGATACGACGCAACCTTGGGACGTGGAGCCGGCTATTCTTTAGCCAAGCCGGCAGGAGAGAGCAAGGAATGAGAGAGAGAGTGCTTAGATTAGCTTGTCTTTTATTTTTGGTGAGAGAGTGACCATTAATTTGTAATAATACAGGTACCTTAGACTTGGACACTTGAACATTCGGGCCTAATTTCCGGGTGTCTGTTCACCCGGGGGCTCACCGCCGTTTTGACCGCGTTTTCATCGCTTGTCATTTTCCGGTTTTGATTTCATTTTTACTTTATTTTGTGGATTGAGCTCCTAGTTCTAGGTCTGCTTGACTCGATTAGAATAGGTCCAAACACCTTAACCAACATTGCATGCTCCTATAGATACGTTTTGGACTTAGACTAATTAAACAGTTAGCGAGTAACTTCCAAATCCACGCGCCGCGAGCTCACACCCGAACAAGCACTTTCTCCTACTCCAAATGTGTTGGGCAGAGGAGGGGTGAGCCAAGACCGGACACTCGGATTAGAAGTTATTAGCTAGCTTGTGGTTCTTCACGCTAGCAGTTGCATGTTCTAGGACGATTTCCGTTGCATTTCGCCATATAGATTAGGTTTAAAAATTCTGCTTTGCATCCCGCATGGAGAGAGCTGGGATTCGCTGTAAGTCTTCTTACTTTGCACGCATCATCTAGGTACAAAGGTGAGATTTCCACCTTGGTGTCGACTTGCACGGCTTTTCCGTCTCTATTCTCCCTCTGTTTTTGGACAAAGTAGGATAAAGGAAAAATACAAAAACGTTAGGCGCTTGTTTGAATTGACTCAAAAGAAGCGATAACACCAAAAAAAATTAAAAAAGGGACTGCTAAAGAAAACTTGACCAAAATAAAAACGGTAATTGGATTCATTGCTTGGGGAGAGTAACACCCTCACTTGTTTTCAGGTTGCATAGGAAGGTTTCCTTCCCAGTGAGGTGAGTGCTTCGTAAGGATTAGAGCCCAAAACCCAACTTGTGGCTGCCTTGTGTATCGCCTGGATTTCCGAAGTATTGGCGCTACTATCGTACGTAGTCGAGTAGGACTTGGTCGCCATTGGTGACTCTCTATTGTGAGAGCACCGACCTTGTCCGAAGTATCGAGCCTAGGCCACGCCTTCACGGGTGTGTCTGTCTCACCGGCTGCGTCCGAGTAGGATCTTGCACGCTCACGGGTGATTCCGTTGCGAGCGAGGTCCGAAGTATCGGTTTCGCCTATCGGCTTCCTCTCTCTTTTCTTTGGCTGAGTAGGGATCCAGGAAGGGTTACAAGGACCTCAAAAAGCGCAAGTTACAGGTTACACAGGAGGAGGACAAGTACGGGGACACTCTCCTGGCAGTACTCTCTCTCCTATAGGCGTAGCGCTCTAAGGACTTGTGAAAAGATAAATACCTGAAAAACAAGCTAAAACTGACAAGATAAAAGCCGAACCTTCACGGCTTCACGAGTTGAGTTGGTGAACTTACCCTTGCTTTGTGTTTGATTGTTAGATTTATTAAGGTCAAGATCAAAAACACCGCACAATTGTGCACAATTTTGTTGCATTTCATCTTCTTTTTCTCTTGCATTATCCCCACTCCTCTCGAATAATCAAGATGATGGGACGGAGATCTCTTAGGCCGACCTTGTCGGCACCGCTATCCAGCACTCCTCCCTACTCATCTAGGAATGCCTCGGAGAGCCCGCTCTCCGAGCCTGAGTTCACATCCACCCTGTTCCCCCTCGACCACCCTTCCCATTCTCCTTCCCTCAGTCCAATCATTTCAGACTTCAGTGCATCACCAAGTTCGGCTCATTCAACAACACCTGAAATGGCCTCTTTTGCATTTTCAGAGCATCAAGCAATGGCAGACAGAGGCGAGCACCAAGATGATCACGATCACCCGCCGTTCATTATTGATCAAGCGGCCATCAACAATTCCCTGCTAGCATCCCTGGAGAATATGCAGAGACAGATCCGTGACCAGGGAACATTCATGGGTGATCTGATGAGAGAGATAGCACAGCTGAGAGAAAACCGACCTGGGGGCGGTGGCGGTGGAGGAGGAGGACCCGATGCAGGAGGAGGCGACCCAGACGGTGAGCGACCGCCACAGACTATCATGAGGGAACTGCACAACCCAGCTTCATCCCTCACTCACCGGTGGATCAGACTCCCACCAATCCATGGAGACTTCGAGCTTCGGCACAACACGATTCAGATGCTACCCAAGTTCCATGGGTTGCCGACCGAAGAGCCGCACCTCCACCTCCAAGAGTTCGAAATGATATGCAGCACCATCCACGATCGGTTGTTGACCGAGGACACAATCAGGATGATCGCCTTTCCATTCTCATTGGTTGACAGAGCCGCTTACTGGCTCAAGCATCTAGGGCGATTTGTCGACACATGGGCAGATCTCCGGTCCGTATATTTGAAGAAATACTATCCTCTCGGCCGGACCAACGCAGCTCGAGCCATGATCAGCAACTTCGTCATGATCCCAAATGAACAGTTCCATGAAGCTTGGGATCGATTCAGAGAGCTCATAGACCGGTGTCCACATCACGATATCTCCAAGCCCCACCTGGTGCAGAGTTTCTTCTGTGGGCTGACACCGGAGCTGCAGGGGCTTGTGAACGCCTCTTGCGGTGGGTCCTATTTCTCCAAGGGAGAAGACGACGTCTGGGCCATCTACGAAGGCATGGCAGAGAATTCCACAGTGATGACCCAGGCCAGAGTCTACACACAGCAGAAACCCCCGCAGGGAGCGGGAACATTTCAGAGGATCGCCCGCATCGATGCCGGTCCCAGCACAACGTCGGTAGCCGCAACACAAGCCGAATCAGCAGCAGCCGACATGGGCATTATCAGCGAAAAGCTGGACCGCATGGAGATCCTCGAAAAGAAGCAGAATCAAGGTCTAGCCCAGATGGACCTTCTCACCAAGACAATGAGTGACCTGAAAACTCAAATTCTCTGTATTCAGGAGGCACAGGCCCATTCACAACAGCCTCCCAGGTCACAGGTTGCTTCCAGCAGCAACAATCCCAACCAGGCCTCCACCTCATACCGCCAGGTGAACCATATCCAGGCGGAGCCGGTTCCATTGTTGCAGTACCATCCAGAGCAACCACCATCTCAGGAGACTCAGATGGTGGTTTATCAGCAGGAGCAGCCACTGGCAGTTCTTCCTCCACCTTCCTTCGAGCAGGAACCGTTGATGGAAGTCAACGGGATTTGGTATGACCGATACCCTCAGCCCGCAATTCGCAGGGATCACCCTGGATTCCGTTGGGGTAATGGTGGATCCTCATCCCAGCAGCATCCTCCTGCTCAGGGACAGCAGAGCAGCCAACCACAGCAACAACACCAGCAGCCCCAGTACAACCAGCCCCAGCATTATCAGAGTGGTCCTCGTCCCGCCTATCAGGGACAGCAGTGGAGGCAGCGACAGCCGCCTCAGCATTCTTATGCCCGACCCTCCCCCCAGTATCAGCAACAATACCAGCAGCAGCAGCCCCATGTCCAGCAGGGACAGTCATCCGGTTCTCAGGGTCCAGCCTATGAGAACCCAGCCCTCGATGATCTTGCCCGCTTGCTATCTGAACAGCGAGCATCTTTCAGGCAAGAAATGGATGAGTTCCGACAGGAGATGCGGGACATTATCAAAGGCAAAGCCGCCATACCCGCTCAGATCGAGCCCAATCCTAATAATTTAAAAAGAAAATCTGAGCAGGTAGAGTTCATAGAGGATGCCTCTCCTAGTGACAATTTGAATGATATGTCTTATTCTGTGAATGATGCTGATTTTGTTACTACTAGGAGCGGTAGGATGCCAGCCGGCGGCGCCTCTTCTGAGCGACAGCCAAATGCAGAATCAGGAGCGCCAGAGGAGCAGAGGAGCGGTGCTGATGCCGCTGCAGATGATGTTGAAGACGGTGGTGCTGATGCCACCAATGACGGAGTCCAGGACAACGGTGCTGATGCCGTTGTGATACCAGATGCAGACAGTGGTGCTGATGCCACCATTTTGGGAGATTAACCAGAGCGCGGTGCTGATGCCGCGAAGACCGGTGCTAGTGGTGGTACTGAGGCCACCACATCCACTTTTGTTGAGCCAACTGTGATGTTACCACATTTTGTATCTAAAGACTGTGGGAACAAAAACAAAAAGAAAAATATGAATAAAGGAAAGGTTTCTGTTCAAATTGCGGATCCATATGTGTTGAATGATGATTATTGTATGGATTCTCCATCTTCACAGGCACAGGGACCGATTCCTAGTCCTCCATCTGAGGAGGCCCCTACCATCCCCTTCCCTGAGGCACTCCGCCGAGCGAAGGGGAATAAAAAAGAAAATCCCAAAAAGAATCAGCAGGTAGAGTTCGGCAATGAGATGATTGACAGATTCCATATTCAGCTGACTCTACGAGAAGCATTTGAGCATATCCCCTTCTTCAAGAAGAACTTAAAAGAAACAACTACTGTTCGAAGAAGGAAGAGGCACAGAGATCAAATCCATATGCTCACTCACAACACTTGCTGCGCCATTCAGAACACATTGCCAGCCAAGCGACCAGACGCAGGAGCTCCCTATGTCAGATGCGAGATTCAGGAGCAGCAGTTTGATCGTACTCTATTAGACAGCGGCTCTTCAATTAACCTTCTTCCGGCAGCCTTACTCAAGCAGTTCGAGTTTGGCCCTCTTCTTCGAAGCAGAACCGTCCTTCAGTTTGCTGATAGGTCGATTAAGAGGCCGAAGGGGTTATTGAAAGACGTGGTCGTTACCATTCAGGGCCTGCAATTCCCCGTGGACTTCGTTGTGTTGGACATGGAGATCCCTGAATCGGTAACTGATGCCCCCATCATTCTCGGACGTCCATTCTTGGCCACAGCCAAGGCGGTGACCGACCATGACAGTGGGAAGGTATGCTTTCGCGTAGAGGGCGAAACCATACAAATAGAGACGATCGAAGAGATCAGAGCCAGAGAGGCAGAATGCTCAGAACAGTCCAGCGAAGCAGAGCAGATGACAGAAGAGGAGCTAGACATCCACCAGGTTTGTGATTTTGAAATGACTGATGATGAATCCAACTGGAAAGATCCTGTAGCACCGACCCTCGCCTTGCCTACAGATTCACTGTATCTCAAGCTCATGGCAGTCGAGAGCCGGGAGAGCACATCCCTGGATGAGGATATCTCTGAGGCTGACAGTGTTGTAATGAGTGGTGCTGAAGAGTTTCAATCTTGCTCATCGTCTTCTGATCCCTCGGATTCAGACATAGACTGGGATGACTTTGATGATTATTTGCCTTGTCTGATTCCTACTGAGCCAACAACCATGACAGAGTGCGAGCCAGTGCAGTTTATTGATGATCCATCAGGCCGCCCTTCGTCAGCACTTCATGCAGAGCGAGAGTTCTCCCATGCAGATTTGGTCTCCTTTACACAGACATATCAGAAGCCAGATCTGCCACCTCCCAGTTGTCCAGAACGGAAACCTCTGCCGCAGTCTATGAAGTACAGATTCCTTGCTGGAGAGCCAGAAATGCACCCAGTCATTATCTCAGCGGATTTGACTGGAGAGCAAGAATCTCGTCTGATGGAGGTTCTTGAAAGAAACCGCAAGGCAATCGGTTGGAGTATAGCTGATCTCCAAGGGCTGAGCCCAAATCTTTGCTCCCACCACATCTATCTTGAAGATAACGCTAAGCCATCGCGTGAGTTCCAACGACGGTTGAACCCGAATCTTCGAGACGTAGTCATGAAAGAAATTTCCAAGTGGTGGAGCGCCGATTTTATCTATCCCATCTCCGACTCCAAATGGGTTAGTCCACTCCATGTGGTACCCAAGAAGACGGGTATCACTACAGTTGTTAATGAGTCTGGAGAGGAGATCGCTACCAGAGTACCAACTTCTTGGAGGGTCTGTGTGGACTACAGACGATTGAATGAGGCCACCAAGAAGGATCACTTCCCGCTACCATTTATTGATCAGATTATCGAGCGGTTAGCTGGGAAGAGCCATTACTGTTTTCTTGATGGGTACTCTGGATATAATCAAGTGGCCATTGCGCCCGAAGACCAGGAGAAAACGACATTCACCTGTCCGTTTGGGACTTATGCTTTCAGACGGATGCCCTTTGGTCTATGTAACGCTCCGGCGACATTCCAAAGGTGCATGTTGTCCATCTTCTCGGACATGATGGGTGACTGCTTAGAGGTCTTCATGGATGACTTCTCGGTCTATGACGACGGGTTCGACGCTTGTCTTGACTGCCTAGACCGTGTGCTGAAGCGCTGCATTGAGGTCAATCTTGTCTTATCCTGGGAGAAGAGTCATTTCATGATGACTCAGGGGACGGTCCTTGGTCATATCGTCTCCAACAGGGGCATAGAGGTCGATCCGGCTAAGGTGGATATCATCAGAAAACTCAATCCGCCGTCCAATTTGCGTCAGTTACGGTCTTTTCTGGGGCATGTCGGTTTCTACCGACGGTTCATTCAGGACTTCAGTCGAATTGCCCGACCGCTTACTGACTTGCTCACCAAAGACACCGAGTTTATTATTAATGATAAGTGTCTTGAATCTTTTGAGACTCTCAAAAACATGGTTGTTTCAGCTCCTGTCCTTCAGCCACCCGATTGGTCTCTCCCATTCGAGATCATGACGGATGCTTCAGATTTTGCCGTTGGGGCTGTGCTTGGACAGAGGAGGGATGGTTTACCCTTTGCCATTCATTACGCCAACCGGACCTTGGATGTCGCGCAGCGGAATTACACTGTAACTGAGAAAGAGATACTGGCCGTAGTTTTTGCTCTTGATAAGTATCGATCATATATTCTTGGATCTAGAGTAACAATTTACACTGATCATACCGCCATCTGGTATTTAATGGCTAAGAAGGATGCCAAAGCACGTCTCACCAGATGGATCCTTCTACTTCAGGAATTTGATATTGAGATTAAGGACAAGCCTGGAGTAAAGAATGTGGTGGCGGATCATCTCTCCAGACTGGAGAATCTTGAGGAATCTGAGCCCAACGCACCTATCACAGAGACATTTCCAGATGAGGCGATATTGGCTGTCACCTCACTCCCGTGGTACGCTGACTTTGTAAACTATCTTGTTGCCAAGACAGTCCCTCAGGGTTGGCCCAGGCAGAAACTTGAGACCTTCCTAGCTAAGGCCAAGTTTTACCATTGGGAGGATCCCGTCCTTTATCATGAAGGAGGGGATAGTATCTGGAGGAGGTGCATTCCTCAAGAAGAGCAGCATAGCGTCCTCACATACTGCCACAAGCTTGAGGCAGGAGGACATCATTCTGGAAAAAGGACAGCACAGAAGGTGCTTCAATCTGGCCTATGGTGGCCTACTCTCTTCAAGGATTCTGATGAGTTCGTGAAGAGATGTACTGACTGTCAGAAAATGGGAACCTGCGGACAGAGAGACATGATGCCCATGCAACCCATTCACTTCTGTGAGGTTTTTGATGCATGGGGGATTGATTTCATGGGCCCATTTCCTAAAAGTCAGGGATTCGAGCACATTTTGCTCGCTGTAGATTATGTCAGCCGATGGGTTGAGGCCATCCCCGCCCGAGCCGCAGATGCTAAAACCGTATGCAAATTCTTGAGGAGAAATATCATTTCACGGTTCGGAGTACCTAGAGTCTTGATTTCAGACGGGGGGTCTCACTTCATCAATGACAAAGTCAGGGCCCTTGCAGACGAGTTCGGCATTGACCATCGGGTTGCCACTCCTTATCACCCTCAGACTAATGGTCTTGCCGAAGTATCGAATAGGGAGATAAAGACTATCTTGCAGAAAGTTGTCCGCCCAGACCGAAAGGATTGGTCACAGCTTTTGGACTCGGTCTTGTGGGCTTATCGGACATCTTTCAAGAATCCATTGGGAACATCTCCCTTTCGTCTCGTCTATGGCAAGCCGTGCCATTTGCCAGTGGAGATCAAGCACAAATCTTTTTGGGCAGTTACTGAGTTGCTTCTAGATCCCGAGAGTATAGGAGAACAAAGAAGAGCAGAATTGGCAGCCCTGGAGGAATTGAGAGACACAGCCTTTTCCAACAGCCTACAGTACAAGGAAAAAGTGAAGACATGGCACGATTCGCATATCAGCCATAAACAGTTTGAGCCAGATCAGAGAGTATGGTTGTTTGATTCAAGGCTAAAGTTATTTCCAGGGAAGTTACAGAGCAAGTGGAAAGGACCGTATGTGGTCAGGAAGGTACATGACAATGGCAGCATCGACATATCTGAACCGTCATCTTCCTCTACCTTCCGCGTCAATGGTCAACGCTTGAAACTCTATCTTGATCATGATCCGCCGACCATTGACGTAGCCCCCATTCTTCTGGTATGAGATGTGTCCTTTGATTCTAATCATCTACATCTCATACATGGTGATCAAATGCTACTTTTCGCTGTACAGATCCATCTGTTTATATCACTCTGTTTTCTGTTGAATTATTTTCTTCTTTTCTTCTTTTCTTCTTTTCCTTTTCTATTTTCTTTATCTATCAAAAAGGTGCCACCCTTGTAGACAGTTTTCCATACTTAGGACGTACTTTGTCCTAAGTATAGGGGGGTTGGCACCCCGAGTGATTCTATTCTTTTCGATCCTCTCCATTGTCTCCTCATCTTGTCTATACTTAGGGATATCTTACCCTAAGTATAGGGGGAGACAATCTGAGTACGATCTGTTCATTCCCACCCTTGACCCTCCCTACTTTGTGTACAGTCTGCTATACTTAGGATTATTTGATCCTAAGTATAGGGGGGACGGTCAACTTCTCATTCATTGATTCATTACTTCATTCCTTTATTCTTTAGATTTTCCTATACTTAGTACGAGTTATGTCTTCTCTTTTCTCTCCGATCTATGAGGACATAGCTCAAGCTAAGTACAGGGGGGTCGTATATTCTGCGCATATACTTTAGCCATAACTCGTACTTTCGTATTTTCCTAATAATATGGCTAATAATTTTTTAAAATTCATTAAAAACCCCTAATAAAAAGATGTGGTTATTCCTCAAATTCTTTTTGTATTTACTGATTAATAAATCAGGTGAAAATGTTTTTGCAAAATGTTTGAAAAATAGTTTGAAAATCTTTGTGAACATTTATTGAAAACTATTGTGAAAATATTTTGTTCCGTGTTTTCAACCTGTGTGGTTTGTAAAAATTTCTTTTCTTTGTGTGAAATAAAAAGTTTGAAAAATGATTTGCAAATGGTTTGAAAAATGGTTGCAAAAATGATTTGAAAAACCTATATATACTGTTTTGAAAGCCTTTGCAAAATGATTTTCAAATGTGTGTCAAATGTTTGTAAAAACTATTTTGGACTATAGTTTTCAAAAATTGTGTGTAAATTGTTTTCAAATAAGTTTGAGGAGTATACACATCACACCAGAATCCACTATATATGTACCTATATATGTATAAAATTGATCACTTACCCTGTAAATCCTTAAAATCCACTTCTTGTATATATAAGAAGCACTCCCGTGTACATATTTTAACCTATCTTTCAGCCAAATCTTTTTGTTTTCAAAAATTCCCAAAAACATTTGCAAAATTAAAATCCAAAAACATTTGAAAAAAAAAAGAAAAAAAAATGCATGTGCATCATCATCATCATCTTTTCAAAAATCCATAAAAAGTTCAAAACCTTTGAAAATTGCATCACAAAAATATTTTCTGCATCGCATTGCATAGCATGAGCATTTTTCGGATTGAGTTTGATAGTTGAACGAGTCTAAGTAAAATCCGGAGATTGGAGCTTGATTGGACCTTATAATCTACCTAATAACAGGAACCTTATAGGAACTGGGTTTGAGGTACTTCAGGTCTAGTTGACTTAATTCTTTGAGGATCACGGGACTTGGTTCAATAGATTCTTGACTGCCGAAGTAGAGTATTTCGGAGCACACGCACGACTCTTGTTGATAATGACCTAACTTGGACACCTGCACCTTTCACATGGCTCAACTCAGTTGGAGTGATGAGGGGATTGGATTTGCCGGTATGAGACGCACACAAGTGGAAACACTTGTCCTCCTCTAGGGAGGGAAGTGCACCCCAACCCGTCCAGTGATTAGGAAGTCTAAAGACAGGAGGCTGTGGGTTGCGATAAAGCTTCAAAAGAGGGATAGTCTACTGACTCAAGAGGAAAAACTCCTTATGTAAATGCTGCTGTAAATAGTATTTCAAAAAAAAAAAAAAATAAAGTTCAGGCATGTACAAAAATAAAAAGCCTGCAAGTATGTACAAAGTCAATAAGCAAGCTTGAGTTCCAAAGTCATATCATGTGAGCCTGCAGCAGGATGACTTGACTACACTGGTCTTGCATCCCAGGATAGGTAGCTACACTGGCCACCGTCCATTCTTCTCTTCACCCCCTCCTCTTGAGCTGGTTGCCACTTGAACTTAGAAGGGAATACCCCGCTCCTAGAGGATGGAGTTGCTGGATTGGGGAATCATTGGGTTGTCGTACTGGAGAAGTCAGTTTCTTTGTCATTCTGGCTGGGGAGAGCCACTATCACTTACACTGTACAAGTCAGATTCATAGTCGTAAGAGTTTGCGTATGAGTTGAGATATTTCTGACCTGGCTATTGAGGAGACTTGAGCAGAGTTTTGGGATTCTCAGGGACTGTTGGATTTCAAATTCGGTTCTCATTAAGGTTCCGCCCGCACTAAATTTCTAAAGGTCCGACTTAAGCTCCAAACTTTGATTTTGCGAAGACAAGTTTGATAATCAAATAAAATCCAAGTTCTTCTTTTTCTTTTCTTTCGTTTCTTTTTGCACTTATTGCATAAGTGTTTGCTAGGGACTAGCAAAGGTAAAGTATAGGGGGATGATGAATCCACATTTCATCATCTTTATTCTATCATTTTGGCACCAAAAAAAACCTAGCAAATGCCTGTAAATAGCCTTAAAACCATCATCTTAGCATCCATGCATGTGCATTCAGATTGTGTATAAATCACTGTAATTAAGGCCAAAATTATAGAATAAATATAGAAAAGAAAAAGAATAAAATATTGTAAATATTTTATGACCCAAAACCCCGAGACCTAGACATCTTGATGAATAGGTCGACAAGGAATAAAGTAGGGGGAGATAAGGGCCAAAACACAGATAAAATACCTATACAACCTATTCATTCTTTATTCATTTTGGGACCTATTTTTGGTTCCACTTTTTATAAATCAAATAAAGAAACTTTGTACATAAAAGTTGTAGATAAATTAATAAAGAAAAAGACAAAATTGATTTCACAGAAAAGTCATGTACAGACAAAAAGATATGGTCTGAATAAGAATCCAAAATCCCAACTTCCCAGACCCGTATCTCACAAACGACAACTCCAAATGCATCAAACTCACCTTTAATTGTATATAGAATAAAATAATCTATCCAATGGCAGTGGTTTCGCATTTGGCGGAGCTACGGTTTGAAAGTTGGCTTTTGGACCCCTATTGTATACTTGTACATATTAAAATATTCAATTTATTCTTTTATAATGTTGTAAATAATACTTGTAATAAGTATGTGTATTAAAATCAGAATAAAAACATAAATAAAATACAAATAAAAATAGTTGTATCTTTTCAATACATAGGAACATTACCTATATACATACCTATATAAAACATACTTGTATTTTATTAAATATACAAAACATATCAGAAAAATAAAATAAAAATATATGTGTATAGATAAGAGTATTTCATAATTTTAGAAAGTAAGAAATGAAAATAATAAAATTAAAATACTCAAAATAAAAATAAAAGAATATAGTATATAGATATTATACCTATATAGGGGTACAAATGCAAACTTGCAAAAATATGTCTCATAAAAATAAATAAAAATCATAATAAAATAATTTATAAAATAATAAATATTTTTTATTTAATAACCAAAAATCAATAAAATCATTATCTATTTTTAATTAATTTTTCATTGTTTTTCCTCAGGCCTTTTTCTGGTTGGTCCACGTGGACCAACCAGGGGGCAGCAGCAGTTGACCGCAGGTCAACTCTCTGCCCCAGGTCTGGGCTGTGTCAGAAGTGCATTTGACCTTGTTTTCAACCTATTTTCGAGGCAAATCCTTTCATCATTCCATGAATCGACCTTCACAACTTTTTTAGCCCTTACATAGAGCTTTCACGCCCATGGATCATTTCGGGCGTCGAATCACTGCTGCTCCAGATATGCCTTGGTCAATGGAGCCCTCCGTCAACCCTTTAAAAACAAAGTTTGAATCCCAATTTGATTTTTGAACCGCATTTCACTTCGTTCTCCTCCACCTTGGGACTGCTTTGGAGGCCTGTAGGTGACAGGAACGGGCCGCCATCGCCGAAGGGGAGGAAGAGCAATCTTTTGGGCGCGTTCCACGACCTCCGGCGATCGCCGTTGAGGTAACTTCTCCCTTGCCCTCCAGGGGCTTGAGGCAGCTTAGATCTCTTATAGTTTAGTTCGCATTTCACTCCTGTTCACTCGAAGCTTCATCACGATCCTTTTAGTCTTCGTTTTGGCCATCGATTCGTTCAATCGATTGGTCGCCGGAGCAACTCCGGCCACCTCCAGTTTCCACGTGCTCCGCCTCATCACGCCTTCGTTCCGCTCCGCTACGTGGTCGGGGCACTTTACCCCCGACCACATCACCTTTTTGTGCAGGTCCAGGATCCCCAGAACCCCTCCTGGGTTCGTTTTTGCAGCGGGCAGCACCACCTGGAGCCACCTTCCTCCGCTGGCCACGCAGCGACGCTCCGGCCATGTCTTGGCCGTTTTGGGGGCGTCGTAGAATCGGGAGGACTCCCAGGGGGTCATTGGTGCCATCTGGAGGGGAGATAAGGCTCTGGAGATCGAGATTTTGAGGATCAAAGTCGCCCCGGAGGCTGCTCTTCGCGCGTTCGTCCTCGACACTCCAGAACCGTCGGATCACTCGCGTTCTTCGCGAGCTACAGCATCCCTTGGATCGATCCCACGGCCAGCCGTTCGATTGAGCATCGCCATCTAATCTGAGCCGTGGATTTTGAAGGGGTATCGGCCTTCGTCTGCACGCCACGTGGCAAGTGAAGAAGGAGGGCCCTCGGATCGTCTCTGCTGGGTATTTTGCACAATCTTCCCAGCATTTTTGTGTATTTATTAGTCAGGACTAAAACTTTCATCTGTCGTTGATTTCTCTTTGTAATATTTATCTTAAGGCCCTCGAACTTTCACGTATTTGCAAGAAGGTCCTCGGCCACGGCATCTCACGTGCCCGTGCGCGTGAGGTGCGTGGCCATTTTGCGAAGGGACCCCTGGGGTTTAGTTATTCTGGTTTAGTCCTAGAACTTTTGTACTTAGCGTTAAATATTTGAGATATTTGCATTGCACCCCCGGCCCTTTCTGGTATTTATTATTTGGTCCCTGCCAGGCGCGTGGATCGCGCGTGCGTAGCTTGGACATTTTGTGCGAAGGCCCCTTCGGTTTTTGTAATTTATCTTTAGTCCAGTGAATGCAAATCATAGTGTAATATTTTGTGGAATTTTGCAAGCGTGCCCCTGGAAGTTTTGAATATTGCATTTCTACCCCTGCCAGAACTGTGTAATGTTTAGATGCTTGTTGTAATTATTGGAAATATCATTTCAAGCCCAAAAATTCCACAAAAATAGACTTAAGTTCCTGGGTAGGTGTACTTTAACGCTATCTAATTAGTTTTTGATTTTATTTGATTTTCATATTTATTAAAAATCAAAAACAGCCTTTTTGTGTACTGTCTAGCTTAGAAAATACCAAAAAAATATCAAAACACCTCCAAAAATTCCCAAAAATTCACCTAGTGTCTATTTTACCCTATTTTAGTGTCAGTCCAAAAATCATTAAAAATTTCAAAAGAAAAACACTAAAAAATTAAAAACTCTCAAAAACTTCAAAAAAATATAGAAAATAGTAGAAAAACCCAAAAATTGTAAACTCAGCTTCTGTTTCTTCCTTAGTTTGTTACTTTTATTTGAAAAATAGTGTGAAACATTTTTGCTACTGGTTGCTATTTTTAAATTACATTTTATTCCCAGCCAGCCCTATTTCCACTGTTTAGCCATATTTCAGTTTTTAAAAATATCAAAAATAACTTGAAAAATCCCCAAAAATCACAAAAACAGTAAAAAACCCTAAAAAGATTAAAAACATTTTATTTCTTAATTTTTGAGTATTTTTGTGCATTTTTATAAATATTTTACTTTGCCTTGTATTACATTGCCTTTACTTTCCAACATTGAAAAAGAAAATAAAAAAAATATATATATAAAATATAAAATATAAAAATCAGAAAATCAAAAATCAAAATACAAAATTAAAAAAAAAAGTTAAAAATTAAAAACCCACAAAAATTCCTTTGCTTGCTTAGTGTAGACACTCACACACTCACACACTTGTGCATTCATTTGCTTGAGTTATACTGTTTGCTCCCTGTGTTCGAACTCTCTGCATACTTGCCCTTTACATCATTTGTGCAGAGTTAAAAATAAATTTTAACTCCACATTTATTTCTAATTATTGATTTTTAGTGTGGGTTAACTGTTGACTTTAGTCAGATTTAGTGTGGTCAACACACCGACTGAGTTCACGCTTTGTGCTGAACTTAAGACCACCTATTTTTGGCTAAATCACCCTGCCAAGGTGGACGTGATCAGACGACTCCAGCCACCAACCAACGTAAGGAAGTTGCGGTCGTTCCTCGGGCATGTTGGATTCTATAGGAGATTTATTAAGGATTTTTCTAAGATCGCCCGACCGTTAACTGAGCTTTTAGGCAAAGACATGGAGTTCATTGTAGATCACAAATGTCTTGAGGCCTTTAAGCTTTTACAAGGAATGATCATGGACGCACCAATCTTACAAGCCCCAGATTGGTCTCTACCTTTTGAGATCATGACGGACGCCTCTGATTATGCCGTTGGGGCTGTACTGGGACAAAGAAGAGATGGCGTCCCGTTTGCAATTCACTACGCAAGCAAAGTGCTTGATTCTGCTCAGCGTAACTATACAGTTACAGAAAAGGAAATGCTTACGGTAGTGTTTGCCTTGGACAAATTCAGATCTCACCTAATTGGATCCAAGGTAACTGTGTTCACAGACCACACGGCACTACGATATTTGATGGAGAAGAAGGACGCGAAGGCGCGTCTTCTTCGTTGGATTTTACTTATCCAGGAGTTTGATTTGGACATCCGTGATAAACCTGGTAAGAAGAACGTAGTGGCCGATCATCTTTCTCGTCTCGAAGATCTTAATACTTTCGAGGATTCACCAATTCGAGACTCCTTCCCTGACGAGTCAATTTTTGTTATCGACTCACTCCTATGGTACGCCAATATCGTGAATTATCTTGTCTCCAAGAAAGTTCCCGAAGAGTGGCCCAAGAGCCAAATCGACCGACTAAAGTCGGACGCAAGACACTACCATTGGGAGGATCCGATCCTTTTCTTTGAAGGACCGGATTGTGTCTGGAGACGTTGTATTCCTCAGGAGGAATACCAGAGTGTCCTTTCTTTATGCCATAGCTTAGAGGCAGGAGGACACCACTCCGGGAAGAGGACCGTATGGAAGGTACTTCAGTGTGGCTTCTACTGGCCGACTCTGTTTCGCGATGCCACCGCCTTCGCGAAGTCGTGCCCAGTTTGCCAGAGAATGGGAGGAACCGTTGGTTCCAAGGATGAGATGCCAATGCAGCCGGTCATCATTTGTGATGTCTTTGACGCCTTGGGCATCGATTTCATGGGCCCATTCCCTGTCAGCCACGGGTTCGAATACATCCTTCTTGCGGTAGATTATCTGTCCAGATGGGTGGAGGCTATCCCAACCCGGGCCGCAGACAGCAGGACTGTCTGTAAATTCATTAGAGAGCACATAATCTCTAGGTTCGGGATCCCCAAAATGATGATATCAGACGGGGGTAGCCACTTTGTGAATCGGGAGGTGAAGAAACTCCTGAAGGACTACGACATCGAACACCGTGTCGCGAGTCCTTACCACCCACAAACCAATGGTATGGCTGAGGTGTCAAATGGGGAGGTAAAAACCATATTGCAAAAGCTTGTCCGCCCGGACAGGAAGGACTGGTCTCAGATCTTGGATCAAGTCCTCTGGGCGTATAGGACTGCTTACAAGACACCGTTAGGCACCTCCCCATTCCGAATGGTATTCGGAAAGCCGTGCCATTTGCCCGCAGAGTTAGTACACAAATCAGAATGGGCAATAAAGAAGGTCAACTGGAACACACACCTGGGTCAGAAACAGAGAGACATGGATCTGAATGAGCTTGTGGAAGTCAGAAACCGGGCATACGACAACAGTTTGGTGTACAAGGACAAGATGAAGCGTTGGCATGATAGATATATCAGACGAAAGACCTTTGTTCCTGGACAGAAGGTATGGTTGTTCAATGCTAGGCTAAGGATCTTCCAAGGCAAGTTAAAGTCTAAGTGGACGGGACCATTTGTCGTCCGTACGGTGCATGATAGTGGATGTGTCGAGATCTCAGATCTCGCAGATGACGCACCGACATTCCTAGTGAATGGACAACTGTTGAAGCACGTCGTCGAATCCAATGAGCAGTTAGTCCATGTTGAGGAGATTGTATTCATGCGCGAGACAGATACAGCAGATTCACATCGAGCCGCGCATGAGACCTTGCAGCAATAAACTCCAGCCATCAGCAGCATCTTGAAAGATTCAGACCGACTAATCTGTATATATCACTCTTCTTGTACATCCTATCATTTTCCCCGCGACTCTAGTAACCCATCCCCACATCATCGAACCATTATCTTGGACTATACTTAGGATGACCAGATCCTAAGTATAGGGGGAGGGGTCACCTGAGTCGGTTCACTGTACATTCTCCAGATCACATTGGTCCTCATACTCATTTCCTACCGATACTTAGGCTGACCTGAGCCTAAGTATAGGGGGGACCGATGCCCGCATTGTATATTCATCCACTTCCCATCTTTCCCTCGTCCGCCCCATTTCTGATCTTCTTCTACACTTAGGTTGCCAGAGCCTAAGTATAGGGGGGCGAGACGACTTCTATACTTTTTGTTCCTTTGGCTCTCCTACGCTTAGCACGAGCTATGTCTTTTTCCTCGCTCTTCGTGCTCTGAGGACATAGCACACGCTAAGTATAGGGGGGTGTGTATATTACATATATACTTTACCCATAGCTCGTACTTTCGCGTATGTTTCGCGTATTTTTGTATATTTTACAATAATTATGGGTGGGTAAAAATTGAAAAAAAAATGTGTACTTTATGTATAATACTTGTATAAAAAGTTGTTGTAAAACATGATGTATACCAGAAAAATAAAACAAAAAGGCTTCTTATTTACTCATAGTCATGCATATCATCTCTGCATCCAAGGAAAGAAAAAAGAGTCTTGCATTTTCATAGCATGACATCTCATTTCATCTGCATACTTTGCATATGCAAAGTGAAAAGCTAGTGGGTTCTGGACCAAGTTATGAGTAGATATTGAGGATGGACGTGATTTGACCTTAATCCACCTAATTTCAGAGGAACCTTATAGGAACTAGAGTTAAGATTTCTCAGGTCAAGTGACTTAATTCTTTGAGTCCGCATGTCTATGTTCACATGACATCTTGATTAGTCTAAGTAGAATATCTCGTGCATACGCAGGATTCTTTTAGATAATGACCTAACTTGGACAAGCACTATGCACGTAGCTCTTCATTGATGAGGTGGTGAGGAGGTAGAATCCTGTAGCTTGGAGTAGCACACGGGTGGAAACATCCGTCCTCCTCTAGGGAGGGTAATGCATCTCAACCTAGTCTGGTGGTGTTGACATCTAAGGACAGGATGCTGTGGGTTGCAATAATGCTTCAAAAGAGGGATAGTCTACTAGCTCAAGAGGAAAAACTCCTGATGTACATGCTGCTCTTTGACAAAAAAAAATGCAAAAACTCCAAAAAATCAGACAGGTCCAAGAGAAAATAAAATACCTGTCGGAGCCTGTATACTAGTAAAGAAATGCAGCTGGATGACTTAGCTACACTGGTCAGGCATCCCGGGATAGGTAGCTACACTGGCTACCATCCATTCTCTTCTCTACCCCCTCCTCTTGAGTTGGTCGCACTTGAACTTAGAAGGGAATACCCCGCTCCTCTAGGAAAGAGTTACTGGACCGGGTTATTGAGTTACCTTGTTAGAGGAGGCTGCTTCCGAGCCATTTCTGATGTGAAGAGTTACATATCACTTACACAATACAAGTAAGAATCATAGTCATCAGAAATTTGCGTCTGAGGATTTGTTCTGACCTGACTATTGAGGCGTCTTGAATAGAAGACTTGTGGAACTTGAAGTCTGTTAGGTCTTAAGTTCAGGTCCAAATAAGGTTCCGCCACACAACTAATCCAAAGGTCGAGTCAGGCTCCATTTTCAACTTTTGTTCATGACCTTGGTTTGGAACCCAAAATCATTTCACTCTTGCATTTCATTTAGTTGCTCGGGGACGAGCAAGGTTTAAGTATAGGGGGTTGATGAATCTGTGATTCATCACTTCAAAAGTCAAAAATAGAGCCTTGTTCCCGAGAAAATAGAGGCATATTTCCCTTTATATTGCATAAATAGCACTCATGCATGCATTCATAAATCATACATTTTAGCAGCTCATTTGCATTTAAATAAGAAGTCAAAAATCCCTTGTAAAATACCCAATCCCTAAAATAACCTCTTCTCTATAATATATACTCCTTAGTTAATAATAGAGGGAAGAATGCCAAAAATCCCCCTTGTAAATTAGTCAATAAAGCCCTAGGCCCCTTGTACACTAAAATACACATAAAGCCCTCATACAAACTCCGAATTAGGTCTACTTACTCTTAGAATACTACATATTAAAAGACCTTCAAAATGAGACTAATTTCATTGAATTTGGAGCTCGTATGAGAAAGTTGGATTTTTGGGCCACTATGTATACTACATCTGTATATCTATGTATCCTTGTATTTATATATCATATTTGACCTCATCTCCGTCTTTGGTCAACATGAAACTTGTAGATCTCATCGAGATCTACAACTTTCATGTTTTGAGTTTTTCCAAATTCGGCCCCCTCTTCTCTCTACACGTGTAGTTTCCTCCAGCCACTCATAGCAGGCCACGTGGCGCCCTCTGGTTGCGCCACGCGGCCCGCTTCCCCTCGCCTCATCCGCCTCATCTTCCAACCGTTGGATCCTCTTCCAGATCCAACGGCCCAGCTCTGCCCACGCGCGCCTAAAGCCTGGACCATCAGATCATCTCCGGCCTTAATCCACGCCGCACGTTCGCGCTCTCACCAGAACACGCCACGTGGCGCTTTAAAGACTGCTTGATCGCATCCACGATCCTCTGATCTCAGCCGTCTCTCCTTCCAGCGAGTCTCGGCCCTTCGATCAGCTCCATCTCCTCATCCAGGCCGCCCGCTCGCGCTTCGCCCGCAGCTCGCCACGTGGCTCCACCGCAGCCCATCATCTACGCGCCCCGATCTAATCCTACCCGCCCGCCACGCTTCGATTACCACCGTTGGATCACAAGATCCAACGGTGGAGACTTCGTCTCCTACCTCCAGGCGCCCCTCTCTCCCACGTTCCCTGCCTTGCGGGAGGGGCGCCCCCTTTCTATTTCCGGTTGCACGTCAGCCACCATCTACGTCCGCCAACACTCCCATGATGAGCCCCACTCTTCCCTCATCCTCGCCGTCTACCTCATTCCCCACTACGACCACCAGAGACTCCCCACTACCTCCATAAACCTCGCCTCGTCGCCAACACTGCTGCCATCTTCAACCTATAAATACGCCACCACCGGCCGACTTCACCCCCATCCGCCACTTCAGGGAGCTTCCCTGAGCTCAGATCTTCCCATTGGTTACAACAATTAGGCGATTCATCGAGCGACGAAGGGATTCAACTCCGGCGAGATCCACGGCAGCTCCGCCGTGCCGCAGCGACTCCCACGAGCAGCTACACGAGCTCGGGACATCACCGGCCCTCGAGCGAAGACCTGGACCTCAAGCAAGAGGCCCAATCCCCAGGTGAACCCCCTCCATTCCTCCTCCGATCTTCTTCTTATTTTCCTTTTGTTTTCTCCTATTTTATTCGACTCCACCGGTCATCGTCTCGCTTTCAATCCATCTCGCTGAGCTTCGCGTCGAAGCTCTCATCCTCGCGACACCATTCACAACCTCCGACGACGCCCCTCGCAACATTCTGATCACCAGCTCCGCCATTTGGCCGGAGCTCCATCTTCAGACGTCCTCCGTCACCCTTAGGCCTCGCCGATTACCTCCACCTCTCTACAAACACACGCACGAGCTCCGGCTCTATCTTTCACCTTTGCAGGTACCCAGCTTCTCATTGAACGGAAGCTCGCCGGAGACGTCCTTGAGCTTCATCGCCCTCGACTTCAGGCCACCCTCCGACACTCATGAGGCCACCGGAGGCTTCGTCGACCATCCGCGCAGCTTCTGGGATATCTCCGACAAGTCGGAGAGCGTCAGCGCCTCGAGGAAGGACGGGCGGAGCTACTTCACCGTCGCCGAAGCCCCGCCTTCTCCTCCGCAGGCGGCGGAGGATCGTTGGAGCAGAAGAGCAGCTGCCGTTCGATCACATCGATCGAACGGCCCCCACATCGCCACGCGTCACCTCACCGCAGCAGCTTCCAACCGTCGATCGTGCCTCTGATCCAGCGGTCCTCAGCGAGCCACGTCGCCGTCTTCTTCGAGCCCAGAGACCGTTGGATCATCATCGATCCAAAGGCCCGAGGTCAGGCCACGTGTCCGCACCGACACCCCTTGGATCAATCTCGATCCGAGGGCCTTCAGCGTGCCACGTAGACTCGGCCCGAACCTCCTCTCCGAGCCTAGGTTCGGGTCGCACGAGCCTCACTCCAGACCTCCACCGTCGCCCGAGCCTCGCTCCGAGCCGCCGCAGCCATCCGAGCCTAGGTCGCCCACGTGAGGAGCACGTGCGGCCTGGGTAAATTACATAGAGGCCCCTGGAGCTTTCCATATTTGCAAAAAGGTCCCTGTGAAGCAGACCCCACGTGAGGAGCACGTGCATTGTGGAGATTTTGCACAAGAGTCCCCCGCATTATAGGTAATTGCATTTTAGTCCCTGTCTGCATGTTTGCTTCTTGTATTTTTAATTTCTTGTATTGCATTTACACCCCTGTGTTTGCACGCATCCCTAGATTGCATTTTACATCATTTTGCAAATCTAAAAATTGCATTTTGTTGGGAATTTTGTCCTCTGTCTATTGGTCCGCTTGCCTTATTTTTGTAATTTCAGTTGAATTATTAATGAATTAATTGGTGAATTTTTGACATATTTTGCCCAATGACACCTTTTAATTTGTAGCTAATTCTCTGAACTTCCAAAAATCATCAAAAATTCACAGTAGCTTAAGGACATTATTCTTAGCATACCATAAAAATTTCATGGCATTTGCACGCATATCGAGGCCTTAATAAATTGTTAAGTGATTCTCTTAGATTAATTTTAATTAATTCATTTCACAGTGAAATTAAGATCTGTTAATTTTCCTAGGTCCCTTATCATTAGAACCACCTAGGATAATTTTAGTTCGCGAAAAAATTGTGGTTTGATATTTATTAAAAATTAAATCTTGAAAATCACCCTGACTGTTTATTTAATTCACAGTAAATTTACTTAGTGTCTGAAAAATCCAAAAAAATTAGGGTAGGTCATATTCATCCTCATTAATCAACTGGCCAATTTTCATAATTTTTGGACTTCATTTGATATATCAATTAAATTGAAATGTTAAATTGGCCTATGTTGTCTGCATAAGTCTGCATAGAAATTAAAAAAAAATACTCCTCGAAAATCAACACTTGGACACTTGCTTAAATTCACCTAAGGAGACAGTTGCCTCCCTGAGATCGACCTTGGACTCCACCAAGTAAAAAAAAAATCATCACTTAACATTAATCGATAAGTGGTTTTTGACTAGCCTCTCGTATCCGACTGCAACGAATTATTAACATTAATTTGACTGAATTAACAAAGGGTGCGGGACGGTTATCAGGCGTAAACGCTCCCGGCAGGGCTCTTTTGTGAGGCATTCTTGTGCGACTCAGCGGGAGGCAGTGGCGGAAGCCGCTGGGCTCTGTGGCCTTGGGGGAAGTGGTGGTGGCTTTTAATGAAGGTTCTATCTTGGAATGTAAGGGGCCTTGGGGAGGCTGACAAGCGTCGCTCCTTGGGCTCGCGTTTGTCCGAGTGGTGCTGTGATATTGCTCTTATCCAAGAAACCAAATTGCGAGGTGTGGATGATACCCTCTGGCGCTCTTTTGGTGCGGGTTCTTTGGATGAGTTCCGTACGGTGGATGCGCTGGGCTCGGCGGGGGGCTTCTTGATTGCTTGGCATTATGCGGTGTTCTCCTTCAGTTCGGTTCTGGCGGGGAGACATATGATCTCGGTTGTCTTGACTCAGGCTGAGTCTCGTGAGCCGTTGGTGTTTTCTTGTATTTATGCCCCCTCGTGCCATGTCCTGAGGAAGGAGTTATGGGAGGACTTTCGTGCGACGGTTTCTATGTTTGGGGGGCTTCCTTGGCTCCTGGGGGGCGATTTTAATGTCACACTCCATTCTTCCGATCGCCCACGGGGCAGCGGTGGCCAGGATCCGGGGTCGCTTGATTTTATTGAGATTTTGGATGAGCTTGCTTTGGAGGGCCTGGTCCCTCATGATATCTCTTACACTTGGAGGAATAACTCTACTTGTTCTAGAATCGATCGATTCTTGGCCTCTGGGAAGATGTTGGAGGCCTTCCCTCTTTGTGCGGTGTCTTCTCGCCCCTGCTCTTTCTCCGATCACTCTCCCATTGTTTGGGAGTCTGGCGAGGGCCATCGGCCGCGGGGTCTTTTCCGTTACGAGAAAAGCTGGCTGTTGGAGCCCAACTTCAAGGAGGTGGTGCATGAGCATTGGAATCATGTTTCGGTTATGAGTTCTGCGGCTTACAGACTTGATCAAAAGCTTGCGTCGTTGCGTAAGGTGCTTGCGGGCTTCAAGAAGGAATCCAGGTTGGCGCGTATTGCTGTTCGGGCGGCGGAGGAGGAGGTCATCACGCGCCATGATAAGACGGAGAACGAGCGGGAGCTTTTGCCTGAGGAGCTTCATGATCGGCTCTCTGCTCAGATTCAGGTTGCGGCGGAGGATAAGAAAAGAAACATAGAATGGCGGCAACGGTCACGGTTAAAATGGCTCAAAGAGGGTGACGCGAATACAGCCTTCTTTCACCGTGTGGCGAGTAGTAGAAAACGCCTTAATTCGATGCGGGGTATCTCTGTTAATGGTGTGCAGGTTAGCGGGGAGAGGGAGATGGGGATTGCCATTGTGGATCATTTCAAGTGCTTCTCGTCGTCTTGCTCTTCGCATAGGTGGCGTTGGCTGGGTCTTGGGGCGCCTTCTCTATCGGCTTCCGACTCTGGGCTCCTAACTCGTCCGATCTGTTTGGCGGAGATTAAGGAGGCCGTGTGGGACTTAAATGTTGATTCTTCCCCGGGTCCCGATGGCTTCTCGGTGGCGTTTTATCGTGATTTCTGGGAGTTGGTGGCTGGCGACGTTATGGAGGTGGTGTCGGACTTTTGTGCGGGTAACTTTGGCTTTGATCTTATTAATAGGGCCAACATCGTTTGATCCCTAAATCCCCGGTGGCGCAGCGTATTGAGGATTATCGGCCTATCTCTGTCTCTAATGGCATTTACCTTATTGTTGCTAAAGTTTTAGCCATACGACTGGCTCGGGTTTTGGACTCTCTTATCTCTCCGGCCCAGGCTGCTTTCATTAAGGGCAGGCAGATTGCGGATTGCATTGCGGTAGCCTCTGAGTTGGTCGCTGAATGGAAGAACAGTCATAAGAAGGGGGTACTCTGGAAGGTCGATTTTGCTAAGGCATACGATTGCTTCGAGTGGCGGTTTTTATGGTCTGTTATGAGAAGGCGAGGCTTCCCTGAATTATGGATTTTGTGGATGCGTAGGTGCGTCACCACCGCCTCCCTCTTCGTGCTGATCAATGGCCGGGCGGTCGGCGGCTTCTTCCAACTAAGAAGGGGGGTGCGCCAGGGATGTCCCCTCGCTCCCCTCCTCTTTGTGTTGGCCTCGGATGTTCTCGCGCGTATGGTGGACCGTGTTATTGATGCTGGGCTCTCTAACGGATTCCGTAAGGGCGAACTTTGTGTGCCCTTGATCCAATTTGCGGACGATACAATATGCTTTATTGAGGGTGGTAGTGCTGAGGTCTCCGGTATGGCGACCACTCTCGCCCTTTTCAGCGAATTGTCGGGTTTGATGATTAATGGCTCTAAATCCAAGGTGGTTCCCTTCGGCTTGTCGCACGAGGAGGCCGCGGAGTGCGGTCGGTTGCTCGGATCTCCTCCTGGTGAGCTCCCTATTGATTATCTTGACTTACCTTTGGTGGTGGGTCGGGCCAGAATTCGGGATTGGCGCTTGATTATTGAGCGCGTGGAAACGCGCCTTGCTGGTTGGCGCGCGGCTTTGCTCTCTAGAGGGGGGCGTCTTGTTCTTCTTAAGTCTATGCTCTCCTCTATCCCAATATATTTTCTCTCTGTTCGTCGTATGCTGGCGGGGGTTCGATTGAGGATCGAACGTTGTATGCGTCGCTTTTTGTGGGGAAGGAAGGGGGAAGAGGGTAGGGGTATTCATCTTGTCGCTTGGGATGAGGTTACTAAGCCTAAGCGGTTTGGTGGTCTGGGTGTGCGGAGGTTGGAGGTGGTGAACGATGCTCTTTTACTCAAGTGGGTGAGTAGAATTTGGGGGAAGGGTGATAACTTCTTTATCTCTGTTCTCAGGGAGTTCTTGGGCGTCGATAGGCTGGGGGTGGCGCGGGGGGCCCACAACGTTCGTCATTCTCCGTTTTGGCGTAGTGTGCTGGGCGCCTTTGTAAGGAATGCTTCGCTGTTTATCCCGGTGCTGGGGAAGGGGGATTCCTTCAAGTTTTGGCTTGACGATTGGTCGGGCCGTGGTCCTCTGCAGGTGCGTTTCCCACGCTTGTTTGCCTTAGCGTCCCATAAAAATGCGACGGTTGCTGATTGTTGGTTGGATGGTTGTTGGTGTCCGCGCTTTCTCGCGAACTTCTCGGATCAACGGGTGGACGATTTTGTTTCTCTGTTGGATGCCCTTCGTGACGCTGCTACGCCGAATGAGTGTGTGGATCATTGGTGTTGGAAGGACGGTCCCTTCTCCACGCGCAAGGCTTATCGGGCACTGGTTTCTCCTCCTCCTACTGATGCTGCCCTCCTTGTGCGCGATTGTGGGTTCTTTTGGGGCTTGCGGTTGCCGGAGCGCATTGGTTTCTTCTTTTGGCTTCTTCGCAGACGGAGGTTGATGACACGCGATCGTTGTGCTAGAATTTTCGATAACATCAATGCCATCTGTGTCCTTTGTAATTCGGAGGAGGAAACTATTGATCACCTTTTCTTCGGGTGCCAGCTGGTGCGTGGGATCTGGGACGATTTGCCTTGGGCGAGCGCGGACAACCTTTCTGCTTTTTGCGAGCTTCTATGGAACAACAAGAACAGGGTTAGGCGAGATCTCTTGGCCCCTATTGCAAGACTGCGGTGCATTTGGCTGGGAAGGAACGACGCTCTCTTCTCCGGTCAGCGGTTCTATAGGGAAATTACTCTTATCCTTTGCTCGCGCCTTCTTGGTGACTGGTATACTGTGTAGGCGTTGGGCCTTGCTCTCCTCCTCCCTTTTCTTGTAATTACTTTTTTATTTTTCATTTATACATTTTTGGGGCGAACACCAAAGAGTGTCTCCTCCTTTTTTGAGCCTAAAAAAAGAAGTATATCATCGATGTATCGGTCAATATCGTTCCCATGTCGATACCGATATGTCAGTGATATATTGCCGATATATCGTGGTATTTCCTACCCTGGTCCAGAATTGGAAACTCGTTCCGTCGCCAACTACATGTCTCACGAACGAACGCACCTCCCGTGCCACACTGCAGATGCCCCTCTAAAAGTATTAGGGCACGATACCAAGATCCCTGGGGCTCGGGAAAGAGATTCCCGATCCATAGGTCCTCCGAATACGATTGCAGATGGGGCTGCCACAATAGCCTCAAATACGAGCGACCCACTTGTTGAGCAAGACCTTATTCATCTCCTCCAAGCTACGTACACCAGGGCTTCCATCCTCCTCCGGGCACGATATCGCCTTCCAATCCACCAACGGGAACCTATTCGACCGTCTAGATGACAATCGAAAGAAATGGCTCATGATGGTCTCTAGTCTCTTTCGAACCCTCACCGGTATCAACCTGGAGGATAAGACGAAAATAGGTATCTTTGACAATACTGAACACAACAACACTAACCTTTCACCCATGGACAAACAAACAGACTTCTACCCTGCCAGCTTCTGCTCCAACATCTCAATCACCGTCAACCAGCCAGTGACACGCATCCGCCCAACCACCAGAGGCATGCCTACGTATTGTAGTGGCAGATCCCTACGTGGTGATTGCAACTAGGTAGCGCACGATTCAATCTTCGCACCCATCAACCCAAAAGGAACGAACTCTGGTTTATCCCTATTCAACCTCAAACCAAACACAACCTTGAAAATGTCCAGAACCATTGATAAGCCTCTATAACTGTCGGCACCACCCTCCTCAAAGAGTATTGTGTCATCCGCATACTGAAGGATGGGAATAGAGATCTCATCCTTTGAATATCCATTGCAGAAGCCCCCTGAAACTACCTGGTCCACCATGACCGTCAAGGCGTCTGTCACAAGAACGAAAAGGTGGGTCTCCAGCTGGCACACCCTTGTTTAACCTCACGCTGAGGCTGAATGAATTCCCGCTTCGTCTGCCCTTTCACAAGAACAATACAAGACATATTCGTGACATACCTCTTCATCCACGAAATCCATCTATCAGGAAAACCATGCCTGTACGAAGATGCCTAGATGAAATGACAGTCTACACAATCATATGCCTTCGAGAAGTTCACATTCCACAACACACCCTTAACCTTCCTTCTGTGCCAATCTGCAACAATCTTGGAAGCTAAGACCACGTTGTCCACGAGCTGTCGAACATGTAAAAGACCGAGTCGTTAGATGAGCTTGTTCACTACCCCCTCAACCGATTGGCCAACAGTTTTGCCACAATCAAATAAATCGTATTGGATAAAGCAATCGATCTGTAGTCTTCAATTCTTGTTGCAATATCCTTCAGCATGAAAATAAATAAGTGATAGATTCGATCGAAACCAACGTTTCCCTCCTCAAATTCAGCAACCACTTCTAACACCTACTTAACAATCAGATCCCTGAATTCTTGTAGAAGAAGACAGGGAAACCATCCTGCCCATGGCACTCGTCCGCATTCAGACCAAAAACGACCTCTTGAACCTCCAACCATAGAAGGTCATATCGCGATATATCAACGATATATCGTCGATATATCGGTATCGAGAAGAAGGGGATATCGATATCATGGTGTATTTCCATTTACCGAGATATCGACGATATATGATCGATATATCGGTGATATATCATCATATTGGCCCATATTGGTCAAAAATGAGTGGATTCAGTACAAAAAATCCAGGATATCGACCGATATCGTTGAAATTTCGCCGATATCTATATATTGATGAATAATACTCTTGTAAGCTTGATTTCACTACTTATTTTGCTACTCCTAGTATCAGACACATCATGTTTTATATATTTTATTTCGGGTCAGGGGCATATAATGGTAGGGTATGGTGCAACAGGGGGTGCATACAATGATTCTTCAATTTGAGGGTGTCCAATCGATTTTTATTCATCTTCTTCCCCCTAAATTTTGTCTCTTTTAGACAAATGCTATTATGCTCTTTATTTGTTTGATTCCAAAAATAGCTCAAATATATTGTTTATACATAATATGTAATCAATAAGTCTTGGATGAACTCCATTTCCAATATATAAAAGTCAACAATCAACAATAACAAATGATATGCTCAATACGACATATATGCGCAATATAGGTGTCATATATGATCAATATGTGTTATAAGTGTATATTTGTAAGTTTTTTAGTGTTATAAGAACTTGGGGACTACATTTCCAATATCCACAAGTTAGCAATAAACAATAACAACGATATGACCGATATATGCGATATAAGGGTCATAGATGATCGATATGTGTGATCGAAGAGTATATTTGTTAATTATTTACTGTTCTAAGAACTTGGACGAACTCCATTTCCAATATCTATAGATCAACAATTAACAGTACCATCGATATGTGTGATACAAGGGTCATAGATGATCGATATGTGTGATCTAAGAGTATATTTGTAAGTTATTTAGTGTTCTAAGAACTTGGACGAACTCTGTTTCCAATATCTACAGGTCAACAATTAACAATACTAGTGATATGTTTGATATGAGCGATATGTGTGATATAAGGGTCATACATGATCGATATGTGTGATCTAAGAGTATATTAGTAAGTTATTTAATGTTCTAAGAACTTGGACGAACTCCATTTCCAATATCTATAAATCAGGAATCAACGTTAACATCGATATTTTCGAAATGATCGGCATGTGCGATATATGGTAAATGACCGATATGTGTGATATAAGTGTGTATTTGTAGGTTATTTATTGTTTTAATATCTTGAATGATCTCAATTTCTGAAAAATGGCAAAAATTTGACTTTTGGAGCCATTTTCAACATTTCCACCGATATCGTCGATATATCAGCGATATATCCCTTTTTCGAGCGGACTGAAACGATATCGATACGGCATTCCTTGCCTCCAACATCCTAATTTGCCTTGTCAGAAGTTCCGCATTCAGCCTAGGAATATGAGTCACATCCGCCCCCAACCATCTTGACCTGCAGTGTGGAAGTCGCTTTCTCATGTCGCTGAAGTAAATCGGTAGCTGCCCTCGCCACCTCACTCTCCCTCAAGAACTCTTCCCCCCACCACCGCAGAGTGGACCAAGTTTCTCTTCCTACTGTTTGCCATTGTATGAAAGAGTCTAGTGTTGGCATCTCCTTCCTTCAATCATTTCCGTAGTGACTTATGTCTCTGCTCAAACTCACGCTTTCGGTCCTCCTCCTCCTAAAGGAAGTTTAATACTTCGCATTACGGAAATACACAAAACAATAACAAATAGTTTGCAATTTCAATGTGTTCATCGCATGAACACACGTTTTAGCATACCAAAAAATTTATTTAAAGTGAAACCATAAACTCAAGGAAATAATTTCCAAACATGCTTACCTCTATTCTCATGAATATTAGGAAGAAATCATTGTTACCTCTTGAAGCACGAGTCTCTGAAAGAAGAGACTTCTCAAATGAAGTTCGATCCGATGACTCCTCTCGCGAGTGCGTTGATGAGTCGCGTAGCTTCCCATGAACTTTGTTTCTACTTCTTCTTGAAGTTTTCCATGCAATGATGAGATCGAGATGATCTCAATCTCCCGATTTCATCTCATGAAATTGAATCCTCCTGCACGTACATGAAGCATAATGAAGAAGACGATATTGTCTCTCATGCATGGTACCAAATCTAGCAAAATTTCGCTGAAATTTCGCCGAAATTTCAGTTTCGATGGACGCGGTATATCGAAATCCATATACATGTCAATTTTTCGGAATTTGACCCAAATCTTGCGAAATATCGTCGATATTTCGGGTCATCTCGTCATCTCGTCCAAAAAAGAGAATCTTGAATTAAAAATCCGCATGTTATCGAGAAGGACTGAAATGCCGGTTGAAATTTCCCCATTTCGACAGACACTCGGCTCCTTTGGTTCTCCAAACTTCTCCAAGTCCTTGTTTCACCCTTTTCATCAAGGTAAGCCAACATTGATCAAGTCTTAATACATTTCTTCAATTTTTAAAGGTTTTTGTTCCTAAGATGTTGTTCTCTCTTGATGTGGTATTTTTTTGAGAGATTACGAATATGTAGCTTGATTTTTGGAGACCAAAATGAGGGATTTTGTGTTTTAATGTAAAGTAATGATGCGTTATGAATGTATTTACTCGGATCTCATGTATAACATGTAGTAAAGCGTACTTTAAAAATAATTTGTGAGATCTATGGAAGAGAAAATTGGGGCTTTTGTGTTTTAATGTGGAATCATGATCAGTTCTTCAAGGATAAACTCAGATCTTAAGTTTTGGACGTAAAAACATGTTTCGGATTTTTTTAGTAAATGAAATGATAAAATAGAGTAATTCCGAAAGTCAAACCTTATATCTATACGTTATTTTACATGTTTTGTGTCTCTTAGGTGATCTTTCTCGAAAATGGTCCCCTAATTGTTAGATATAAGACCCTAATCTATAGATGTAAGGTGTTTTTTTAGTGAAAATATGAATATTAAGAGTATACTTTCAATTTCAAACATCAATATTTTACGACTTTGTGAATATTAGGTATCAGAAAAATCAAAAGATATTAATTCCGAAAATTAGAATATAAAATAATTAGCAAATTCTTAATTGTTCGCATCGTATGGCTCGTGAATGATTGTTCTTCAATTTTCTTGTAGGTTTCGGTGATCATAATGGCACATTCCGGATCAGGATTTGACAGTTCTTAGGATCAGAGGGGGGATTTCAGTGGGGACATTGGTTGGAGGTATGCCTCCGCTCCTGATGGCAACAAAGCGAAACTACAATGCAATTTCTGTGGGAAGAAGTTGGGAGGAGGGGGGATCACGAGGATGAACAACATCTTGTTGGCAACAACAAAAATGTTGCCAAATGCATGTGTTGTCCCAAAGATGTGAGGGACAAGGTGAAGGCCAACTCGGAAGGGAAGAATGATAGGGAAACATAGAGGGCAAGGTGGCAGAACAGATGCGGATGGAGCGACGTTCGTGGCGCCGAAGTGTGTCCGCACGTCGCGACCGGAGGTGCATGGAGGTCAAGGAGGCGACGGCAGGGATGGCGAGGCTGGCGATTAGCGGGGAGGCGGGGTCAGCGCTGCGAAGGAGGTCGGGGTTGGTGAGTGGGTGAAGGTCACGCATGCTAAGCCTGGGAAGCGGTGCTTCCGCTGTGGAGTGCGAGGTCATGTCGCTTATGCTTGCCGAGCGCCACCCCGGTGCTTTCTTTGTGGCAAGGTGGGCCATCGCATGTCTTCTTGCTGGACTTTTGGTGATGTTGGCGGTGACAGGAATCGCTTGGGCTCGCATCGCCCGGAGACGCGTCGACGTGTTGAAGGTTCGCATGGTGTCAGGGATTCTCGTTCGTTTGCACAGGTCGTCCGCGTTGGTGGTGCAACTTCGGAGGAGCTGGCTGGCGGTCTCGCACCTGTGGTGGGGGATGCATCTCATTTTGTCGTGGGATGTGGGTCTGGGGTCCCCCCCGCGGTACCTGTGCTTGGGAACCTGGAGGTGGAGGATGTGGCGCGAGGGGAGCGTTTGCATGAGGATCTTGGAGGAGGGGTTGTGGTGCGAGCGGAGCGTTCGCATGAGGTGTTGGCGGATGGGGTGGCGCTACAGGGAGCGAGGTTGCATGGGGTCACGCCTCAGGAGGGCACGCATGGTGTTCCTGCGGAGCACATAGCTGTTGTGGGAGTTTTGCAAAGGCCTGGCGTCGGCTGGGAGGAGATTCGTGCGGCTACCCTCGGCTTCTTGGGCGTCGACTTCAGCGGGGATTTCTTCATCTTGGACGCCTCTAGATGCTGTGTTCGTGGGCTCTCCCCGGAGCAACGGGAGAGCCTCCTCCGTCATCCCGATGCTGCGGACGTCAAGTGGCGGCGGTTGCGAGTTGCCGATGGTGCGGCCACTCACTCGGAGGTTTGCGTGGCGGAAGTTCGGGGGGTGCCATTCCTTTCTCGCACGGTGCACACCCTTTCCAAGGTTGTCAGTCGCTAGGGGCAAGTCCTGGCTGTTCTTGACGATGGCCTTGCGCCGGGCGCAGATTGGACGTGTGCGCGGGTCCTCATCGAGTGTTCTCCGACGTTCCTCAAGTCTATGGTTGGCATGGTTATCTTCGAGAGTATGACTCTGGGACGCTGGACCTTCAAGCTGGAATTCTCCTTCATTTCGCCGGCGGCGGCGCCGGTCTCATCACCGTCTTCCCCGGTCGCGCGCAGTGGCGGATCGGACTTTGGACCAAGGTTCGACGGTTCGCCTTCTACTCGCCACATGTCCACATTCCGAGATGTTTTCGAAGCGTCGCCATGGGAGGGTAGCATTTCGGGGATATCGTCTGAGGCCCCTTGGGACGCGCGTACGGGAGATGGCAGTCGCGATTTGGTGGCATTGGACTTTCTCGAGGTCGATACGCATTCCACACTTCCTTCCCTTCTGTCGGCGGATTCTTTGCAACTGGATTTATCGAGGCGCATGTCAAGGCTCCCTTTGCATCCATTACTCGGATCCGGTACTATCGCATCTTGGGCCCCTTCGCGGGATATGCCCGACCCGGTAATGATATCGGAGCCTCTTTTATGGACAACCGATTATCTATGTCCCCAGCCCATTGCTTCGGTGCCTTTCTCTTCGTTGGCCCATCTGGAGGAAATTCTTTCACCGCCTATCTTGCTGCCGGCTCTCTCCTTGTCTACCCAGGGCGATCTTCCTGCTACCTCGACGCCTGAGGGTGCTGATCCGATTCTCTCCCCCTTACCGCAGGGGATTTCATCTTCTCAGGTTACGCCGGCAGGTGAAGGGACTCCTGGGGTGTCTCCTGGCGGCGCTCTGGCTTGCTCCCCTGGAAGAGCTACTGTATATCTGCCTGCGGGGAATTCTCCCCCCTCTCGATTTGGTAAAAGCTACACTAGACGACGGCCTTCTCGCCTTGGAGATTCATTTCTATCTTCTTGTGCGACCCTGCGCGTATCGGTGGCGGAGGCGGCAGGCCTCTCTCCACTTGGGGGACGCTCTCTTGGTGTTTAATGAAGATTTTATCCAAAATTGTTCGTGATCTTGGGGACCATCTTGGTGTTTAATGAAGATTTTATCCTGGAATGTTCGTGGTCTCGGGGACCCAGATCGGAGGCGCACTTTGGGGTCGTGTATTTTAGAATGGGAATGCGATATCGCTTTTATTCAAGAAACAAAACTGTCGGCGGTGGATGAAAATATGTGGAGGTCCTTCGGTGCTGGGAATTTGGATGCCTTTCGCTCCTTGGATGCGGTTGGCGCGGCGGGCGGGATCATTTTGGCTTGGCGATCGTCGACATTCTCCTTCTCCTCTATGCGGGTCGGGAGACATTCTGTGTCTGTGGTTTTGTCTAGGTCTGAGTCTAATGCTTCAGTGGCATTCACTTGTGTATACGCGCCTACTTGCCATGTCACTCGCAGGGAACTTTGGGAGGATTTGCGTGAGGACGCTCAGGCTTTTGGGGACACTACCTGGCTTTTGGGGGGCGACTTCAATGTCACCTTGCTCTCGCATGACCGTCCTCGTGGACGCGGGGGGCAGGATCCGTGATCATTTGACTTTATGGAGCTCATTCGGGACTTGGCTCTGGAGGGGCTGGTGCCTAATGACATTACTTACACTTGGAGGAATAATGCTTCCAGATCGCGGATCGACAGATTCTTGGCGAATGCTCGCTTGATGGAGGTCTTTCCGTTATGCGCGGTGTCGTCTAGATCGCGATCTTTTTCGGACCACGACCCCATTATTTGGGACTCTGGGGAAGATCATCGCCCTCGCGGCCTCTTCCGTTACGAAAGGTGTTGGCTCCTGGAGCCGAGCTTCAAGGACCTGGTGAGGAATCATCGGGCGCAAACAACGTATGTGGGAAGTGCTGCCCGTCGCTTCGATCAAAAAATTTCATCTCTCAGGAAACTTTTGGCATCTTTTAAAAAGGAATCTCGTCAGGCACGTATTGCCGCTCGAAAGGAGGCTGATGACGTAATTATGCGGTTGGATCGCGTAGAGAACGAGAGGGATCTTCATCCGGAGGAGTTGGCTGAGCGTGCTGCGACTGCTGAATTGGCTAGGACGGAGGACAGGAAGAGGATGATCGAATGGCGCCAGCGTTCGCGATTACGGTGGATAAAAGAAGGGGATGCGAACACTGCGTTTTTCCACCGGGTTGCCCGTGGTAGACGGCGAGCCAATTCTATTTCATCTCTTATGGTCAATGGCACTCTCATTCAGGGGGAGAAGGAATTGGGCGAGGCTCTGGGGGCATATTTTAGGGATGCTTTCGGGCGCCAACCAATGCGGTCGTGGAGGTGGTCTGGGCGTGGGGCCTCTACCCTTTCACCGTCGGATGCGGTGGCACTAGTCAGGCCATTTACTATGGAGGAGCTCAAGGGGGCCGTCTGGGATCTCAACATGGATGCTGCACCGGGTCCTGATGGCTTCCCTGTGTCATTTTACCGAGACTTCTGGGAAGTGGTCGCTAATGATGTTATGGACGTCGCGCGCGATTTCTGTGCGGGTAACCGTGGCTTTGAGAAAATCAACAGGGCTATTATTGTACTGATTCCAAAGTCTCCTTCGGCCAATCGAATAGAAGACTTTCGCCCGATTTCTATCTCCAATGGCATATATTTAATAATTGCAAAGGCTCTGGCCAGGAGGCTCGCGCCCCTTCTCGACTCGCTCATTTTGCCTTCACAGGCCGCTTTTGTTCGCGGGAGGCAAATCACCGATTGCTATGCGGTGGTGTCGGAGATTATTGAGGCTTGGCGCAAAAATTCTACGAAGGGGATTCTTTGGAAGATTGACTTTGCCAAGGCTTACGATACCCTTGATTGGCGGTTCCTGTGCTCGGTCCTTAAGAGGAAGGGGTTCCCAACGACTTGGATCTCTTGGGTGCGGCGCTGTGTGACCACGGCTTCTCTTTCCGTTCTTCTCAATGGGTGCCCGGCTGGGGACTCCTTCCAACCTCGGAGGGGGGTGCGGCAGGGGTGTCCCCTCGCTCCCCTTCTATTTGTTTTGGCGGTGGACGTATTGCCTCGTATGATTGAAGGTGTGGCCGCGGCTGGTCTCACTCGCGGATGTTCCTTTGGTCCCTATCATGTTCTACTTATTCAGTTTGCTGATGACACTATCTGCTTTATCGAGGGTGGAACCTCCAATGTTTCGGGTATGGCTACTACCCTGCAATTATTCAGCGAGTTATCGGGCCTCCTCATCAACGGGAATAAGTCCAAGGTCGTTCCTTTCACTATGCCGCAGGAGGAGGTCGTGAATTGTGGCCGGCTGCTGGGCTCTTCACCGGGCGGGCTCCCTTTTGAGTATCTTGTCTTGCCTTTGACGGTAGGCCGCGCCCGGATTCGCGATTGGAAGGCGGTTGTGGAGAAGATGGAGGCTCGTTTGGCCGGGTGGCGCGCGGCTCTTCTTACCAGGGGCGGTCGGTTAGTTCTACTCAAATCCATTTTATCATCGATCCCAATATATTTCTTATCTGTGCGTGGTATGCCAAAGGGGATCCGGGTGAGATTGGAAAAGTGTATGCAGGGCTTCCTTTGGGGAAGTAAGGGAGAAGGGAGAAGGGGGGGTGCATTTGGTGGGATGGGCTGAGGTTACGCGGCCTAAGCGGGAGGGGGGCTTGGGTGTGAGGCGCCTGGAGGTGGTGAACGATGCCCTTTTGCTCAAATGGGCTGCTAGGGTGTGGGGTCGGGAGGAGAACTTCATGCTGAATTGTCTGAGGGAGGCGGTGGGGGGCGACATGATTTCCGTTTCCCGGGGGCGACTCGAGGGTCACACTTCAACTTTGTGGCGTGGTGTGATATGTGCTCTTAATCGCAACAGATCCTTCTTTAAACCAATGCTCGGCGATGGGAATTCGTTTCGCTTCTGGACGGATGATTGGACCGGGAGGGGTGCTCTCCAGGACTTGTACTCTCGTTTGTTCGCGTTGGTGGTCGACAAAGACGATACCGTGGCCTCCTGCTGGGACACTGGCTGTTGGTGCCCTATGATTGCTCCTAACTTATCGGACCAGCGATTGGACGACTTCATCTCCTTGATGGCTTCCCTCACGGACGCTTCCAAGCCCACTGTGGGCCGTGATCATTTGGCTTGGAAGGACGACTCATTCTCTTCCAGGAAGGCATACCACGCTCTTATTACTCCCACTGTGGGGGATGACGCTACCTTCTTGCGTGATTGTAGATTCTTTTGGGGACTCAAGCTTCCGGAGCGGATTGGCATATTCCTCTGGCTCCTTCGGCGTGGTAGACTGTTAACTCGAGACCGTTGTGCAATTATGTTTCCCAATGTTTCGCAAAATTGTGGTCTCTGTGACACGGAGAGGGAAACAATCGAGCACCTCTTCTTTCATTGTGGCCGTGTTCGTGCTCTTTGGGAAGACCTGGCCTGGCTGAATTTCTCGACATTTCCTTCGTTCTGCGAGAGCTTGGTGAATTCTAGGGGCCGATCTAGGGGGAATTGCTGGACTCGATTGCACGTTTGTGGAGCATCTGGTTGGGAAGAAACGACGCTCTTTTTCTCGGCAGCGGTTCTACAGGGAAAATACATGTATCTCGGCAACGCGTTTTCTTCTTGATTGGTCTTCTGGGTAGCGTGATCTATTTTCGACGGGGGGTATCTCCTCTTGGATACCAACCGGATTATTGTTTTGGGCAGCTGCTTTTCTTTTCTCTTGTAATTATTTTTTACTCTCCTTTTTTAATACATTGGGGCGAATACCGTTGAGTGCTTCCCCCTTTTTTGAGCGTCAAAAAAAAACATAGAGGGCAAGGAGGGATGAACAATTTAAAGAGTTCATCTTTGACAAAGAATTCAACGTCCTCTCAGATTCAGACGACGATGACTTTGTCTACCCCGTTGACGTTCAGACTACAACAGAGAGGAGCTTATGAGCAAGTTCGAGAGGAGAGAACTCGGTGGTGCACGAGGCAACTTCTATAGAACAGGTGGCAGTGGGAGTGGTTCTGAAGGTGCACTAGTACCATCACCCATCAAAAAACACAAGGGAAAGGAAATTGAGCCCTTCTTGACGAGGAGCGGATCCATGCAATACAAACCAAGCAAGGATCCGAAGCAGAAGACGGTGAAGGGCATGTTCAACAATACATGGGAGAGGGTGGGAAAGGCCATCAACAAGCTCTTCTTTAGGGAGAGCATTCCTGCCATTGTTGCTAGTGTGCTATTCCTCCGACATGCCATTGATGAGATCCCTGCAGCAGGAACGTGAGTGAAGGCTCCTACATCCTACGAGATAATGAATAAATATCTTGAGATGAAGGAGGAGATGAATGAGTACATCGTCGAGCTGAGGAGGAAATGGACAGAGTATAGGGTGACGTTGATGTGCGATGGGTGGACGCGCTACACGAGGAAGCAGATCATCAACTTCCTTGTTTAATGTGATGGAAAGACAGTTTTTTTTGAAATCTGTTGATGCATCTGAACATGTAAAGGACCACAAGTACCTGCTGAAGTTGATGAAGGACATCATCAAAGATGTTGGGAAAGAGAACATTGTCTAGATTATCACGGATAATGGCAACAACTTCAAGAAAGCAGGTGACACAATAATGAAGTCTAGTAGCTACGGTATTTTTTGGGCACCGTGTGCTGTACATTGTATTGATTTAATTTTAAAGGACTTCAACAAGAGAAAGCTCGTCTCAAGGGTGGTGGAGCAAGCACGGACGATCATCACATTCATTTACAACCGCTACAAAGTGTTGGCGTTGATGAGGCAGGCGTGCAATGGTGAGTTGGTGAGGACTGTCATCACACACTTTGCAATCAAGTTTATAGCGTTGCAAAGCTTGAAACAACACGAGACAAGGTTGAAAACCATGTGTTGCTAAGGTGAATGGTTCGAGATAGCTGAAGCTCGAACTGAAGGAGGACGGAAAGTGGAGACATTGACCAATGATCTCCACTTTTGGGATGACGTGAATCGGGCCACGAAGATCATTGATCTGGTTGTTTCTACACTACGGATCGTAGATGGCGATAAGAAGCCCACCATGTGAGTGATCTACGAGGCAATGCGCTGCATGAGGAGAAGGTCAGAGAAGCAGTTGGAAAAGGATTCAAAGTATGGTTGGACATCATAGACGAGCGATGGTCCAAGATGCTCTCACATCCTCTTCACAATGCTGGTATGTAATGTAAATTATGCAATAACCTAGTTTATTTTTCCATTTTTTAGATCACTTTAGAATCTGAGAATTGTGCTTATTTGTGTCCAGCTTATTACTTCAATCCTAAGTACCAGTATAAGAATGTACTTGGTACAAATGCTGACCTTCTAGCAGCTGTACAAATTGCAGTGGAGAAGCTCGTCAAGGACGAGAAGACACAGACCTTGTGCATGAATGGGGTAATCTTGATTTTGGAGCTAGATTGCAAGTCAGGCTGACAAGATATTCTTTAAGAGTATTATGTAACAATTTATGACTTCAACCTATGTGCATGTGAAGTACTTCAGGGATGCCTTGGATTCCTTTGGTAGAGTTACTGCGATAAATGAACGGTGCAGTACTCTTCCTAGTAAGGACGAAGACAAAAAAGTACATTGAATGTGTAGTGATGTATTACTACTATTGTTTTATCTCCACTTGATATTTTCACAGCCGAATGGTGGTTACTGTACGGGATGGAGGCTCCCACCTACGAAACGTGGCAGTGAAAGTATTGTCTCAAATCGGTTTTGCTGGTGGCTGTGAGAGGAACTGGAGCACATTCAACTTGATCCATTCGAAGAGACGGAACGGGTTGGGAGAACAGAGGTTCCATGATCTTGTCTACGTGCAGTACAACTTGGAGTTGAAGATGAAACATGTAAGGAAGGATCAGGACAAAGAGGACTACACATACCCTATTGTCTTATATACATTTTCAAGATGCACGATGACGATGCTGATTAAGATGTTCTCCAGAGGTGGATGGATTCCAATAGTGCTCCCGTACTCGATCAATCGGGTGGAAGACTAAATGAGAATATAAGCCAGCAAATGGGAGTAGTTGTAGGTGACTATCTGGCAAGATCCGGGCGGATTACAGACTCTCTTGAAGGGTTGGAGGCTGAGGTTGATGCAGCTATTGATGAAATTCTCTCCACTAGCTCCAAATCCAAATCCAAGACAAAGGATGACAGTGGAGATGATGATGATGATGTTGGCGGGCGTGGTGGATCTGGTGATGGTGGGGAAACGTACTTAGGTGGGTCGGGAGGGGGTAGTCATGGACCACAAGATACAAGAATTGAGGAAGGGCTCCACGCAGGGCTTGAATATATGGAGCGACAGAGGAACACACATGGATAGTTTGTTCCAAGTCTTAGTCTAGGACCTATGGATTACGAGTACGGTCATGGCCATCGTCCAACCGACAGCTACATGGACGATTTGATATCATCTGTAGACTGTGAAGGTCGTATCGATACGATATATCGATGATATATCGCCGAAATATCGCCCATATCGACGAACCTTTGTGAAGAAAATGCCTGGAAATCGGGATATATCGCCATATCGGTGCCCATATCGGTCCCATGTCTATATTGATATATCGGCGATATATCGCCGATATATCCCGATATTTTCTTCCATGTCTGTAGGTTCCTTGAACTGCATGGACGTTGACAACCCATATTGTGGAGGAACACCAATTCCTGTTGACGCATATTGAGTTATTGTACCTCTTCGTTATTTTCTTTTCTTGTTATGCTCTTTATGTAATTTACCCATAGGCTACTCTCCTATATAAGAGAGCCTAGGGCTATGGAATAGAAATCATCTCATTCTCTTTTCCCAACATGGTATCAGAGCGACGGTCCTAGACCGGAGTTCTCGAAACCCTAACCCTAACACCCCACCCGCCGGCCTTCTTCTCTCTCTCTCTCTCTCTCGATCGGCGTGCCATCAACGCCGCCGCCTCTACCGGACGCAGCCCCTGCGCAGCCCCTGCGCAGCCCTAGCGCAGCCCTTGCGCAGCCCGTGCACAGCCCTAGCGTGCCGCACGCGCAGCCCTAGCGTACCGCACGCGCAGCACCTGCATGCACAGCCCCCCTGCGCATCCTTGCGCGCTGTGCCCTGTCTCTGCGTGCATCAACCGTGCGCTAGCACAGCCCCTGCGCGCCTCAGCCGTGCGCCGACTGTGCGCAACTTCTTTGTGCGTTTAGGTCTTAGCACAAACATCTTTATGGGGATAGTTGCTTGAAGTCTACACATGCAACTACCCCCATCTATGATATTGTAGACAAAACATACCATTTGTCAGTCGTTCCAGTCTTTATTTTGCAATATGTCAGAGAGCAAGGCAGATATCCCATCTATTGGCGCATTCCGTGGTCCGGCGCCTATTGTCAAGATGGATGGTACCAACTATGAACTGTGGGCAATGCAGTTCATGAGCATGATGAAGTCTACGGGTAAGAAGCATATTCTTACCGAATCAGAGCCTGCTGAGAAGACTGGAACCTATGCCTCCTGGGAGGCCGACGATGCGTATGCCAAAGTCTGGCTATCTGGCACATTGGCTATTGAGATTGCCAATGATATCCTCCATCAACCCACAGCGAAGGATATGTGGGACATTCTGGCCGCCACATACTCTCAGGCGAAGAACGAGACAAAGATCCTGCAACTCCAGCATGATATCTTCACCATCAAGCAGAATGGTCGTCCACTACATTCTCTCTATACATCACTGAGAGGGATGTTTGAGAGGCTATATAGCTTCATGCCCTTGACAGCTACGCCCGAGCAGCAGAAGACATACAGGAATGCTACTATGGTGGGTGTGTTTCTAGCTGCACTTGATCCAGAATATGAGGCAACACGTTCTCAGATTTTAGCGGACTCGACTATTCCTCCCATGGAGGAAGCTTTTCACAGATTGAGCAGGATCACAGTGCCTTCATCTGCTGCGAGTCAGAATTCCTCAGCTATGGCAGCCAACAGAGGCCGCGGGTTTCATCACCAAGGCCGTGGGCGTACTCATCGTGGAAGGAGTGGCCGTACTAGGCCAACCTGCACATATTGTCACCGAGTTGGGCACAATGAAGACACATGCTATTCAAAGCATGGATTCCCTGCATCTGCACGAGCCGCTGAGCAGATAGAGCCCCCATCTGCTGCTACCCTGGATCAACGATTTGATGATCTAGTTGCCCGCCTCAGGGGCATCATACCACCATCTGGCCCAGCAACGACTACAGAGAATCATACTGATACTGCTTCCTCTGCCTCTGCCTCTGCTTCTGCATCTACTAGTACTTCAGGTAGTACACTTGCACTCCACAGTAGTAGATCTCATATACTGCCATGGATCATGGACTCGGGCGCCACACATCATTTATGTGGCGACCGGAGTCTACTTACAGGATACACCCAGATTCCTCCAGGACGGACAGTAGTAATTGCTAATGGCACGCATTCCCCTATCACTGGTCAGGGGGAGATTAGATTGACACCCTCTATGCAGCTGAAGAATGTCCTACATGCACCACATTTTTCTATGAATCTGTTGTCAATTAGTCAGATTACGAAGGATCTCCACTGCCGAGCTATTTTTGATCCATCTTCTTTGATTTTTCAGGACATCCGTACGGGCAACGTGATTGGTCATGGCTATGAGCAAGGAGGCCTTTACCGTCTGAACCAGACCCCATTTGCTGGAACCACATCCTCTCCCGCTGAACAAGTATCTCCTCTCCTGTGGCATCTGCGTTATGGTCATTTACCGCTCCAGAAGTTGCGTCTAGTCCTACCCTATAGTCTCTCTCACACACCTATCCAGTGTGAGGCGTGTCAGTTGGGAAAACATCACAGGTCGTCTTTTCCCAGCAGTCAAGGTCGGAGTAGTAACTCCAAGTTTGAGTTGTTTCATGTCGATGTCTGGGGTCCGAGTCGTGTTCCCGATCATCAGGGGCACAGGTTTTATATTGTATTTGTGGATGACTACTCTAGAGCATCATGGGTATTTCTAATGAAAAATAAGTCTGAAGCAGGAAATATTATTATTCACTTTCTAAATGAGATTCAGAATGTTTTTTCCACATCTGTCAAAATTATGAGAAGTGACAATGCCTTGGAGTTGTGCACCAACAATCTAGCCAACTACTCCTCCTCGAAAGGAATCATACACCAAACTTCTTGTGCTCATACGTCTCAGCAAAATGGGGTTGCAGAAAGAAAACACCGTCACCTACTCGATGTCACAAGGTCACTTCTTATTCAGAGTCATGTTCCGTACTCATACTGGGGTGATGCAGTTCTTACTGCATGCTATCTTATCAATCGTATGCCTTCGTCCGTCTTGAATGAACAGGTTCCTTTCTCACTTATTTATCCTGACAAGGATCTGTTCATTCTTACCCCTCGTGTGTTTGGGTCAGTCGCTTTTGTCCTTCAGTTGTCGCCTGGTTCTGACAAGCTCTCTCCTAGGGCTGTCAAGTGCGTCTTTGTGGGGTACTCCAGAACTCAAAAGGGGTACAAATGTTTTGACCCTGTGCGTCGGCGGTATATGATCAGTGCAGATGTTACATTTTTTGAATCCATTATGTATTTTTCAGAAACAGGGAACATGCAGTCACCACCTATATCTCCTGATACCGTATTCATGACACCACCAACCTCACCACCGTCACCACCATCACCACCACCACCGCCACCACCACCATTGCCACCACCACCGCCATCAACAGTCTCCCCGTTACCATTCCATTACACCCGCAGGCCGAATCCAGCTCATGGTCCTGACCAGTCAACTAGCTCGCCTATGGTATGTAATGAAAATATTAATGTTGATGGATCTGACGACATTTCTGAGCAGGATGCATTACAGGAGCATGTTGACAGCACAGAGGATTTGGATGTTCCAATCGCTCTACGCAAGCCGAAGAGAAGCTGTGCCAAATATCCAGTATCAGCAGCTGTGTCTTTTGAGAGGCTATCTGGACACTTCAAGACGTTTGCATTGGCACTTTCAGCTACAGACATTCCACGGAACCACCATGAGGCTTTGCAGGATTCTAGATGGCGGCTAGCAATGGAGGAAGAGATGGCGGCACTTCAGTCTAGAGGAACTTGGAGTTTGGTTACTATACCTCCAGATGTCAACCCGGTGAGTTGCAAATGGGTGTTTACAGTTAAACACAATGCAGATGGCTCCATTGATAGGTACAAGGCACGCCTAGTTGCACGGGGATTCACACAGACATATGGGGTAGATTACCTTGACACGTTCTCTCCTGTGGCACGTCACTCTACTCTGCGGATCCTGCTATCAGTTGCAGTCACTAGAGAATGGCCACTCTATCAACTAGATGTGAAGAATGCATTTCTGTATGGAGACTTGCAGGAGGAAGTCTATATGCAATAGCCACCAGGTTTTGCTGTTGAGGGGGAGTGTTCCAAGGTTTGCAGATTACATAAGGCCATCTATGGCCTTAAGCAGAGTCCCAGAGCATGGTTCCAGAAGCTGTCAGACCTCTTTGAGAAACAAGGATATAAACGCTCCAATGTTGATCATTCCTTGTTTGTACAGAAGACGACGAGAGGGATTATTGTAATCATGGTTTATGTTGACGATATCTTGATTACAGGTGATGATGACCAGGGCATTAAGCAGGCAAAGGAAAGGCTGGGGACCGAGTTTGTCACCAAGGACCTGGGAGTCCTTAGATATTTTCTGGGGCTGGAATTTGCAAGAAATCCGTATGGATTAGTCATGTCACAGAGGAAGTATGTTACAGATCTACTGAGTGAGACAGGTATGCTAGGGTGTCGACCTGCTACGACACCAATGGACCCTAGCATGAAGCTGTATGATGATGACACAGAGGAGGTGGACAGGAGAAGATATAGAGAACTGGTAGGCAAACTGTTATATGTCACGATCACTAGGCCAGATATATTATTTGCAGTGAGCCGTGTGAGCCAGTTCATGGAGCAGCCACGCCAAGTGCATATGGATGCAATACATATGATACTTAGATATCTCAAATCTTCTCCAGGTAAAGGTCTGCTATTCAAGAAAGGAAAGGGGATTTCTATCTCAGCATGCGCAGATGCAGACTATGCAGGCTGTCCTAAGGACAGGAAGTCCACCTCAGGGTATGCTGTCTATGTTGGAGATGCCCTAGTCTCATGGAGGAGCAAGAAACAAACTGTGGTAGCTAGATCTAGTGCTGAATCCGAATATAGGGCAATGGCCCAGGTTACTACAGAGATGATGTGGGTGAAAGCGGTGCTGACAGATTTATGCTTAGATGTACCACTTCCTATGAACTTGGAGTGTGATAATCAGGCTGCTTTATTTATTGCAAACAACCCTGCATTCCATGAACGGACCAAGCATATTGAGGTGGATTGTAACTTCATACGAGACATGATTCAGAAAGGATTCATTGCCACATCTCATGTTACTTCAGAGAACCAGACTGCAGATATATTCACCAAGGCATTGTTACGAGGTCCATTTCAGAAGTGTGCTTCCAAGCTGAGCATGATTGACATCTATGCTCCATCTTGAGGGGGAGTGTTGACGCATATTGAGTTATTGTACCTCTTCGTTATTTTCTTTTCTTGTTATGCTCTTTATGTAATTTACTCATAGGCTACTCTCCTATATAAGAGAGCCTAGGGCTATGGAATAGAAATCATCTCATTCTCTTTTCCCAACAATTCCCTTAGGCGGATATGGATCGTCGCACGATGAGAGATCCTTTGGCATCTTCCCGGAATACTTTCATGCTCCTCCTCCAGGACCTCCTCCTCCTCCTCCTCAAGCTTATGCACTTCCATCATATTCATATGGCTACAATGGGTATGGGGGATATAGTAGCTAAAACGCTGAGAACTACCAAGGTAGCCAACCTGAGCGGAGCCAGGGCAGCTTCTTTGGCGGTGACAGTTATGATTTCTTCCCTGAGTACACACCAGTTCCTCGTCCTCATCCGCGGAGATCTTCTCCTGCTCCGTCGTCGTCGTCCCGAGGATCTCAAGCCAGTACTTCACAGCTTCATCGTGCCACTCGTGATACCGGATCTAGTGTTGCTTATCCTCGTCTCGAGATACTCATAGGCATCGATGGCCATCAATACATGCAGTATGTGATGTATTACAAGGCGATGTACTCGTACATGACATGGGAGAACTACTACGAGTTTATTGAATATGCAATATGTTATGAGAGACAACAAGGAAGGGGGGCGATTCACATCCATTGCGGAACTCTTGATTCTGAACCAAACATATCACCATGTAATATATTTTAATCTTTTATTGCATTAATCATTAATGTGCATGTTCTTATTTACTCTACGTGAAATGTATGTCTTTTCACTTGTTGTAAGACTGTTACTCTGTTATTAAGTATTAAGTATTAACAACGATATGTTCTATATGGTGTGTGACATACCGTTATAGTCATACATGATAAGGTGATCGATATATATGCTATAAGCCTATAAGTGTATATCTATTGTTTCATTGTTTGAAGTACTCAAATTAACTCCATTTGCAATATTTAACATATTGTACAATATGATCGATATGGCTGATATGACTGATATACACAATATAAGGGGTATAGATGAGCTATATGTGTGAAATAATTGTGTATTTATAAGTTATTTATTGTTTTAATAACTTGGAAGATCATAATTTACAATAAAATTGAAAAAAATTGGCTTTTTGAGCTATTTCCTACATTTCCACCGAAATCGTCGAAATTTCCCGAAATATCGACGAAATTTCGGTATTAAGGGTGATTGAAACGAAATCGAAATCGAGATTTCAAACATTGCTCTCACGTGGCCACACCTATGAAGATAAGATGGAGGCTTGATGGTAGACGTGTAGGGTTGTATGGAGAGAGAGGGTAGAATGTGTACTTGGGAGTCTTCTACTCTCAAGGCTTCTCTCTCAATATTCAGGGCAATTCGAGCTCTCATGATGCAAATTCACTTCATGTGTTGAAAGTAAGAGACATGTCCTATCTTTTATACACCTTGGTGGACGTCCCCTCAGAGTCTAACTCTAAGAGGGCATAGACTCATAGTCTATCACGAGGGCCCTTAGATGATCGTCCAAGAGCTAGGATCATATCCTAATCCTTTTTAGGATTGAGAGACAAGTTGCCTCTCAATTTATAACCAAAAATAAATAAACAACAACTGAAGAATCAAGACTCGGGATGGACGACTAGGCTTTTCAAGCCTGGATGTCGACCTTGTCCTGATTCATGTCCTATTTGTTGTGTGTTAGTTGTTGCATTATTCTCATGATGATTCAATTATTATAATTAAGAAATTTACGAGAGTCACCTCTTAACTTATGAATATATATTCGTAAACTCAAATTAAAATGTAAATCCAATTTACATTTAATTTTCAATATAAATCTCATTAGCATGTGTACCTTTAAAAAATATATGAATCATATTCATACATATATATGTTAATTATTATGAATCAATATTTATATTAATTAAATACATATGATGTGGACAAGGTTGTAGAAGTCGGTAGTCGGTACTCGGTCGGTCGGATCATTGACTAAGGATTAATCGCCAGTCAGGCGACTAATCTGATTTAGTCAGCCTATAGTCGATTTTGATTTTTTAATTATTATATATATACTACATTTTATACATATATTCTTATGTATTTACAATTATCTGTACATTTTCTATACTATCATAATTAAATAAAAGAATTAAAGAAGTAATTGAATTTAAATAAGACATTAAGCATATTAGAATAATTATGTTTTTAGAAAAGGTAAAAAATTCTTTAAAAAACTAAAAATAATACATAATCTCTATGTAAAAGTCGGCTGACTAGTTGGTAGATTAGTCGGCCCAGTTGCCAGACTAGTCAGGCCGAGTAGTCGGCTGACCGATTGTTGACCGATTAGTCAATAGTTAGTCGGCCACCCAATTGACTCGATTAGTCGGACCGACTAGTCGGCCTAGTTGGCCAACTTTTAAAACAGTAGATGTGGATCAATCCACGAAATCCTAGATACAAATGCATCTATGATAATAACAATTATCATCCTAACATTGATATTGTTGGGAAAATGAGAAAACTTGTTTATTCCATACGCCCTAGGCTCTCTTATATAGGGGAGTAGCCTATGGGTAAAATACATAAAGAGTCCAACAAGAAAAAGAAAATATGAAAAGGTACAATCGAGAATATCATAGACTAAAATATATCTCTACACTCCCCCTCAAGGTGGAGCATAGATATCAATCATGCTCAGCCTGGACGAACACTTCTAGAACGGCCCTCGAAGTAATGCCTTGGTAAAGATGTCTGCAGTTTGGTCCTCTGAGCTAACATGGGATGTAACAATAAACCCCTTCTGAATCATATCTCGTATGAAGTGACAATCAACCTCAATGTGCTTGGTTCGTTCATGAAATGCTGGATTATTTGCAATGAATAGAGCCGCCTGATTGTCACATTCCAGAGCCATAGGAACCGGGACTTCTATATATGGATCTGTAAGCACAGCCTTTACCAACATCATTTCTATACTGACCTGGGCCATAGCCTTATATTCAGACTCAGCACTAGACCTTGCTACAACCGTTTGCTTCTTGCTTCTCCATGAGACTAGAGAATCTCCAACATACACAGCAAACCCAGTGGTGGACTTCCTATCCTTAGGACATCCTGCGTAATCTGCATCTGCACATGCAGAGATAGTAACCTCATTGCCTTTCTTAAACAACAGACCTGTACCTGGAGATGACTTAAGGTACCTGAGTATCATATGTATAGCATCCATATGTACCTGATGTGGTTGCTCCATGAACTGCCTTACTCGACTCAGAGCAAAGGAGATATCGGGTCTGGTAATAGTAGCATAAAGAAGCTTGCCCACCAGTTCTCTGTACCTTCTCCTATCCACCTCATCAGTGTCATCATATAATTTCATACTGGGATCCATAGGTGTAGTGGCAGGTCAGCAACCAAGCATTCCTGTTTCACTCAACAGGTCAGTGACATATTTCCTCTGGGTCATTACCAACCCATGAGGATTTATGGCGAATTCCAGTCCCAGAAAATATCTAAGAACTCCAAGGTCTTTGGTGATGAATTCACGATCCAGCATTTCTTTTGCCCCCTGAATTCCCTGTTCATCATCACCTGTAATTAAGATATAGTCTACATACACCATAATTGCAATATTACCTCTGGGTGTCTTCTGTACGAACAAGGAATGATCTGCATTAGAATGTCTGTACCCCTGTTTCTCAAACAGGTCTGAGAGATCTGGAACTAAGCTCTGGGGCTCTGCTTAAGGCCATAGATAGCCTTATGAAGTCTGCACACCTTAGGATACTCCCCCTCAACAGCAATACCAGGTTGTTGTTGCATGTAGACTTCCTCCTGCAAGTCACCGTATAAGAATGCATTCTTCACATCTAATTAGTATAGTGGCCAATCACGAATAACCGTAACAGAGAGGAGGATCCGTAGGGTGGAATGGCGAGCAACCGACGAGAATGTATCAAGATAATCCATCCCATATTTCTGTGTAAAGCCACGAGCAATCAGGCATGCCTTGTATCTGTCAATGCTGCCATCTGCATTCTGCTTAACTGTAAAGACCCACTTGCAGCTAACTGTAGACACATCAGTAGGTGCATTAACAAGGCTCCAGGTGCCTCTGCATTGAAGAACAACCACTTCTTCCTCCATGGCTAAACGCCATCGACTATCCTTCAACGCATCTTGGTAATTCCGTGGAATATCCACCGCTGATAGTGCAATGACAAAGTTCCTGAATTCTCGAGTTAGGCGATCAAAAGGCACATAAGATGCTATAGGATATAACGCGCAACTGCGCTTCTGCTTTCGAAGAGCAATAGGTAGATCTAAATCACCTGCTTCCTCATCCGGCCTCTGTAACACATCCTGCTCAGGGAAATCATCAGATCCATCAAAATTAATATTCTCAGAACATACCTCAGGCAAGCTAGATGATGAGCGGTGACCATGAGCAGAAGCAGGCTGACGGGTATAATGGAATGGCAATGGTGAAACAAGCACAATGACATGAGGTGTAGAAGATGGTAGCGGTGGAGGTGGTAGAGGTGATGGTGGTGGTGGCATGTATATAGCATCAGTAGTGTCAGAGGATAGCAACTGATCACCTGTAGATGAGAAGTACATAACAAATTTGAAAAAGGTAACATCAGCACTAAAAAAATACATCTTGCGTAATGGATCATAACACTTGTACCCCTTCTGTGTTCTTGAGTACTCGACGAAGACACACTTGACAGCCCTAGGAGAGAGCTTGTCAATCCTTGGAGACAACTGGTGGACAAAGGCAACCAAGCCAAACACACGAGGAGTGAGGGAGAACAATTCTTTGTCTGGAAAAACAAGAGAGAAGGGAATCTTCTCACCTAAGACAGATGACGACATACGATTAATGAGATAACATGCCGTAAGAACAGCATTGCCCCAGAAAGAATGAGGGGCATGACTCTGTATAAGAAGCGACCTGTTGACATCAAGTAAATGACAATGTTTCCTTTCAACAACCCCATTCTGTTGGGAAGTATAAGCGCATGATGTTTGGTGGATAATCCCTTGAGATGAAAAATAATTGGAGAGGGTATGAGTACAAAATTCCAGTGCATTATCACTTCTCACAATTTTAACAGATGCAGAAAAAACATTACGAACTTCATTAATGAAATTGACGATAATATTCCCTGCTTCAGATTTATTCTTTAACGGAAAGACCCACGACACACGAGAGAAATCATCAACAATAACTATATAAAACCTGTGTCCCTGATGATCAGGAACACGACTAGGACCCCATATATCGACATGAAACAACTCAAACTTGGAGGTACTACTTCGACACTGACGACTGGGAAATGTAGACCGATGATGCTTTCCCAACTGACAAACCTCACATTGGATGGTTGGTGAGGTGAAACCTGGGGTAACACATAACGCGGTTTCTGAAGCGGTAGATGTCCAAAGCGCAAGTGCCACAGTAATGGGGAGATGGATCCTGCAAGTAGAGATGAGGCTCCAACATAAGGGGTCCGACTAAGGCGATAGAGGCCGCCTTGCTCATAGCCACGCCCAATCACGTTGCCCGTAAGGATGTCCTGAAAAATGAGAGAAGATGGATCAAAAATTGCTCGACAATGTAAATCCTTCGTAAGTTGGCTAATGGACAATAAATTCATCGAAAAATCAGGGGCATGTAACACGTTCTTGAGATGCATGGATGGTGTCAGTCTAATCTCCCCCTGACCAGTAATCGGGGAATGTGTCCCATTAGCAATAATCACAATACGGCCTGGAGAAACCTGTCGGTATCCTGTAAGTAGACCTTGATCGCCACACAGATGATGCGTGGCACCAGAGTCCATAATCCACTCTAAAGTATCTGATCCACTACTGCTTGTGAATGCATAAGTGCTACCTGATGTACTGGTGGATGCAGACGCAACAATGTCGGAGTGACTCTCAGAAGTAGGCGCTGATGCAACGGGACCAGATGGAGGAATAATGCCCCTCAGACGGGCTACAAGGTCATCAAAGCCCTGATCCATAGATGAAGCGGATGGAGGCTCAATCTGTTCAGCTACTCGTGCAGAAGCAGGAAACCCATGTTTAGAATTGCATATGTCTTCGGTATGTCCAGAAAGATGGCAAAAAGTACATTATGGCCGAACACGACCTCCTCTGCCTCGAGGTCCACGGCCACGGAACTGATGATGACCCCCACGACCTCGATTGGCTGCCATGGCTGAGGCGGTTTGATTTGCACTAGATGAAGGAACAATGATGACTCAGCCTATGAAAAGCTTCCTCCATAGGAGGAATAGTGGAATCCGCCAAGATCTGGGAACGTGTTGCCTCGTACTTTGGATCAAGGGCAGCCAGAAAAACACCCACCATAGTGGCATTCCGATAGGTCTTCTGTTGCTCTGGAGTGGCTGTGAGAGGCATGAAGCTATAAAGCTTCTCAAACATTCCACGTAAAGACGTGGACAATGAGTGTAGAGGCCACCCATTCTGCTTGATTGTAAAGATGCCATGCTGAAGTTGCAGAATCTTCGTCTCATTCTTTGCCTGTGAATAGGTGGCAGCCAGAATGTCCCACATTGCTTTGGCAATGGGCTGATGGAGAATATCGTTAGCAATCTCAATTGCTAATGTTCCGGAAAGCCAGACTTTGGCATATGCGTCATCTGCCTCCCAAGAGGCATTAACCCCTGTCTTCTCAGCATGCTCTTCCTCAGTACGAATGTGCTTCTTACCAGTTGACATTATCGTACTCATTAACTGCATGGCCCACAGTTCATAATTTGAACCATCCATCTTCACAATAGGCGCTGAACCTCTGAAGGCGCCTGTAGATGAAATATCTACCTTGCTTTCTGACATTATGATATTGAAAGACTAGGGGAGTAGACTGAAGATATGATTGTCTACACGGACATTAATGGGTTTAGTTGCATGTGTAGACGCAAGCGACCAAACCCATTAATCTGGAAACACGCGCGCGGAACGAGGCTGGAGCCGCACATGCGCTGGCCTATAGCTGCACATGCACGGAAATCACACGCGCAGATGTGCGCACAGATGCGCGTGGTGGATCACGAAAAGGGCATGCACTGAGGCGTGCACGGCACAGCTTCACGCACAGAGTTTCACGCGCACATGCGTATAACTTCACGTGCACAGGTGCGCAGATGCACAGGTTCACGCGCACAGGCACACGGCTTCACGTGCACCAGCGCATAGGCACACGTGCTTCACGTGCACCAGCGCACAGGCACACGTCTTCACACGCGCAGGAGTGTGCTCCTACGCACAGGCGCGTGCACAGACGCGTGCGCGATTGAGCAGGAGGCGGCGCACAAGAGCGCCGACGTCGGGGCGGAGCGAGGCGGCACGCGGCGCATGCGGAGGGCTTGAGGGTGGAGGCTAGGGTTAGGGTTTGGTTCGAGAACTCCGGTCTAGGACCGTCGCTCTGATACCATGTTGGAAAAATGAGAAAACTTGTTTATTCCATACGCCCTAAAATACATAAAGAGTCCAACAGGAAAAAGAAAATATGAGAAAGGTACAGACGAGAATATCATAGACTAAAATATATCTCTACATATATCATTTAGTACAATTCCTAATCCAATTAAGACTCGTCAGTAGAAATCTCAGATACATGGAGATACGTTCGAGATCATACTATATGCGTATAGTGACATGAAATTTGGATGACTATCCAATTCCGGGGTTTATACCACTTTTGGTGAAATATGTCACAAATGTTGAGCTTGAGCTGAAATGTTTTACACTCTATGTCAGCTCAACGAAATGCATTACATTCTCCATGAGCTTAATAAATGAGCGCATTGATGAACTCAACTTCTTAACTCCTTTTACAATCATAGTCCAAACTAGTTGGAGCTTAGAAATGAGCTCATGAAGTGAGTTCACCTCCATTTACGTTACCATTTCTCTTTCCAACATTTGGACATTGCAGTTGGAATTGGAAATGGAAATTGGAATAACATGAAATGAGGCTTAAACTAATGAATTCTTATATTATTAAGCCAATAAGTGGAGTCACTAAAATCCATCCGTTTTCATCATTCCCTCAGAATGGAAGTGTCATGGTAGATGATATATTCAGATAGATTTAACCCAGAGTATTTCCAATACTCATTCATCCTTCATACTAGAAGACTTTTCCAAAGTTCAAATCCTAGTTTGACTGTCTTCTTCAGGACATATCAATAGATATCTCATTCGAGAATTGGGTGACAATATTAATCATATACTTTTCAAAAGTATATATTAATATCTCGGATTCGTATCCTATTTCATAAACAAGGCGACCGTGCATGGAATTCTTCATGACTCCAAATTATCCCATTAGTGAGCTATATCTCTCGGTTCATCAAGTATAAACATGTATGATACCATTGAGGGACCATACTTCTCGTATGTCCTATATGTACACCAACTCGCCGGTATATGTACCTTGGTTAGGTTTTCAACCTAATGATATGTGTAATGCGCACATTCAGGCATATGGATGTATATTCGTCTCTGATCAAATGATGTGTACCTAATCATGATAGTTACGATTCATGTCTTAGTTTATCTCGACCTCATCAAGTCAACCCTTTGACTTGACTATTTCGACACCTTAGAATTTCTATTCCTTTGTAGAGGACCTGCATCAAAAAATCGGTCGAAAATCAATTTTTAGAGAAAGATTGTCATCTCTTTCTCAGATCGGAGATCATTATTGAATCACATGTTAATGTCAGTTGTGTCCTCTCAACTGCATGGTATTCAAAATGACCATAATACATAACCCTATTTGTACAAGGGACCTATATTAAAGTACAATGATAAATATTCATTTCGGATGGACATGAAACACAATAACTTTTATTGCATTAATGGGTCGCCAAAGATTACAAGTCCAAAAGCTCCAAGATTTTCTGAACTATTCTACGACTTATGACCTCCTCCTTGTCCAGTTCCCTATCTTCCTTCAACCGGTCCAACCTCCCCAACTCATCCTACGCCTAGTTCCTCCTCAACTTGCGCTCAAAACGAGATGCCTTCTTGAACACCAACAACTTGCGTTTCAGTGCATCCAACTTCAATGCGAACCTCACAATGGTCGTACCCTCCGCCTCTGCCTCCGTCCAGAAATTACTCACCATATCACAGAAACGCTCTAATAACCAACACGACACCGCTCAAATTTGAAGTACATCGATGTCTTTTGTCGCTGCTAGAGTCGAGGCACTACGATGTATGGTCCGTTCTCGACCGAGGGAGGGAAGTAACGGTAGCCAAGCTGAACCTCTCCAGTGCCTCAATAGATCGGAGAAATCGATTAATTCGCGAGCGCGATGACGAGCTCCTCTATGTGCACCTACAGTGTTTCGCATCCAAGACCTCCAAAGTAAGCTCCGCCATCATCACACCAAAAAGATCGGAGTCAGGATCCTGCACACCCCCTGGCCTGTTCTCTGCATAAAGCGTGAGGTTGAAATAACTTCCCACTAGCCAAACCATCTCCAGAAATCTAACTCTACTCTACTGCAACTCATCCCACAACACCGTATTTGTGGATGCCCTCGCAATGCCATACATCGAAGTAACAATTAAGCGTGATTGCTCAGTCTGCTCGCCAACACCACCATAACCGAATGAATCAAGGTCGCCTCAGCGACCAAAATTTACATATCGCCATTCATGCGACAACAATTCCCCCTGAGCCTTTCGTTCACCAACACAACTCTGAATTCGTTAAGATGAGGACCCGATGTGGAACTACATCTCACTGAATCCCATGAATCAATCTTGGTCTCCTACAAGAAAGCAACATCAATCTTTCACGAAACCAACATGGACCCAACCACCAACCACTTCTCCGGTTGATTCATGCCCCTCACATTCCAGGATAATAGCAGAAGCCCTTGCACCTGGACCCCTACTCTTTGTGCAATTGCCAACTCGAATAGCCTCTTTGCTTCTTTCTCGTCGGTTAATGTTGTTGCAGCATTATTAGGGCTCCAATCCACTTGGATCACATCGTTCTTGTAGAGATATGTTTCTGTATTAGTTTATCTATTTTTCTTTCCTCTTGTCTGTTTTATGTAATTTGCCCATAGATTTCTCCTTTATATAAGAGAGTTTAGGGCTCAAGGAATAAACAAGTTTCTCATTTTTCCCAACATGGTATCAGACAAGGCTCAAGAAAGCGGATGCGTATGCGTTCGGACATGTCACTGAATAGCGATTAAGTAGTATGCGGGGGCATATGCGGGGTATATGCGGTTCTACGCTTTTTTTTTCTAATTTTTTATTTAAAAATAAATAAATATGTACAAATTTGACTACAACTGAACTAAACTTATGTATAATTGTGGTCTAATATATGACCTAAAAAGGATGATTTTGATGTAGAGGTCAAAACATTCTCTATAAATCAAATATCAATACTTCAACATAAAGCTAACACACATGATAATTAACAACAATCACCAAAATACGTAAGTATCTGAAAGAAAACTGAAATTCAAAACAAATAACATTAGCAAAAATACTAATTAAGATAGCATCAGAAAAATGAAATGTTTAAGCGACAATATTCTACTAAGTACAAAGCAATTCTAATCTAGTCATCATCAAATTCCACTGCGACATTGTCTTCATCTTCATCTACACTTTCTTCCTCGGATAGGAGTTCTTCCTCATTCAAATTCGGTAATAAGGTTAAACCAGTAGCATGCCTTCGGCTTCTTCTATGTTGAATCAAATCTTCAGTGCCGATTGCATCAGCCACTAAGTTCCATGTCAGCCCCGATCCTTGGAAAACTTCATCATCTCCTTCATCCTTTTCACCAATCCAATCTCGCAATGGGTTCTATCATTTATGGCAAATGGATCATTTCGTTTATTTTGAAGCCAAAAGACACGGGGGATACACTCAGTGGTGTTCGCCCCAACTTTATTAAAAAAACAAAGAAAAAAAGAAGTTTACAAGGTATCCCTCGAGATACCAAAAATGAGACTACAACGGCACCCGATCCTTAACTAAACGCGTACAGTGTACAAGTACGTTCTCCTTGTAAAAGCACTGCCTCGCAAATCATTTCGTTTTTTCAGATGACGATCCCTCAACTTGGCGTTGAATCTGACATACACCAAATCATTAGTCGAATGAATTCAAGCATGTTCTTTTTCTTCGTACGGATCTACAAAATAACCGCAAATATATCATTAACCAACCCATTAATGATGTGTAGCATGTGAGATGTGTGGCACCAATTTTTTAACTTTACCGCCTCAAAAGTGCTTCAATTCCTTTCACAGCCCAAGGAAGATGCTGCCAACTTTAAAACTTTCATTGTCATTTCGTTCAATTGTGGCGTTTCCATGCCATGCAATTCCCAACGGGATATTTTCAAGAAAAAAATAGTTAATAACCGCTGAACATATTAGTCTATTAATTCTACTGAGAAATTATACCTGGATTGAAATAATCATCAATAATTGACCTCTGTCTAATAGCCAAAGGTTTGCCAGATGGTCCTTCTGCCCCTTCATATAAAGGCAATTCCTTCCCGTTGATGATATCTTGGATCTCTAAATCAAGATAGAAAATATCCACACAATCCAAAAATCCCTTCAGAGCAAGGCTTTTCCTATTGATTTGAGCATTGTCCCTATAAAAGAAGCAGGGATTCAAATAATATGCAGCAAGGTGGAGGGGGCTTTCCAGTTTTCCTTTTGACTTTGAGTCAATGGCGTCACCAAATGTTTGTAAGATGCTTCGACATCTTTGAAAATGCTCATGATCTCTTTTCTAGCATCTTGCAACTCACCTTATACAAACCCCATAGCTGGCCTCTTATCTTCATCAACAATCCACAGAACATGTATTAACGGAGAAAAGACCTTCAATGTTAGATATACTTGAGTCCAAAATGGACTCAAAACTATGGCTGAAGCCATTTCCCCCGTTTTGGTCTTGTACCATTTACAAGCTCTCCATTCATTAGAAGAAAACATAAGTCTCAACTTATCCTTCTTCTCCATCACCGATTGCAAAGTGAGATATGTGGTAGCAAATCTTGTTGTTTCCGGCCTCACTATCTCGCCCTTTTGCATAAATTGTCTCATCAAGCTCAATGTTTTTGCATGAATGTATATGAAGACATTCAATGTCCTTGCCTTTGTGATGGCAGTTTTCACTTTCGATTCTTTGCATATCTCTTCTAGCATAAGATCGATGTAATGTGCTGCACAAGAACTTCAGAATATCCACGGATACTTTGTTCTCAAAAATCTGCCAGCAACCATATTGGCAGATGCATTGTCTGTCACTACTTGGACTACATTGTCAGGCACAACTTCCGCAATGGACTTATCCACTAAGGAAACAATGTACTCCGCGGTATGAGAATCTGCAGACGAGTCAATAGAATTCAGAAAACTAGTTCCAAGCACACAATTGACACAAATATTCATTATGCTCCTTCCTCTCCTATCAATACATGCATCCATCATAATGGAACATCCAGAAATCTTCCAACTATCATGATGTGCTTGCAAGAACTCTGTTGTTTCCTTAACTTGTTCCTTCAAAAGAGTTTCTGTTAGCTCATAGTATGTTGGAGGCTTGTACGACCTCCCATATTGTCCAAATGCTTCACACTTTCGAAGAAAGGAGTCACTTTTGACAACATTAAAAGCAATGTCATTGTCATAGAAGTACTTTGCCATGAATGAATTCACGTGTGCACGTTTCTCCTTGGCAAAGGTTCTTTGATTGTGGATTGGCGGAGACTCTCCACTGACACATTTTCTGCTGAAGTTCGCAGCCTTTCCCATCCCTCTCTTTATCAACCAAGGGTTGATTAATCTTGATGGAGACTTGCCCTTGAATTTCTTTAATCTTCGAGGTCTCCTCATTCCTTTTCACTTTAATTCCGTTGTCCATAATTTCTTCCTTCACATCAGGAGACACCTTGGGACAAGATGTCGTAGTACTGTTAATGTGAGCCAAATGTTGCTTCATGCGATTAATCCCTCCTTTCACAACCTTCCGACACAATCGACACGTGACCATGCTGGGGCTACTCGGATTCCCTAGAAAAGCATACTTCTATCCCAGATCATTGGAACCATGAGGAACATAAAACTCTGTTGTATCGCTTCTCTGAATAGGAGGCTCACTTTCAGCTCCAGGCATAGGAAAAGAACCGCTGTCAGATGGTAGTCTAGAGACCATAATTACCTGACATCCAATCATAATTATAAAATAAAAATTCAATAAAAAAGTTTAATATGCATATAGAAATAAGAGTTTTAGCCTTTTAAACAAACAATTATTTAAAGAATTATGCATGAACAAAACAAATTTAATATGCATTGCATACTTTCCTTACTCTCCTATATATTGATATCCGAGCTAACCTTTTCTTCCAAACTAATAGATTAAACTAATATGAAGTTTAATATGCATGAACATGTTAAGTTTAATATGCATGAACAACATTTTTTATGCAAATATATTTATTTATATTTATTTAACTAGATCTTTGTTTTTTTTGAAGCCAGAAAAGGGGGAGACACTCTTAGGTGTTCACCCCATACGTATATTAAAAACTATGAGCGAAAAAAGGAAAGTACAAAAAGAGACGCCCTAGGCAAGCCACGAGCGCAACACACCCGATGCACAAATACAGACGTTTTCCCTGTAAAATCTATGACTCGAAAATAACAGCTCATTCCTACCCAGCCAGATAGACCAAATCAGCGTCAAAGGCCGCAACAACTCCGTCTTCGGCCGATGCCTTACCGCGTGCAACTCCCTACAAAAATCCTCAACTCCCGCCCTATCAACCCATTCCAGACCCGGGTCTGCCCAAACTGGTAATACAGACGGGCATCAAAAAAAGAGATGCTCCGGAGTCTCGACCCCCCATCGCACAACATGCACCTGTTAGAGTTCACCTCGAGTAATCTTGCACAACAGTCACGGGTCATTAACCTCTTCGTCCTGAACAACCAAAAGAAGAAAGCAATCCTCGTCGGAAGACCCAACCCCTAGAAGAAAGCGCAATCTCTTACCAGCTCCGCCGAAAGAGAGGGAGGGGGCCTGCAGATCGCTGAGTAGGCCCTCCCCACGGAGAAGGAACCACCACGCCAAATCCAGTGGTCCCGACCCAAGGAGGGCCTCAAAGCCTCCCGAAGCGCGTCGAGCAACCGCAGGAACTCCTCAAGGCGTTGGTCGGAGAAGTTCGAACGGAAAGCCGGCATTCAGTTCCCATCCACCCAGCAAGAAGCAACCTTAACATCCTGGTCCGCCGCCAAAGCAAAGAGACGGGGGAAGTGTAAGGAAAGCGCTCCCCCGCCCGTCCAGTCGTCTCTCCAGAAGGCGAAGCGAAGCCCATCCCCAATCACATGCCTGAACAACGCCCAGAAGTTGAAAGAGAGTGACTAGACGACCCTCCAGAAGGGAGATGGTCTCCGCCCACGCGCACTAACCGCCGCAACCCCCTCGGGCGCCGCCACCCCGACCCCGTAGATCCTTCGGAGAAGACTGCAGCGAAGGTCCTCCCCACTTCCCCATATTCTGGCCACCCACTTCAGCAACAACGTCTCGTTCAGCTTGCCCAGCCGATAGATCCCAAGCCCGCCCTCGCACTTCCGTAAAGTAATGTCGTCCCAACTGACCAGGTGCATGCCAGGGTCCTTCCCGTTCCTGCCCCACAAGAACCGTCTCATTAGACCCTCCAACCTCCTAATGCCAGCAGGCATGAGCCTCGTAGAGGAGTAGTACACCAGCATGGCGGACAACACCGCCCTCAAGAGCACCAGGCGACCCCCCTTGGAGAGGACCGCCGCCTTCCACCCCGCGAGTCGCCCCTCCACCTTCTCGACCAACGGCAACCAGTCTGCCGTCTTCGATCTCCCATAGTTCAGCGGCAAGCCCAGGTAGTGAATGGGGAAACCAGAACTCTCGGTGGCCAACGCCGAACCACAGAGACCTGCTAACTCCTCGGTCATACAGAACGGGACCATCTTGGACTTGTTGCTATTCTGCACTAGCCCCGGCATCTCACCGAAAAGCTCCAGCTCCGCTGCCATACCCTTAGCCTCCTCGAGGCCCCCTTCCATGAAGAATATGGTGTCGTCGGCGTACTAAATAAGCGGGATCCTCAGGTCATCCCTCGAGTAGCCGCACGTTAGCCCCTCCTGCTGCACTCGGTCAACCATACAAGCAAGGACGTCCGCCGCGATGATGAAGAACAAGGGAGCGAGAGGGCAGCCCTGTCTCACCCCCTCTATGGTTGGAAAAAATCACCCTCCGGACGCCCGTTAACCATGACCGTCAGGGAAGCCGTGGTCACACAACGCTTCATCCAGGAGATCCAGAGGTCAGGAAAGCCCCTTCTATGCAATGCTGCCCAAAGAAAGCGCCAGTCCAGAGTGTCGAAAGCCTTTGTGAAGTTCACCTTCCAAAGCACGGCTTGCCTGCCGTTCCTCTTCCAATCCGCAACAATTTCAGATGCCAGAACCAGGCTGTCCGCGATCTGCCTTCCCGGAACGAAAGCCGTTTGAGTCGGGGCAATAAATAGATCTTTATTTTTCAGAACTAGATCTGCCAGAATTAGATCTTTATTTTCCAGGCCTTTTATTTTTATTTTTAATGCAGATTTTTTAAATTTGTATTTTATGTTAAAACCATAACTAATCTTGCCACATCTCATATTAATCAATAGTAACATGCAAGAGAAGAACTAATCTTGCCTTTTACGTTAAATTTGCTTCATCTCATATTAGTCATGAATAACATGCAAATTTAAACAAAAAAATCAAAAATAAAATAAAAAATCGAAATTATTGAAAAAAGGAATATATGGTACCTTTGCACAGTGATGACATATGTGGGAGGTGGTGGAGGCGCAACTGGTACTCTGGGAGGCGGCAGAGGAGCTGGAGGAGGCGAAGGAGCAGTAAGGAAGCAGAGGATCTGGAGGGGGCGGAGGAGTCGGAGGAGACGAAGGAGTTGGGAGGAGGAAGAGGTGCTGGGAGAGGGCGGAGGATCTCAAAGTTTGAGGGAGGGAGCGCGGATCGGGATGGGAAACCTAGGTCGATCGGGGTAGGGTAGCATTGGGTTTCCTGCGGCCTAAATGAGTAACCAGATATATCCGTATATGATAACGAGTTTGATGTTCTGAGCGGTTGCACGGTCCGCATACGCGGCCCTATAGCCCACATATGCGGTCCGCTCATGCGCTAGGGGCGCTTAATACTGCAATTCACTTATGCGATGCGCCTGAGGGTCTACACACGCATATGCGGCCGTTCAGAGCGCTTTCATAAACACTGGTATCCGGTCCTAGATCGGAGCTCTTGTACCCGAAACCCTAACCCTAGCCCCACCTCAAACCCGTTGCCCGCAACACTGCCGCTGCTCGGCATCGTCGTCCGCCCGGCACAGCCGCCGCCTCTCCCCTGTGCGGCCGTACCTCCCTGACGTCCCTCCCCCTGCGGCTAGACCTCCCTACCGCCCCTCCCCTCCTGGTCGGACCTCCCTTATGGTCAGACTCGTCCCTGCGGTCGGACCCGTCGTCCCTTCTTGCGGTCGGACCCCCCTCACTTGTGGCTGTAGCCGTCAAAGCCGCTGCCGCAACAGGGACAACTTCTACTTGATGGGGTTGGTTGCTATTTGAGTCTACACATGCAACCAACCTCCTTTACGTCCGTATAGACAAGTATTCCTTCAAGTCTACGATCATTGTCTTCTTCGACCTGCAACATGTCAGAGAACAAGATAGATATCCCCACCACGAATGCCTTCAGAGGTCCATCGCTTATAGTCAAGATGGATGGGTCGAATTATTAGTTGTGGGCCATGTAGTTCATGAGCCTAATGAAGTCGATTGGTAAGAAGCATACTCTTACTGAGGAAGAGCCCACAGAGAAGACATGGTTGTATGCCTCATGGGAGGCTGATGACGCATATGCTCAGGTCTGGTTGTCTGGTACCTTGATACCAGATATTGCAAATGATGTCCTGCACCGGCTCACTGCCAAAGCCATGTGGAATATTCTTGCTGCCACGTATTCACATGCCAAGAATGAGGCAAAAATTCTACAGCTTTAGCATGACATCTTTACAATAAAGCAGAATGGTCGACCTCTACATGCTCATTATACTGCCTTACGAGGGGTGTTTGAGAAGCTTCATAGCTTCATGCCTCTCACCGCTACTCCGGAGCAATTGAAGACATACCGGAATGCTATGATGGTTGGAGTCTTTCTGACCTCTCTTGACTCACAGTACGAGGCTTCTTCCTCCCAGATACTGGCTGATGCTACCATTCCTCCTGTGGAGGAGGCCTTCTGGAGATTGAGCCGGATCAATATCTCAACTCCCACTCCAGTGGCAGTGCCGAATTACTCTGCTATGGTGGCCTCTCATGGAAGAGGCGGTCCATCTCAAATCCGTGGACGAGGATTACGTGGTAGAGGTGGTTGTGGTCGTGGACCACCATGTACCTATTGTCATAGATCTGGTCATTTAGAGGATACATGCTACTCCAAGCATGGTTTCCCAACGTCCGCACGCATAGCTGAGCAGGTTCAGTATTATGCATCTCCATCCACATCAAATCAATGATATGATGAGCTTGTGTCTCGACTTAGAGACCTCATGCCCCCAGGCAGTACCCCTTCACCTGCTCCATAGAACAGTTTGGACATTACTGATACTGCAGGAGCTAGTACATCAGGTAGTGTTCACGCCTCTACTTCCTATCATGGTACAAATATCTCAAAATGGATCATAGATTCTGGTGCCACACATCATTTGTGTGGAGATAGAGATCAACTCATTGCCTACAGGTAGGTTTCTCCAGGGAGAACTGTGGTCATAACAGATGGGACTCATTCCCCAATCACAGAACAGGGCGAGTTCACCTTGACGCCTTCTATGCGATTGCATAATGTTTTGCATGCTCTTGAATTCTCAACGAATTTACTGTCTATTAGTCAGATTACTAGAGATTTAAATTGTAGAGCAATATTTGATCTATCATCTCTTGGTTTTCAAGACACACTTACGGGCCGAGTGATTGGTTGTGGCCGTGAGCAGGACGGGCTCTATCGACTGGTACAGACACCATATGCTGGCCTATCCTCCTATTCCACTGGACTAGTCTCTTCTTTCCTTTGACATCCGCGCGTCGGTCATCTTCCGCTTCAGAAACTGCGTCAAGTCCTTCCTTAGATTTCACCCCGTTCATCATTCAATTGTGAGGCATGTCAGTTAGGGAAGCATCATCGGTCTGTCTTCCCTAGTAGTCAGAGTCGGAACAATAGCTCCCCTTTTGAGTTTTTCCGTGTAGAAATTTGGGGTCCAAGCCATGTTCCCGATCATCACGGACATATTCTATTTAGTTGTTGTGGATGATTTTAGTCATCTGTCTTGGGTTTTCTTGTTGAAGAATAAATCAGAAGCGGGAAATGTAATAATAAATTTCATTAAAGAAGTGCAGAATGTTTTTTCAACCTCTGTCAAAATTTTGAGGACTGATAATGCCTTGGAATTATGTACTCATGTGCTCTCTCAATTCTTATCCTCTCACGGTATCCTTCATCAAACATCATGTGCCTATACGTCTCAATAGAACGGTTTTGCTGAAAGAAAGCACCGTCACCTCCTTGATGTTACTCGTACCCTCCTGATCTAGAGTTGTGTAGCACATTCTTTCCGGGATGATGCGGTTCTCACGACTTGTTATCTCATTAACCGTATGCCCTCGTCGGTGCTAGGAGAGAAGGTTCCTTTTTCCCTTGTTTTTCCAGACAAGGAGTCGTTCTCTCTTAGTCCTCATGTTTTTGGATCTGTTGCGTTTGTTCATCAGTTGTCTCTAGGGATTTACAAGCTCTCTCCTAGGGCGTCAAATGTGTCTTCGTTGGGTACTCTAGAACTTAGAAGGGTTATCGTTGTTATGATCCGCTACACAAGAGATATTATGTCAGTGCATATGTCACATTTTTTGAGTCTGTCATGTATTTTTCTCCTACAGGCGATAGGTTGACACCTTCAGACTCGGATAATGAGGTCTAGATTCCTCCACCACCCATACGCTAACTACCCTCGTCAACATCTCCACCACCACCACCTCCATCACCACCATCAGCCCCACCACCTCCTATTGTTTTAGTTCCACCACTACCACATCACTACAATCGACGGCCTTGCTCCTGCTCCTGCTCATGGTCCGTCATCCAGCATGCTCCAGGTTTGTTCTGAAAACACTACTTCTATTCTAATGTTGGGACTAATATTGTTTCTCAGCAGGAGTTATCTTAGGAGGTTGATGATCAGGTTGGTGGTAGGGATGATGATGATCTTGATTTGCCTATTGCTATTAGGAAGTAGAAGCATTCCCATGCCTCGTATCCGATTGCTTCTCATGTCACCTTCGAGCATCTGACGGGTGATTTCAGGAGGTTTGTTACTGCCTTATCCTTCGTGGCCATACCACAGACTTACCAGGAGGCGTTGACAGAGACCCCCAGCCCCCCGGCTGGAGAAGCATATGCGGGCCTTTCTTTGGGGTAAGAGAGGGGAGGGGGCGAGAGGGATGTACTTGGTTGGGTGGGAAGATATTACGTACGAGTAGGAGCAGGGGGGGCGGGGGTCAAGTCGCTTTCTCAGATGAATGAGGCCTTGCTCCTAAAGTGGGCGTGCATGATATGGGGGCCCGGGGAGGATCTTTGTCTTAATGCCTTGCGGAGGATTTACGATGTGGGGGGTGGCTTGCCGTCGCAGGTATGCCCTATTGCCTCGCCGTCTATGTTTTGGAGGGGGGTGGTGGAGGTGTTTCTGAAGAACGTCGGGCTGTTCAGGCTGGTGCTTGGCGGGGGGGGGGGGGGGGGGAGTTGATTTCCTTTTGGTTGGACAATTGGGCGGGGGAGGGGGGGACCGCTATGCTCCCGCTTCCTGTGCCTCTTTGCTTTGGTTGCCGATAAAGCGTGTTCGGTTGCGGCTTGTTGGGGGGATGGGGTCTGGTGTCCTTCCTTCGTAATGAATTTCTCGGATCAGAGGCTGGAGGAGTTCTTGGTGATGCTCGAGGTGGTGCGGGAGGTTAGGCGTCCTCCTGGGGGGCGTGATCACTGGTGCTGGAGGGAGTCCTCTTTCTCGGTCAAGAAGGCTTATAGTGCTATTGCTAGGCCGCCTCCGTCCTTGTCGGAGGAGTTGTTTCTTGATTGTGCCTGTATTTGGGCTCTGAAGCTTCCGGAGCGGGTTGGCTTCTTTTTATGGCTGATGAGGAGGAAGAGGTTGATGACGAGAGACTGTTGTGCTCGGCTCTTAGGCGTGTTGTCCGGCAGGTGTCTTCTCTGTGCTGCGGCGGTCGAGTCTGTGGAGCACTTATTCTTCTTGTGCCCCGCGGTGGTTGAGATTTGGCAGGGGGCTGATTTGGGTTGGTGTTGCACTGCTGACCTTCTTGCGTTCTGGTCTTCGATCCGGGCTAACAAGGGAAGGCCGAGGCTGGAGGTTCTGTATCCGGTTGCCGTGCTGTGGGCGGTGTGGCGGGGGAGAAATGATCTCGTGTTCTCGGGCCAAAGGTTCTACAAGGAGAATGTGGTGGCGTGTGCGAAACATTTGGTGAGGGATTAGGCGTTGTAAAGGTGCTGTGGGTGTGGTTGTTGTTGGCTTTCCTTTTTGTTGTCCCTAGTGTCTGTTTCTTCTTTTGAATAATTTTTTTGGAGAGTGCACCATCGAGTATATCCCCCTTGCTTCCGGATTTCAAAAAAAGGAGGCATTGACAGATAACAGGTGGTGTCTAGCTATGGAGAAAGAGATGGCGACTCTTCAGTCTAGAGATACTTGGAGTCTGGTCCCGGCCCCCACTGGGGCATCTATAGTATGTTGCAAATGGGTGTTTCCAGTGAAGCAGAATGCAGACGACAATATTGATCGATACAAGGCTCGCCTTGTAGCTTGTGGCTTTACTAAGATATGTGGGGCGGATTATCTTGACACATTCTCACCAGTTGCTTGTCATTCTACCCTACGAATTCTGTTTTCAGTTGCTGTGATTAGAGATTGGCCTCTATTTCAACTTGATGTCAAGAATGCCTTTTTATATGGTGATCTTCAGGATGAAGTCTACACGCAACAACTGCCGGAGTTTGCTGCTTAGGGGGAGTGTCCACAAGTGTGCGGACTTCATAAGGCAATCTATGGCCTTAAGCAAGGCTTGGGAGATTGGTTCCAGAAGCTCTGAGATTTGTTTGAGAAGTAGGGGTTCAGACGATCGAATGCAGATCATTATCTTTTCATACAGAGAACCTCCAGAGGTACGATTGCTATTAATTTATGGTGTATGTTGATGATATACTTGTTACATGAGATGGCATACATGGAATCAAGAGGGTGAAAGAATATCTGGGTCGTGAATTTGTTACCAAGGATCTTGGAGCTCTTAGATACTTTATGGGACTGGAATTTGCTAGAAATCAACAAGGACTTGTGATGACTTAGAGGAAATATGTCACTGATTTGCTAAGTGACACGGGAATGTTTGGATGTCGACCTGCTACCACACCCATGGATCCAAGCATGAAACTATATGATGACGATACTGATGAGGTTGACATGAGAAGATGTAGAGAGCCGGTAGGAAAGCTTCTTTATGTTACCATTACGAGACCCAATATTTCATTTGTTGTCAGTCGGGTGAGCTAGTTCATGGAGCAACCTCGTCAGGTACATATGGATGCTATACAAATGATACTGAGGTATTTTAAATCATCTCCAGGTGCATGGCTGCTCTTAAAAGAGGTGGCACTATTACTATCTCAGCATGCGCAGATGCAGATTATGCAGGATGCCCCAAGGACAAGAAGTCCATAACTAGATTTGCTATATTTGTTGGAGATTCACTTGTCTCATGGAAAAGCAAGAAGCAAACTATAGTTGCTAGATCTAGCGCTGAATCTGAGTATAGGGATATGGCACAAGCATGTACAAAAATGATGTGGGTTCGAGCAGTCCTTACAGATCTACATATAGATGTACCTCTTCCGATGTCGCTTAAATGTGACAATCAGACTATCCTGTTTATTGCTAATAATCGTGCATTTCATGAAAGGACGAAGCACATTGAGGTCGATTGCCACTATATACGTGACATGATACAGAATGGATTTATTTCTACATCCCATATCAGCTCAGGGGACCAAACAACATACATTTTCACAAAGACCTTACTTAGAGGATCATCTCAAAAGTGTTCATCCAAGCTGAGCATGATAGATATCTACGCTCCATCTTGAGGGGGAGTATAGTTATATGTTTCTATATTTATATGTTTCTGTATTAGTTTATCTATTTTCCTTTCCTCTTGTCTGTTTTATATATTTTGCTTGTAAGCCTCTCCTCTATATAAGAGAGTATAGAGCTCAAGGAATAAACAAGTTTCTCATTTTCCCCAATAGTTCTCATGCCCCATACATCCCTTAGCCCCTTAAGGAATATCCACTAGCTCCTCCTCCGGTCTTCCACCCCCAGCTACAAAGCCCTCTACACCTTCCGCCTCATGCTCGCACTCAAGAAAATCCGTTTCCAAGTACAGTGCACTTGCCCAGTGGCGTTTCCACGAAAAGATCACCAGCTGGCTTACCACATCAGGGGCCAACTCACCAAGATTGAGCCCATTTTGTCCCATTGTACTGAAACCCTGAACTCGGGAACACCCCTTAATTTCACCCGGTGCGAGGATGTCACCGGTCTTCTTTGTGCGACGCTCTCCACCCATGCTTGAAGCCCTTCCCTCCACTGCCTCCATCGCCGAAACAACCCATAGAGGTTGATCTTCCACCAGCAGCATCCCCATCCGAAAGCAGACCAGTGGCCCGTCCTTTGGGGAGATCAACACCCCAGAAAGGTCGCCGTCTTAGTCGTTGTAGATCCAAGAGATGGCCCCGCCATCACCCCAGATACTAGCTGCTAGAGGCCTAGAGGAACAGAGGTCCTCGAAGACCTTATCGGATCCACACTGAAGTCTGCCTTAGTAGGAGTCGAAGCAGTGCCCAGAATCGCCGCATTGCTTGAGCGGGTCATCACACCCGAAAAGTGAAGCCTCACATCATGATTAGGAGAGCTCAAATACCACTTACCCGAGGTCGAGCCCGGAGAGCCCGAGGTCGGATCTTTAAAATCAAGGGTAATCAGATTAGCCGAAAACCGTGAACCTGGATTCGCAACCGAATCATTAAAGAGAAATGCATCCAGAGAACAACTGACAGTGATAGGGTTTCCCGAAAAGGGCCTTCGCTCTTCGTCTTCCCGAAAGCGGTGACCTTCGGACTTCTGACCTCCAAATTCCACTCTCGATCTTCTCCGGTGGTTGTCGCACCCATCGTCAGTGCTCCCCCACCTTTCAAGACCACGAGCCACATCACCGATCTCCAATCGATCCAAAGTATAGCACGCGATGGAGAGTGGAGTTGTTTCCCTCGCATCTAGAGGACCACCTCCGAGCCCTCGCCTGACCACATGTCGGAGCTGCACATCTCCACCACTTGGCCAGCATGGTCCAAGGTCTCTCGTAGCACCTCCACCTTTCTTTGCCTCAAAGGGACACCATCAACAGAAAGCTTCCAAGTTGGTTCCTCAACCTCCAAGCTTCCATTGAGAAAGCGTGGTCTCCGCCAAGTGACCGCTCCTCTCGAATTTGGTGTCAAACTACCATCTAGCACCCCCGCAGGTGCCTGCTTCGTACCAAGGCCCTAAATGTCGGTTTCGATCACCGTTTCGGTGACTAGGGCCCTCATATTTCTGCCATTTCAGTCGAATTTCGATTTCAAGTGAATATCGATATTTGACAGAAATTCGATCGAATTTCGCTGAAATTTGAGGCCATGCTTCGTACCCTCTGTCGATAAACCCCTAACACACAAATTTCCTCCATGGAGCCAAATGGCATTGCCGCATACACCGCTTTCCTTTGTTGTCAACGTTCTCTCCCGAATTCTTTTCAGAATCTCCACATCACCTTCCCCTGTCACTAGCCCTTCCAGTGGGCGTTTCTTCAACGCCTCTTTTGACAGCTACGACAACAAAGAGACCCACAACACATCGGGCATCATTTCTAAGGAGGGGGCATGCTCCGCATCCACAATACTCGTCGACACATCCTCCTTCATCGATCACGATCCCCTTACTGCACATTCCCTCCTCTAATGGCCCGCGCAACTGCACCGAAAGCACAGCTGCTTGATCGTTCCACGAGTCTTGGACAAGTGTCAGTGGTTCCACAACAAAAGCACCATGATGTTGCCCTACTTTTGGCCTTTGACGCATGCTTCTTCCCCTTCGGCAAACTCCAAGAGTCGCCCCCTGCCAACTCTTCCATCTCGATATCCTCTCTCACCTCCCCCTCTTCTCCCTCTACGACGATGGCCCTCCAATCACCCTCTTTGTCGGTCTTCTCCCCTCCCGGCACAACTTCCACTGCTACTCCCGCTCCCGCTCTCCATCTTCTCACTTCCACTACTACTCTCGCTCCTGCTTCCACTTCTACTCTCGCTCTCCATCTTATCCCCAACCGCTTTATTTTTGATACCCACTAACTAAAAAATTATTTTCCTCTACTTGCCACATGAAAAACTAAATCACAAGCTTCTGATAGAAAACGAGCAGTTCTAGTAAGATTCTAATATGAATACCCTTATGCTTTGCGGAAATATAAGTGCCATCTTAGGATTCCATTCCTTGTACCATGACCGAAAGAATGTTTTTTGAAACTCTTTGACCCCCGAATTTTAAGTATCATACTTTTGCGCGATTCACATGGTTCAACGAGCAATCCATATTTCACGAACAAAGATGTAGTACTACTATTTGTAGTAAGGGTCCTTATATCTTGTATTAACAATCAAAAGATAGCCAAAGAAAAAAATCTCTATTTGATATGGTTTCTTCCTATACCTATGAATTGATGTAGTATTATAGTCATATTCACAACAAGTGCTGATATGTAATAGCAAGCGACAAGATATTTTTTGAGAAACAGAAGCGACAAGATATTGTTTAGAGTCAAACCTGGATTCTAAACTAGAAACAGAAGCTATGACAATCACCTCTTCAACAAGACTGTGGTGACACATGCAACGATTACCACATCAAAACACACACACACATATATATAAAGAAAGAACAAATATTAAAATTGAATTTAACTCTGAGCTTGTTTCTAACTAATTTAGACATGATTTAGATCTAGAATTGTGGGAATAATTAAAGAAGCTTCTTCAAGCAATATAAATCTCTCTAAAAACTCGGCACATTGGCAGAGAAATGGGTGAAAATTCATTGGTATAAACGAATTTCGATGAACATAAAGGGTCAGATTTCCTTATTTTCGTCGTTACACTGAAATAACAAAGTCATTTCGGTGAAATTTCGCTGATATTTCATTTAAATCATGAGAAAAAAAGTAATGTAATCTTTTGATTTCGCTAACTTGGAAAGGTGGAAATTTCAGCTATCCCAAAGGCATCTCACGTGATTATTTTCTGCACACCCATTGTAATTAACGAAACTTCGGGAGGCATGGCCCTTATGGAAAGCTATGCCGAAAAGAATTAATGGATGTTGTCTGACGGTGAAATGCTGGGGTTCCTCCTGATCTGAGAATAAAAGGACGTGTAGAGGTGTTTAACAGTCCGCATCCGATCCGTAAAGAGTGGTAGACAAATTAACTGCCTGAATACTTTTGGACAAGTGCACGTAGTGGCCATCTCTTCATGGGAAAATGTGAAGCGATACTTGAAGAACCTGACCGTTGTTGTAGTTCGGATTACGACTGCATACCATTGGGATGTTGATGTCTTGATGGTTTGTATGTTCCTTGATGTTTTGAAGTATTTAATGAGCACTCTTAATTAGAAAAGAAAAGTCCCATTTTGGATGGAGAAATCCTTATTACTTTTCTTGAGTCGAAAATAGCATCTTGTTGTATTATATTTTGTTCCATGTGTCTTTATTTTTATCTAGATATATCCACATGAATTTACAATATGTATTTTCTTATAAAACAGATTCTGCAATATATACATGTAACGAACTTCTGCTTACGTTTAGACACACAACTTATGGCATGTCCTCACAAAAAAATAATGAAATGGATTTGTTTATGAAAATAACTCACACGACATTCGATTTGGTAAAGCGGATACCAGAAGGAAATTGTTTATTAATTTGATATTTATAAAATATTATAATAAGTTTACTAATAAAGTTTTTCTTTTCAACTTATTTATTCTTGCTTGTGCTGTCTTAATTGTTTCAACCTAATTTAAAGCTCCTACTTTTGAAAAAAAACATAGTATGGCTTTAAAGGGTTTGTTCTATTCTGTCTCCAGATTGTTGCTTTCAAGACAGCAAACATCTCAGCCATCATTTCTTCCATTCTTTGTAAACAACAGATTTGTCCAGGTGGTATAATATCTAGCAAAGTCTAACTCTGTTTGTGTCCGCAAAATGTTTTTTTGCTTATCATCTGACATTTGGCTGCAGACTATGAAGTTTCAATTACACTAAATCTTCTTCCTGATGGATTTTTTATTGGAAAACCCAGCGAGGTTGGTAGAACAAATTTCTTCCTGATGAGACTACTTTCTCCTTGTCATCTTCCTTTATTGATTGCACAAGTTTTTGAGGTTCCTTCATTAAAAAAAATAAGTTTTCGAGGTTCCATGTCTTGGCAAATCTATCCTCATCAGTTAGTTGCAGTACTGAGCATTTGGCCCTGTCGTTGAGATTTTGCAGACGGTTAATATGCAGAAACTGCTCCAAGATGATCAGAGGTTGCTACATCCATATAACAGGGCAGCAGAAACCCTTTTTTCCGTAAGTACAATGGGCTTTACATTTGTAAAAACATCGCATTTAATGTCGATTATCTATGTGCTTCATGAGCGTTTGATTAACCTCGAATATCTCACATGTTGAAGCCCGTGCTGTAATCATTGATTTAAGATAAATTGTGACACTATTTCCCCATGCTTGAATTTCCCCGGATCTGATGAGCCCCGCTTTTTTATTAAGTTTTGAGATATTGATTATTTTTATTTTATTCCTTTGCTCATTATTGTCTTTATTTATTTTGGTTCTACTTGTTTCAATATTGTGCCAGGCTATTGAGCTGGGCTGTTTGCCTGGGGATATTTTAGATGACATGCCAAGCAAATACTACAATGGAGCCATTGTTTGTGAAGTAAGTAGTGATCTTATAACTTTTTTTTGTGAAGCATCTTATATATTTTTTATTTCTCTCATTTTACATGATTTTTCTTAAATTTAATTATACTTTCCATGGGAACGGGAAAGGTTCATAACATATATCAACAGAGGGATATGTGAGCCGTACACAACTTGTGATCCCTGTTTCAGTGCAACACCTGCTGTTGTCATGGGATGCATCTTTCTATGCACCCTTCCCGTACAATGCTACTTGAGCTTTGCAACTCTCACCAGTGGGCTTATCAATCGAAACAAGCTCTTTAATAGAAGAAGCTATTTATTTTCAGCTTGACGCATAGTTTGTTCTTTAAGCCTCCACCAGAGAGAGGCAACATATCTTTCAATTCCACTGACTGAGACCCAGGAGATTACTTCCTCGATGAAATCACAACTAGGATTGGCGTCTTCCCAGATGCCTACGTCCTTCATCTCCCTGTTATGTGCCCATGCACCCATACTCCTCATGGAAACAAGATGATCTCAAAGTCTTTGCACCTCCGCACTATCCTCATGTACCCTGGGACTGGGTGGACCTGTGTCTCTTTGCTCTGTCTTGTGCATTTGCACTCTAGATGTGATTGAGAGAGAAACTGTGATCAATTGTCTGAGTTAGGACTTTCTCAAAAAAAAAAGTCTCAGCTCGGGGCTCCTTCTGAACAATGTTCTCAATGGAACAATCATTTTGGGGATCTGTCTGATCCTGTTCTAGAAATGCCATTGAGGATGAAGATGGAGCATCTTTGTGTATATGTTATAAGTCAATTTTGGCCTCCTGAATTCATGATACGAACATGTGTTGTTTCCCCCACTTCAGATTTTCAGTGCTTCCTTTACCACACTTCCTATAGCGTCCATGAGGTAAAGCATGTGAATAAGTACTTGGTAGTTTTTCATGTTTTCGATGATTCAATAATTATTATGGGAGGTACAACTTCTATGGTACTGTTATGTAGTAGCACGGGGACAAAAGGTTATGTCATAAGCAACATAATCTAGGCGTGGTTTGAAAATAAAATACTTCAAAAATATGTGTTACTCCTAGTATTATAAAACTCCAAACTCTAGGACAAGTTGCGTAGGCTTCCCTTATTATCGATGCCCCTCTCCGAGGGAGGGAGGGAGTTTGGATGGAGCGTGGAATACTGGGAGACATGGAGCTTGGGAGGATGTGTGAAAAGGATCGGGTGTAGATCAATGGTGGAGCGCCGGTGAAAGCACACTAGGGCAAGATTCCAAAGGTTCGGGACACGAATGGTTGGATTGTCATTGAAAGACATCGTTAGGGAAAGAGAGTGGAGATGGGTGTTTGGTGAAAACCTGATGCCGCTTCCCTATCGAGGTTTGCAGGGCTCTGCTTGCAATGTGGAAGCCATGGACATCGCACGTGTGATTGCTGAGATAGGCCATCGCCGAAGTATGTCCAGGTAGGGAAGTTTGGAAGCCAAAGAGCACACTGGAAGGTGAGGAAGCTGGAGACAAACGACAAGTTGTTGTTGGAGTTGGTAGGAGGGAGGAAGGGTGTCTGGCAGACGCGATGGCTAATATGGCGATGGTTTTTGGGAAAACCTTTTCTGGAGATGTCTTCCACATAGGGGGGTCAACGGTTTGTGCAAGGGGCTTATCTTCAGCAAACGTCAAGAGCCTGTTAAGGTTTAGCCACAAGGCTACTGGGAAGATGCACTGGCAGAGGTCGAGGTTGAGAGATGGAACCATGGAATCAAATATGATTTGGCGGCTCTGTCTCAAGAGAGTGATGGTTCTGTGTAGATCGTTGGACCAGATTAAGGCTATGATGGGGATGGTGTGCCATGCTCAAGACATCATGATTGATGGCTTGTGTCCTGACTCCTGGCCAACCACTGGATTGATGATCTCTGCTACAGACATTCTTCGACCTCTTACCTTCTTGTTTGAAGCGCGAATGGAAGGTGTGTTGGTGCAGTTGTTGCGTCTTTGATGAGATGTGGAAATGTGGCAATCCGACGGTGCTGGAGGCGAGGAGCGATCGCTCTGACTGGCGACAGGCACGTTGATGGCGGAAGGCGAAAGGTCGCGTCGCTTGGTCTTCCAACCACCTCTGCAAGTCTCGTTCTCTAGAGCCGAATCTTCTGGATAGATCGTGGTCTCTCCCCTTGATTGTGGAAGGCAATTTCCTAGGGTGGTCCCTACCTTCGCGGATATATTTTACACAGTGGAGCGCTGCTTGGCGGATCCTAATGTCCATGTTTGTGTTTTATCGTGTCTTTGATGATTCAGACTCTCAGATAAACCGAATAGTTGTGGACTAAGGGCTTCTTGCGGATACTAAGCATGTCGTATCGGATTGCACTAAGCAGGACTCGTGTGATGATGTGAAGAAAACCACAATGGAACCTGTCAACTGCACCACCCTAGTTACTACTTATGCACCTCTCACTCCTTTCTTATGGGGTGTTGAGGTATCTCCCGGTCGTGATCCTGGAGCTATACTGGAGCGTGGATCTCCTGAGACAGGTGAGGAACAGGGGCCCAGGGGGTTGAGCTTCGTCCCATTCTTTCATCTGTGGAGAGGTTTGAGATAAGTTACTCTAGAAAGAACTTGTGGAAGCGGCGACGACAGAGGCACATGGAGATCTATGACCGGTTGGAGCGGTCAAGTGGTTATTTTTGAAGGCTGACTGGTGGAGGAGCTCGTGGTGTGGTTGGGCGACGACTGCTCCTTACTCATGGTGGGCTTAGTCAGGCCTTCTTGAGGTGTTGGTGGCTCTACCACACCTTCCCCGCAGGTGGAGTCCATGGTTTTTTAGGGAGGGTCACTGCCTCCTATGCAAGGGGATCCCGCGATATCTCAGGAGGGGGTGCTTAACTCGATGTGCACTATTTTGGAGGTGGGAGGTGGTGGAAGGCCAGTGGTTGGTATGGTTCAAGGTTTGGTGGATTACATGGGGGCGATACCTCCACATGGGCTAGCTATTGTGTCAGAATGAATATATTGACGTGGATTGTCAGGGGGTTGGGGAGGCCGAAGAAGAATATGGTTGTTTGTGATCTTACTACGGAGGCGAGGGTGGATGTTTTGCTACTGTAGGAAACTAAAATATCGCAAGAGTTGGGTAAATCGTGAATGACCATTGTTGGGAAAATAAGAAAACTTGTTTATTCCATCAGCCCTAGGCTCTCTTATATAGGAGAGCAGCCTATTACTTAAAGAGTCCAATAGAAAATAAAAATTATAGGAAAAATACAGAAGTGAATAATATCTCTCTACACTCCCCCTCAAGGTGGAGCATAGATATCAATCATGCTCAGCTTGGACGAACACTTCTGGAACGGCCCTCTAATTAACGCCTTGGTAAAAATGTCTGCAGTCTGATCCTCTGAGCTAACATGGGATGTAACAATAAACCCCTTCTGAATCATGTCACGTATGAAGTGACAATCAACCTCAATGTGCTTGGTCCGTTCATGAAACGTTGGATTATTTGCAATGAATAGAGCCACATGATTATCACATTCCAGAGACATAGGAAGCTGGACTTCTATATATAGATCTGCAAGCACAACCTTTATCCACATCATTTCTGTACTGACCTGAGCCATAGCCCTATATTCAGACTCAACACTGGACCTTGCTACAACCGTTTGCTTCTTGCTTCTCCATGAGACTAGAGAATCTCCAACATACACTGCGGACCCAATGGTGGGCTTCCCATCCTTGGGGCATCCTGCATAATCTGCATCTGCACAAGCTGATATAGTAACCTCCTTGCCTTTCTTAAAACAACAGACCCGCACCTGGAGATGACTTAAGATACCTGAGTATCATATGTATAGCATCCATGTGTACCTGACGTGGTTGCTCCATAAACTGGCTCACTCGACTCACAACAAAGGAGATATCGGGCCTGGTAATAGTAACATAGAGAACTTTGCCCACCAGTTCTCTGTATCTTCTCTTGTCCACCTCATCACTGTCATCATCATATAATTTCATGCTGGGATCCATAGATGTGGATGCAGGTCGGCAACCAAGCATTCCTGTTTCACTCAACAGGTCAGTGACATATTTCCTCTGGGTCATTACCAACCCATGATGATTCCTGGCAAACTCTAGTCCCAGAAAATATCTAAGAACCCCAAGGTCCTTGGTGATGAATTCACGTCCAAGCATTTCTTTTACCCCATGGATTCCCTGTTCATCATCACTTGTAATCAGAATATCGTCTACATACACCATAATAGCAATGATACCTCTAGGTGTCTTTTACACAAACAAGGAATGATCAGCATTAGAACGTCTGTACCCCTGTTTCTCAAACAGGTCTAAGAGCTTCTGGAACCAAGCTCCGGGGCTCTGCTTAAGGCCATAGATAGCCTTACGAAGTCTGCCACCGTAGGACACTCCCCCTCAACAATAAAACCATGTGGCTGTTGCATGTAGACTTCCTCCTGTAAGTCACCGTTTAGGAATGCATTCTTTACATCTAACTGGTAGAGCGGCCAATCACGAGTAACTGTAACAGAGAGGAGGATTCGTAGGGTGGAATGGCGAGCAACCGGCGAGAATGTATCCAGATAGTCCACCCCATATGTCTGTGTGAAGCCACGAGCAACAAGGCGAGCCTTGTATCTGTCAATACTGTCGTCTGCCTTCTGCTTAACTGTAAAGACCCACTTGCAGCTAACTGTAGATACATCATGAGGTGCAGGAACAAGGCTCCAAGTGCCTCTTGACTGAAGAGCGGCCATTTCTTCTTCCATGGCCAAGCGCCATCGACTATCTTTTAGTGCATCTTGATAATTCCGTGGAATATCCACTGCTGACAATGCAATGAGAAAGTTCCTGAATTCGCCAGTGAGACGATAAACGACACAAAGGATGCTATAGGATATGACGCGCAGCTCCGCTTCTGCTTTCGTAGAGCAATAGGTACATGTAAATCATCTGTCTCCTCAGCTGGCCTCTTTAACACATCCTGCTCAGGAAAATCATCAGATCCATCTATAGTAATATTTTTAGAGCATACCTCAGGCAAGCTGGATGACGAGCGGTGACCATGAGCAGAAGCAGGCCTACGGGTATAGTGGAATGGTGGTGGTGAAACATGCACCGTGACAGGAGGTGGTAACGGTTCTGGTGGTGATGGTAGTGGTGGTGGCATGTATATAGCATCAATAGTGTCAGAGGGAACCAACTGATCACATGTAGACGAGAAGTACATACGGATTCGAAAAAGGTGACATCCGCACTGACTAAATACCTCCTTCGCAATGGATCATAACACTTGTACCCCTTCTTTGTTCTGGAGTACCCGACAAAGACACACTTGACAGCCCTAGGAGAGAGCTTGTCAGTCCCAGGAGACAACTGGTGAACAAAGGCTACCGAGCCGAACACGCGAGGAGTAAGGGAGAACAAGTCTTTGTCAGGGAAAATAAGAGAGAATGGAATCTTCTCACCTAAGACAGATTCGATTAATAAGATAGCACGCCGTAAGAACAACATCACCCCAGAAAGAATGAGGGGCATTACTCTGTATAAGAAGCGACCTAGTGATATCAAGTAAGTGACGGTGTTTCCTTTCAGCAACCCCATTCTGTTGGGAAGTATAAGCACAGGATGTTTGGTGGATAATCCCTTGAGATGAAAAATAATTGGATAGGGCATGGGTACAGAGTTCCAGAGAATTATCACTTCTCACAATTTTAACGGATGCAGAAAAAAACATTACGAACTTCATTAATGAAATTGATGATAATATTCCCCGCTTCAGATTTATTCTTTAACAGAAATACCCACGACACACGAGAGATCATCCACAGTAACTATATAAAACCTGTGTCCTTGATGATCAGGAACACTACTAAAACCCCATATATCAACATGAAATAACTCAAACTTGGAGGTACTACTCCGACACTGACGATTGGGAAAAGTAGACCTGTGATGTTTTCCCAACTGACAAGCCTCACATTGAATGGACGTGTGAGGTGAAACCTGAGGTAACACATGATGTAGTTTCTGAAGCGGTAGGTGACCAAAGCGCAGGTGCCACAGTAACGGGGAGATGGATCCAACAGGTAGAGATGAGGTTCCAGCATAATGAGTCCGACTAAGGCGATAGAGGCCGCCTTGCTCATAGCCACGTCCAATCACGTTGCTCGTAAGGATGACATGAAAAACAAGAGAGGACGGATCAAAAATTACTCGACAATGTAAATCCTTTGTAAGTTGGCTAATGGACAACAAATTCATCGAAAAATCAGGTGCATGTAGTACGTTCTTGAGATGCATGGATGGTGTCAATCTAATCTCCCCCTGACCAGTAATCGGGGAATGTGTTCCATTAGCAATAACCACTGTTCGGCCTGGAGAAACTTGTCTGTATCATGTAAGTAGACCTTGATCACCACACAGATGATGTGTGGCACCAGATTCCATAATCCACTCTAAAGTATCTGATCCACTACTGCTAGTGAATGCATAGGTGCTACCTGATGTACTGGTGGAAGCAGATGCATATGCAGATGCGGCAACGTCGGCATGACTCTCAGAAGTAGATGCTGATGTTGGGGGACCAGATGGAAGAATGATGCCCCTCAGACGGGCTACAAGATCATCAAAGCGCTGATCCATAGATGACGCGGCTGGGGGCTCGATCTGTTCAGCGACTCGTGCGGAAGCTGGAAAACCATGCTTAGAATAGCATGTGTCTTTGGTATGTCCAGAACGATGGCAAAAGGTATATGATGGCCGAACACGGCCTCCTCTACCGCGAGGTCCACGCCCACGGAACTGATGATGAACTCCTCGACCTCGATTTGCTGCCATGGCTGAGGCTGTTGGATTCGTAGCAGACGAGGGAATAGTGATGCGACTCAACCTATGGAATGCCTCCTCCATAGGAGGAATAGTAGAGTCCGCCAAGATCTGGGAATGTGCTGCCTCGTACTCAGGATCAAGGGCAGCAAGAAAAACACCCACCATAGTGGCATTCCGATAGGTCTTCTGTTGCTCTGGAGTGGCTGTGAGAGGCATGAAGCTATAAAGCTTCTCAAACATTCCACGTAAAGATGTATACAACGAGTGTAGGGGCTGTCCATTCTGCTTGATAGTAAATATGTCATGCTAGTTGCATAATCTTCGTTTCATTCTTTGCCTGAGAATATGTAGCAGCCAGAATATCCTACATTGCTTTTGCAGTGGGCTGATGAAGAATATCATTGGCAATCTCAATTGCTAGGGTTCCAGATAGCCAAACCTTGGCATATGCATCATCTGCCTCCCATGAGGCATTGACCCCAGTCTTCTCAGCAGGCTCTTCTTCAGTAAGAATGTGTTTCTTACCTGTTGACTTCATCACACTCATGAATTGCATTGCCCACAGTTCATAATTTGAACCATCCATCTTCACAATTGGCGCTGGACCTCTGAAGGCGCCTATAGATGGGATGTCTGTCTTGCTCTCTGACATAGTGATAACTGAAGACTGGGGTAGTAAACTGAAGGTATGATCGTCTACACGGACATTAACGGGTTTAGTTGCATGTGTAGACTCAAGCAACCAAACCCATTACTTTGGAGAAGAGCGCGTGGAACGAGTTCTGATATTACGCACACGCGCTTGATTTAGGGTTTCGCGTGCACGGAAATCGAGACCTTTAGAAGGTCACGCGCAGGAGACGCACACTGGGCACGTGAAGATCGCGCGCACAGATCACGCAGGGGACGCGTGTAGGGGCACAACATGCTGGGTCACAGCGCGCAGGGGCACGATGCTCAACCGATCACAGCGCGCACAGATCTCGCGCAAGTACACAACGCGCATAGGCCAAGCGCGATGCTCAACCGCACCGTGCACACATCGCACACCGCGTGAAGGAAGCGCACAGAGGCGCGATCGGAGGCGGAGGCGCGAGATCGGGGGCGAAGGTGCGAGATCGAAGGCCCGGAGGGAGCGCGCAGAGGTGCGAGGGAGACACGCAGAGGAGGCGCGTGATACATGAAGGCACAGAGGGCTCGAAGGTGGGGCTAGGGTTAGGGTTTGGCTCGAGAACTCCAGTCTAGGACTGTCGCTCTGATACCATGTTGGGAAAATAAGAAAACTTGTTTATTCCATCAGCCCTAGGCTCTCTTATATAGGAGAGCAACCTATGGGTAAAATACATAAAGAGTCCAACAGAAAATAAAAATTATAGGAAAAATACAGAACTGAATAATATCTCTCTACAACCATTGGTGGAGTATTTTTGTCAGAATACAAAGCCATTGAAGCAGAAGGTGTCTCTTGTGGTGTAATGTCTGGGTGGAATGGGGACAAGCTTACGTTGGAAGGGAAAAAGATTATTGGGCGGCACCTTATCATTGTAATGCTTCGCAGAAAGGTAGATAATGTTCTATTTGTTATTGCTAATGTGTACGACCCATGTATTGGCGTGAATACCGCTGAGATGGTGGACGAGCTTCGCCTTGTTTGTGATTTGTTTCCTCAGGCAGCGTGGATTGTTGGCAGGGATTTTAATGCGACTTTACGTCCAGAGGATAGATCCGGCTTGCGTGGTGGTGTTGATGCTGGTTTTGCAGACTTATCGCTTCTCATCAGTGACTTCGGACTTCAAATTGTTGATGTTGTCGACTGCATGTACACGTGGAGAAATTACAGATCGCGACCGCGATCGCGTATTGATCGCTTCTTGATGTTCGATGAAGAGATGGTGATATTCTTGTTGCCTAGAGCCTAGGCTCGCCCGCGTGGGCACTCTGACCACACGCCTCTCATTTGGTCCTCGGGTGAACATGCTTGGCTCCTTGAGGACGGGTTTTGGCAGATGATTACAGATTTTTGGCGTGGTTGCAACCAGACTGGTTCGACGGCTTCTTGTCTTGTTTTCAAGTTGGCGGAGTTTTGAAGGTTCTTGATGGAATATAACAAAAGAACTCAAAAGTTGAGATGCGACAGGCACACACAACGGAGGAGGAGGTTCGCAGACTAGACAGACTGGAGGATGAGTGGGAGCTGTCGGTGGAGGAGAGTGAGACTAGAGCCAAACAACTACATGAAATTGTCCTGGAGGACAAGAAAATGGAGGTCGAGTCGATGCAGAGGTCCAGGCAGAGATAACTCAGGGATGGAGATGTTAATACTTGTTTCTTTCACTCCATTGCTAGTGATCGTAGGTGCAAGAATTACATTCACACTATCATAGTGGGAGATGCCGAATTTTGAGGTGATCAGGAGGTGGACGCTATGCTCATGTCTCATTCCTTGAGTTTAGTCGAAGGTGTGTGCGGAAAGGTTGGGGTTAGCATGGGAAGGGTTTTAACGGGGATCTCTGACTCACAGGAAAACGTGTTGTTGACTAATTTCATGTAGATTTGAGTTTTTGGATGTTCTAAAGGACAATGTGATGGTGGTGATGTAGGATTTCAGGCAGGGCAATATGGGCTTTGAACGTTTGAACAAGGCTTTCTCTTTTTATTGTCTAAGCCGGAATTGCCATTTAGAATTGAAATATGCAGGTCCATTGCACTATCTAATGCGATATGCCTTATAATTTCCAAGGTTCTTGCGAATCGGCTAAAGATCATATTGAATGATATCATTTCTCCGGAGTAGACTGCTTTTGTGCCAGGGAGATTGATGGCAGATGGATTGGTGATAGCTTCTGAGATGGTGTTGATTGGAAAAAGACTACTACCAGGGCCTGTTATGGAAAGTGGACTTTGCGAAGGCATATGACTATGTGAATTGACATTTTATCTGGCTTTCTTTGCAGAAGAGATGATTCCCCGATGTTTGGATATAATGGATAAAGCGGTGTATTACGACAGTGTTGAGGTGAATGGGAGACCGGAGAGGGGTTTCTTCAAACCGCAATGCGGGATTAGACATGATTGCCCGTTGGCTTCACTATTATTTGTGCTTGTGGTTGATGTGCTTACTATCATGATAAGAGTGACTTCAGATGAAGGATGGTGTCATGGCTACAACAACAGAGATATATCGATCCTCCTCTTGCAGTATGCAGGCGATATGATGATTTTCCTGAAGGAGGAAGTAGAGCAGATTAGGCATGCGTCTCTAATTGTGGACATATTTGGAGATATATTTGGTATGAAGATTAATAGAAATAAGTCGATTGTGGTGCCTTTTGGCTTACCTCAATAGGAAACTGAGCGGGCTAGTACGGCTTTGAGTTGCCTAATTGGGGAGTTTCATATCACATATCTTGGCCTTTCGCTCGTGACTGGGATGCTTAAGGTCGTATACTGGAGGATGGTTGTGGATAGATTGGATGGCAAGATGGTGGGGTGGAAAGCAGCGGCGCTCTTGGGGTGGAGCTCATTTTGCTTAAGCATGTGCTAACAGTCATTCCTATTTTTTTGTTTCATATTGCTTCTGGTGGGGGTCCGTAATAGATTGGAATCTTTGATGAGGAAATTTTTATGATGATGGGGGATTCATTTGGTGGATTGGGAGAAGGTCACGAGGCCGAAGCTGAAAGGGGGATTGGGCATCCTAAGGGCAGAGGGGATGAATAAGGTTTTTATTATGAAGTGGGTGATTTGGTTATTGGGCAATTTGGGGGATCTGGTTTGCAAGTTGCTGCGGAGAATTTATGGGATCGATGGGGCGTTATTACCTGGCAACATCAGCAATCCCGCTTCTCTATGGTAGGGAATTATGAAGGTACTGTCGATGCTGACGGAAAAAGTACACCCAGTCGTGGGTAATGGTGAGGCCTTCAAGTTTTGGCGTGATGAGTGATCGAGAAGTTGTACACTTTGCAGACATTTTCCCCACTTATATGCTCTTGTGGTGGATACAGATGTTTGACTTTAGGGCGTCTTGGAGTAGGGAGCATGGAATCAGAGCTCTCAGATCAAAGGTTGACTTCTTGGCTATTCATAGTGAGCTGGTGGAGGTAGAGGGCCCAACAGTTGGGAGGGATCACTATATATGGTGAGGGTAAGTTCTTGGTTAAGAAGGCTTATGACTTTTTTTGTGGACAATCACTTCGAGGTGGACGACGATATCAAGCGTGATTCCACGATCATTTGGAAGAGCAAGGTTCCCAAGGGAATCAAGGTTTTCTTATGGTTAGTCAGACTTGATTGCATGCTTACTAAAGAGTGTCATCGGCTTTGGCTACTCCATGATGGTGACCAGATTTGTGATAGATGTGGTACCGATCCTGAGGACTTAGATCACCTATTTTTCTCTTGTTGCCATTTGGCTCAAGTATGGAGGATGGTTGGGATACCTTGGGTTAATGCAACCAATAATGTTCTTTTTGGCGATCCATCATGTAGATCTGCGACAACTCGCGTGACGATAGATCGATTCCGCTCGTACTTCTTTGAACAATTTGGTGCGCACGAAATGAGCTAATCTTTCGAAATCATGCCTTTTACACTGAGAATGTAATGGAACATTGTAAGGCCATTTGTTCAGTCTGGTCATTTTGTAGTTGAACTCGCCTTTGTAAGATGATGTCACAATCTTAGTGTACCTTTTGAGGTGGGTTCAATATTGGGATGCCACCCTTTTCTTTTAAAAGGACCTCCCCTATTATTGTGCCCCTCAGTGCACTCTTTATATCAACTACATTTATGAATGGCCAAACATGAACCTTGCATGATGGTTCATGTAAATTGTTCTCGTGGAAGAGGTGGATTGTGGATTTGAAATCTCGATGCGATGAATGCTGATTTGTTATAGAATTTTAGTGATAAATATGTTGTGAGTGGTTCCCCCATTTCTTTATGATGCATGTGGACCGGGGGATGGTGGTTGGTAAGGCTTTGGGAAATGGGGTCTAGTCCCGTCAGTTCTGTTCTATTCTGAGCCTTCGAACTCGTGTGTGATGGAGTTCTTGTCATTACGTGAGTCTCTCTCTCTCCCTTGGAGGGTCCTTTCCCGTTGAAGATATCTTACATAATGCTTTATGCTTTGATACATTTTGACCGTGATATTGCTATGCCGAAGTACATGCAAATTTGAGAGGGGAAGATCCCTCGGTGGGTCAAGGTTATTCGGTGGATGGTGAGGAGATATCAGGTGATGACAGGTGTGTGGAGGCCAAGGATCTTGTAGGGTCCAATGGCTCCTACCAGCGTTATTTGGAAGGAATGGAGGGCATTGATCACATTAAAATTTCCTGTGCCACATCTTGAGACATCTCGAGGAAGGTCAATCTCAATGAGGTGGCTGTTGAGAGTGCCTCTGCTGTTGAAAGTCAATTTGGTCGTTGGCCCATTGCAGGCTGTCTTGATGTCGGAGAAAATTCATATGGCGACCTTTCTCCGGTCTTTATGGCTCGCGAGAAAAAGAGTGATTTTTCAAAGGAAAGGTTCTATTGGAGAATGTAATGGAACATTGGATTTTTCAGGATTCTTGGTCTTTGTGAATTTGGTACTTTTATGACTATAAAGTTTTGTGCACTCCTCTTTATGAAGTCGCACCCTTTTTCCTTCAAAAAGATATGTTGGGGAGTGGTGAGAACTTCCCTTCATAGAAGTTCTTGGTGTGTCATATAGTAAATCTGGCTTTGTTTGAGAAGGTAAAGATGCTTACGAGATCTTCGGCGTTCCAGAGAGGTTTCCTGAAGTTGATGCCAAAAGATGTTCATATGTTGCAGGAGGTTTCATGAAATTGTTACCAAAAGTTGTTCACTTGTTGTAGAGGCATCTATTGAAAGGTGCATCTTTTGCATCTGGTTCAATGAGTGATCCAATGGAGGTGCTTTGGGAGAGATGTCTCTGTGGCTAATGGATTTGTTAATGCGTGCGATCAATGATTGTAATGTTGTTCACTAGGGTGATTTTTCTTCTTCTGAAAAGCCAAAGGACAGTCATTAGAGATAAAAAATCATTCCAATCGTATTGCAATTGATAAACAAATTCATAGAGTATTAACCTCAACGAACCTCCCCCCCAAGCTCTCTTGTGAAAGGACACAAACATGGCCACATTTTCTACATAAGGAATTATGAAGCCAATATTATAGCCAGAGCCCTCACATGCTCAACAATTTGTTGGTACATGACCATGACATCTCTAAAGGATACCGGAAGGTATTAAAGGAGAACACATCCATCCATCAAATATCAAGTTATCCCCCTCTCAAAAAAAATCAAGTCGTCTCCAAACTGTTCTAGAGAAGGGGCAATGGAAAAGAGTTCCTCTATGTCCTCCCCCAATAGAGAAAAAAGTGCATCGTGAGTCAATGGCTCAACTTTGCTGGTGGACTTCGCCACCAGCCTCTTCATCAACTGTGACCTTCATCAAGACTTTAGCTTTCTATATTCTCCAACAAACAATAAAGAGCTTGAAGTCAGGGGTAGGTGATGTTTGGGCCTACTTTTGACTCCCGTGCACCTCATTGGGTTGATTAATGTTGTAGATTGGTCGATGTTGATACATATGAGTGTCATGTCTCATAATTTTTAAGAAGAATATTGGAGGTGTGGATAGAAGAAACATGATCAAAGAAAGAAGAAAACATGTCACTTGCATGTCATCTTCTGAGCATGGTCATAAATGTCGTTTTCACTAGCATTTTGACAGCTTGGAAAAACGAAATATTCATCGCAAGTCGCCGATATTTTCTCCAAGTCGACCAAAATTAGCGAAATGCATATGAAATACGTTTTTTTAAAATTAAGGTTTTCAAGATAAATAATAAGATAGAAATACACACTAATTTGTTATAAATAGAGATCTAAATAGAAGTTTTGTGGTAGTATTGTCGCCATAATCATCACACAGGATTAAGGCATGCAATCAGAAGTTTATTCATGTAAAACACATAAATAAGTTGAAATAACATATAACACTCGCCCAAAATCAAAGTTCATAACATACCAATATAACAGCAAACATACTTATCACATGCATAGGCTGAAACGAAATTCGTCAATCATTAGAATTCAGAAGTAAGACTACAATTAAACATAAATAAAAAAACTCTAAAATTAAAAATCTATATTAAACGCATACACACTATATATTATATTAACTACATATGTCATGAACTAGTTGAGAATCTTGAGACACCTTAAATCGTAACCCGTCTGTTCAAACAGACACATTATAGAGCTTATTGTGTAATCTCAAATGTTGGCATGTGAAACTTGCCATCTAGACCGTGGTCTCACTAAAATTTAATTTTGTGTTTGCATGTATAATGTATATTTTGACACATAAGCTTTCAATAGGAAGGCATCTCAAGCGATATGTGAGTAATGGAGCCCAAATCAACCATCTCTTCAAAATAGAAGAGAAATGGTGATATATCACAGACATATCGGTGATACATCGTTGATTCTTAAGAAAAAGAAAGCTCGACTCCTTGGATGTTGTCGATCTGACAATACTTGATATTTTGTAAAATTTCGAGTCATGCTTGGGAGGTAAATGCACAAAGAATGCACAAGGTGTATTAGGGAAGAATATGACAAGCTGCGTAGGAGAAATAAATGGTGTTGGTGACATGAAAAAAGAGGATAGAGTAAGAGAAAACTATTGGGGATGGGGAATAGCACTCTATAACTAATTTATATAACTCATATTCTTTATTGTACGTTTGAACATTAAGGTTAACTCCTCTTTGAAGGAGTTTCATGTGGTAGTTACATGATTAAAAGATGCATCTCTTATGAGCTAGCACATATCTTGGTTGAATTAGAAGTATGATTAGATTAAAAAGAAAAGAAAAATAATTAGTCTCGCACCTTCAAATTTGGTACTATACACCTTCCAAGTAGTAAGGAAGCCAGATCATGCTTGGTCTCCGAATTCTCTTTGCTTGGTATGCTGCAACATGCATTCTCGGAAGACTTTAGTTAGACTAACTGAAGTAAGCAATTGGTCAAATCGGTGGAAGTAAGCAATTAGTTAGACTAACTGAAATAAGAATTGGACTTGGGGATGAGTGGAAGATCGCTTTCAAGACTCGCGAGGATATTGTACGAATGGTTAGTAATGCTTTTTGGCTTGACCAATCCACCCAGTACCTTTATGTGTGTAATGAACCACATATTGAGACCTCTCATCGGGAAGTTTATGGTCGTCTACTTTGATGACATCTTGGTCTACAATACCGAATGGGGGAAACACCCAAGTCATTTGCGACAAGTGCTCACCATCTTGAGGGAGCATCAGCTTTTTGTTAACCTGAAGAAGTACGAATTCCTCACCGACTCTGTCAACTTTTAGGCTACATTGTCTCTGTTGAGGGGATCAAAGTTGAACCGATTAAGGTTGAAGCCATTAGGAGTTGGCCTACCCCCAAGATTCTCACAGAGATTCACAGTTTCTTAGGATTAGTATCCTTCGATCGTCGATTTGTACGGAACTTTAGCAGCCAAACTGCCCCCATTTTAATTGTCTACATTGCAGCAAATTTACATGGACACAGGAAGCTAAAAGTAGCTTTCAGAGACACCTGACACATGCTCTGATACTTGTTTTACTCGATTTCAACAAGGTGTTCGAGGTTGGTTGCGACGCCTCTCCTGTTAGTATCGGCGTCGTCCTTCAAGAAGGATGACCAATTGCATATTTCAGTGAAAAGTTAATTGATGCGTGGTCACGTTATTCCATATATGACAGAATTCTATGCAATTGTCCAAGCCCTCAAGCATTGACGTCCTTACCTCATCCAACATCAGTTCATACTCAACTTAGATCACGGAGCATTGCGCTATTTGCAATCATAAAAGATCCTCAATAAGTGACATGCAAAATGGGCAAGCTTCTTACAAGAACGCAAATTTCGCCTGAAACACAAAGCCGGCACCTTAAACCGAGTGGTTGATGCTCTGAGTCGTTGAGCTCATCTACTAGCAACAATTTTCGTGGAGACCATAGGATTTGAGCACATCAAGAAATTATATAGTGAAGATCACGACTTTAGCAAAATTTCATTCCATGTAGAAAGTCATCTGATGCATCGCATGTAGCATATTTTTTTTCTTGAAAGAAGTCTGTTTGCATGGCATTCCAGATTCATTTACATTTGATAGGGACACTAGGTTCTTAGGGCATTTTTTGAGAGCCTTATGGTCTAAGTTGGGCACTCGTCTACAATATAGCTCTGCATATCACACCCAAATTGATGGCCAAAAAGTAGTAAACATATCCTTGGGAAACTTACTTCAATGTCTTGCACGAGAATGACCTACTTAGTGGGATTTGGTCCTTCCTCATGTTGAGTTTGCGTGCAATAGTTTGTCTTGTCGATCTATCAGGAAATCACCTTTTGAATGTGTCTACGGTTTTCCCATTCTTTAAATCCTTGATAGAGTTCCTCTTGTTCGACCTGGGCGGACAAGTGCTACTGCGGACGAGTTGGCTAGCCATATCCACCAACTTCACCAAGAAATCCATACCAAACTCTTAAATATTGCTGCCAAATATCAAATCCAAGCCAATACCCATAAAAGGAAGGCTAAATTCAAGGAAGGAGATCTGGTTATGGTCCATTTTCAAAAAGAGCATTTTCCCGAGAGATCCCACCACAAATGAAGCCCAGAAAAAATTAGAATGTTTAAAATCGCCAAGAAGATTGGTCCAAATGCTTGTCTTGGATCTACCGCAATCAATACTTCATCTATATGTAACGTGTCAGATTTGTACTCGCTGGTAGAATAATCACCTACAACTTCTGCAGCAACAGTAAACACATACACCATTGAAGATGTCCTCGACATCCGTGATTTGGCAACACATCGCTGGGTGACACAACATCTCCTGGTATGATGGACATGGCGTCGCGTAGAAGACTGTTCCTGGATCGAGGAGCATGAGTTAAAAGAGCTCCGCCCTGATCTCCAGCAAAGTTACTATGATGCTATCTTGCTGGAGCAAGATTCTTGTCAGCATGGGAGATGTTATGCAATTCATGCAAAAAATTGAGGACTTATATGCAACTTTCAACGACAAAAAAACTGTCCAAGAGTACCCTTGTCAGTATGCATCTCTCCAGGGGTTCCCATGTAACTTTTGTCGTTTTCTTTGGACAATAAAAAAACTGTCCAAGCTTACGGCTTGGAAATGGCAACACACCTTCTATGGTGCAGCCCCATGTAATATCATGCTTTCTTTTTGTATTTTAATACGCAGCACTCTGCTATAAAAGAGGGCAGCTTGGGGAGGATTGGGGCAGATGAGGAGAAACCCAAAGAAACCTTACGGGCCTACCACCTCTCTCCCACCCTTCTCTTCTCCTCTCCCTTTCCCTTCTCTTCTCCCAGTTACAACCACCTCCTTTTTCATCCCAGCAGCTCTCCTTTCCCCACCAGCAGCTCCGGCAACCTTTTCCCCTCACATTCCAGATCCATTCCTCCTCCCTTCCCCTAACTCCAGCCCCTTCTTCTCCCCTCCCAGTTCTCCAGCCTTTCCCCATCTTCTCCAGCTCCTTTCCCTTCCCCCAACGAATACCCACCACCACCCCGCATCAGCAATCCCACTGCCTCCTCTTCTCTTCGTACCTTCGAACCTTGCTCCAGCAAACCCCAGCCTTCACAAGACCTACTTCAAGTCACCCACTCCAAGTCTTGCACCACTGTCTCGGGTGACCTTTTCCCGTTCTCCTACAGTCCCCTTAAAGTCCTTGGTGTGCTTTTTTTTTTCTTTTGGGTCTTTATTTTCTCTTTAGCTTCTGTGATCTGAGTTGTTTGTTTCTTACGGTTAATGAATGTGTTGTCCGTTAATTTCATGTTCTTGGATAATCAAATGACTCTCTGGTATTCAGTATCTCCTGAACTCCCATGAACTCATGTAAGCTATTAACGCCATACTTACGACTCCCCACAGCCCAAATCACGTACTTTGCGTGGAGCAAAGTGATCTGATTACTACCATGTTTGGACATTAAATAAAAGAAAAAATAACATAATAACCATGCATAATCACTTAGTGAGCTGACTTTCCATAATCGTGCATAACTCTGGTTTCTATTCCATGTAATCACTTGAATTAGGAATCCGGGGTATTTAGATGGTTGCATCAAGATGTGTTGAGGCACTAGCAGAGGCTGACAGAAGACTGATAGAGGCGTTGTGTGTAACATGTACTTTGTATGATCTTAGGCAAGAGGATATACATCATCTTTTTTTCCCATTGTCATGTGGTTGAACACAAATTCCTGGGAAGACTATCTTTGGGTGATAGACAGATGGTGTTAGCTTCCACCAACGGGGCAAAGTGGGACTTTGCCATTTTACATTCATTTAGGCTTTGTAACTATACGATGTTATCTTTAGGATGGCAAGCCCTTTGACAAGAAAGTATTGTGTTTCTTCAATCTTGATTATAGGCTTCAAAAAGGGAACACATGGATGTTAGGAATTTAGGAGCGACGTCAATATTCAACACTCAATCCCATCTATCTTAGACCTCTTTATAACTAGCCTCTAACCTCTCAAGTCTCACATGCTCACCTTATTCTACGAAGGTTCCTGGTGGGTTAAGGTTTATGTTGCAATTCTTCTCCATTTCGTTTGATGGGGCATAGAAGGGCATCCTTGCATCTTGACTTCGAATGTATGTTTTGTAGAAGATTTTTTCCTGAGGTCGTGGCTGGACACTGAGATAGTGAATTTCATAGAGAATGTTAGTATAATTCTTTAAGCAGAATAAGGAAGGTCACTGATATCAGGTATTTATTTTTACTCTGAAAATAATTATGACATAATTTAAGTGCTGATATGTAAAGCCATTGGCTTTTGTATCCTAAGATCTTATTAAGAGAGAGTATTCTTTTAGATGCCAAAGGATGATCATCCGTCCAGAATTTACTTCAAAGCAAGGAATGAGGGACACACGTACATTGCTTTTAGACATGCCCATCACCACCTTTTTACAACATCTCACACACATAATTGTACCATGATGCATGCAAAGTCTTCTTGCTATGCAACATACAGTGTTGCAGAAGTCAGTATTCGGTATTCAGTCGGAAGTCACTGAATAAAGAATAATCGATATTCGGGCAACTATTCAGGATTATTCGGCTTTGTATTTGTTATTATAAAAATTATTTATAAGACATGTATTCTTATATTTTTATACATATATGGTCATTAGGTAACATGAATCCAAGATAAAAGTACCAATCAATATAATAGATATATAGAATTTGACATTTGTGGCGATACCATGGTAAAATGTAACCACCCATAAAATTGAAAATTGAAAATAAAAAAAACTAAAAATATCAAAAGTTTAACTCTAGTCAGTCGACTATTGACCGACTAGAGGTGTGTTCAATCGGGGACCCCCCCGCACCGCATAGTCAGACCAACTATTCGGGATAGTTGGCCGACTATTGCAACACTAGCAACATGTTTTCAACGTAGTATCTCCTAGTGTAAATGCCCTGAAGAACAACGAGAGGCTAGCTCATGTTATAGTGCATGCTATACTTGAGCTCCCCTTCATGTTGCGCCATCCCTGAAACTTGCTTAAAATGCCTCCATTCCACCCACATTGGTCCATGAGATCCCTAGAGCCATCCAACCCTCCTGTTTTAGTTGGCAAACCTCCTCTGGCTTGACCAAGCAAACACCTTATCCTCCTTTGGATCCCTTCCATACTATTTCCCGTGTGTGATTGTATCCCATCGACATAATTTTCCATCTTAATTGACAATGAAAGAATGAACAATTCAAATAAAGGAATGACAATCGCCATTGATCCCAACTAAACTTGCCGGCCCCGCCTCCCCTTAACAATAACTTCTCCTTGGGTGTCCTAGAACTTGATGCCTTCAACAAAGCTCTCCTAATGAAGTGGGTTCTAAAATTGAGGGGCGGAATTAATGGCCTAGTTTGCCATTTGATGCAGAGTATTTATGGCAATGATGGTTCTTTGAGTGGTGAGGCATTGCGGTTGTTGTCCTCTCCATGGCAAGGAATTTTGAAAATCCTTATGAACCTTGGGGATTTGCTTTGGCCGAACATCGGTAACGGGGAGATATTTCGATTCTGATTGGATGATTGGATTGGTTTGGGCGCACTGGGGGAGTGGTATCCATGTGTTTTTGCGCCATCATGTTTGGACCGACTCATGGACTCCTACCCTCACGTCGAACTTTTCAGAGCAACAATTGAATGATTTCTTGGCTCTACTTGGTGACCCGGCAGTTATTAAAGGCAACACATATGGAAGAGATCATTTCAATTGGGTCAATAGCACTTTCTCTGTAAAAAGATGTATCGGTACTTCACACACACCATTGCTTTAGTTCAAGATGAGATCTGTTGCGACTGCATTAGGGTGTTCCATTGGCTCGTCATACATGATCGTTTGCTCACCAAGACACGACGAGACAAACTTCTTCATAAGAAAGACTTGATTTGTGAGAGTTGTGACAAGGAGAACAAGGACTTGATTTGTGAGAGCTCTAACGAGGAGAATAAGGATTTGGATCACTTGTTCTTTAAGTGTAGGTATTCAACTTTGGTTCGGGCAGGGGTAGACATCCAATGGCTTAAAATGGATGGTGTTACGCCATTCTGCAGTTTCATCTGTGCGGTCTGTGGTAATTCGCAGGGCAACTCATTGGCATTTGCACTCATGTAGGCTATTTGGTGTGCGAGAAATGAGTGAATTTTTCGAGGCCAACAGTAGTATCCAAAAAAATGTTTTCGATCATTACAAGACCCTTTTGTTGACCTGGACTCACTCCTAATTTTTACTAGTTTTTTTTATTTAATATAACCAACCGTGGTGGGTCCTATCTCGGGATTCCACCCCCTTCTAAAAAACAGTAGCTTCTCCTTCTAGTCCCTGAGTTTTCCTCCAACATCTAAACCACCTAGCTCAAATCTACTGATTGAGAGGCCATGCTCATGAGGGGAAAACTCCAGTACATGATCTACAGCTTACCCCATCCAGTGTTCGATGCCTCCTACATGCCTCGAGTTTCACGTCGTCTAGCTTTAGTGCTTAAAATCCAAATTTTGATAGTTGATCATCAACTTGATGCTTGTCCAAACATTTCTAACACTGCCTTGACTTGTCGAGAACCATACTAAACATGTGTCATATGCATATGGTAACTACTAATTGACAACCCCACCTTAAAGTCTTTGAACAAATTGTTGTTGCATTATTGGGACATCAATAAGTCTAGGACATCTATCATCATGATTGACAACTTTGCCTCACTCTCCTTCATGGTTGTCCCCAACCCCTTCTGTGATGCACTGCTTCACTAAGCTATCTGTAGATTCTGAAAGCCCACCTTCCTCAATGTGTTCCACATAAAAGGCCAGTCGAGGGTGCGTAAGCTTTTGCAAAGTCCATGATGCAAAAAGGAATTTGCAACGGTGGAAATAATAATTTTGTTGGTGGAAATGTCGATGGAGAAGAAATTAGAGGATGAGAGAAGAGAAGAACGCACCGGTTGCATGGGGTATTGGAGATGAATTGTGAAGACCACGTTGAGAGAGAGAAAGAGAGATACAGAGATAAACTCAAGTTTCATATAATCCGAACTCTTCCTTACAATAGGCTACCATCCCCTTTATATAGGAGGGAGGAATGACAAAATTAGAAAGAAATTTGAATTCAAATAAAATCCGACTCGATCCTAATTGACTCGCCAATTTGGGAATGATTGCATCAATTTCCCCCCGCTTGAAAAATTCGTCTCCTGACGAATTGCTCGATCTTCATTCCGTCGGTAGAGAATTCGATAGGGATTGGTTGATCGGACCTCCTCAATTTGGCTTCTTTTCCATGTTACGTTTGTAGTTTCTTTCCACTAAGGGGCGTCGCTGCAAATCTTCTACCCCTTCACTTAAACCAAACCCATTAGGTAAGTTATCCAATATGCCCTTTAGATAAAAACTTTTGGGAGAAGGGGGTTGCTCATAATCTTTCCAAATCAATCCATCCCCACTTGTTTTAGGGGATCCGACGAGAGAGAGCTCCCAAACACTTAGGGTTTGGCTCTCTCCGTCACAAAGATGGTGGCAGCGGTGCCATTGGAGTAGCTTGCGGATGGAGTGCTATGTGCGGCGGCGCCAGCGACGGGAATGAAGGTACGGATGGTTCCAGCGGGATGGTAATTGAAGGTGCAGGAGGCGGCAATGGTGCAGCTCGGAATCCGCCCAGTCGCGGTGATGACGAGGGAGGTTCCGCCAAAGGGGCCTTCTGACTGTGTGGTGTTGCTTCCAGCGATAGTAATAGCGGTTGTGCAAGACGCACGCATGGTGGTGACGGTCGTGCGTAAGGCAGTGGAGTTGCCCACTCCGGAAGCGACTGCGGTCACGTGAACATCTCGTTCGATGACGTTGATGACCGGGCTTGAAACACATATGGTGGCGACAGGGGTCCTGGTTGTGGGGCTTAAGAGGAGGTCGCACGGCCGGTGGAGGAGTCGCAGTCGAGTTTGGTGCCCCCGGCTGTGATAGCGGTGATGCATGGGCATCCCGGACGACAACGAAGGGGATTTTGGCAGGGAGATCGGCAAGCTCTCCCGTGACACTTGTGTCGTACATGGATTCCACATCTTCCTGGACAGCAAGGTCACCCGCGAACTGATCGAGATTTTGGACTTTGCCTTCTACGGGATCCTCATCAAAGATGGGCCCCATGTCTTCGATTTCGTTTTGTATCGACGTTGTATCAATAAAATATTTGTCTTGCATGAAAGTACCTTCATTTTCTTGCTCAAAAGTGGGTTGCGCAGCAACGATAGTGATCTGAATTTTGTCATTGTCGAGCAAATCTTCGTTGATTGTCGCGTCCAACCATTCTTGAACTTTGGTGCTTGCGACAAGACGTTTCTTGAATTTCCTCAAACGCGAGCGTGAATGCGGGCCATGGGAGAGACGACTTAAATCGTATTGCAGCCTCCAAATTGCGATCGGATCGTCGAATCGTAAGAACGATTCGGTTGCCATGCTCTGATACCAAATGATGCAGACAGAAAAATCCAACGATGGAGAAATATAATTTTTTGGTAGAAGAATTTTAGAGAGGGGAGGGAGAAGGAGAAAACACGTTGGCTACGCGGGGTTTTGGAGATGAAGCCACCGAACAAAAATAACCCATTTTTCGTTCTAGGGTTCGAGCATTCCTTTCATGGTGGCGCCGTCGAGATTGGTGGGATCGGTAGCGATGGAGGCGTGCAGTTCGACAACACGAGCAACACTCGAGGTGGTAGTGGTAGCATGACCTCAGATGTCGTGCGCAACATGGATGGCAGCAACGGTGGGTACTGGGACCCAACATCAGCGTCGATGGTGGCGCATCTGATGTCGGCATATCTTTGAGGGCCTCCTTTGGGAATGGTGCTCGGAGTTGAGGTGGCGGCAACAGTTCTTGTAGCGAAGCATCGAGATCGGGCCACAATGATGGTTGCACCATATATGGACTGAGGGTGCGGGAAGGGGTCGCCCGACCCATGGGTCTGCTGTGATCGACGTTGGCAAAGCTAGTGGTGGTAGTGGACGAACGAGCCTCCTGGACTGCCTCGGAGGGGACCTCAACAGGGAGTTCAGCACCTTTCTCCGCAATGCTTTCATCGTATATGGGCCCCAGATCTTTATTTTTTTCATTTTTTGTTTCCTGGACAGCAACATCGATTGCTAAAAATTCAAGGTTTTCGTATTTCTTGTCCACACCTTCGTCGAATATTGGCCCTGTGTCTTCATAGTGGTGTTGGCCAACATTTGTAATAGTAGAATTTTCTTCGAAACTGAAAATACCTTCCGTTTCTTGCTCAAAATCGGGTTGCACAGCGACTGCGACGATTTGATTTTTGTTGTCGACGGGCGATTCTTCCTCGATTTGCGCATCCAGCCATGCTTGAACCTTGAAACTTGATATAAGGCGTCGCTTGAACTTCTGTTGGCGCGAACACGCATGTGCGCCGTGGGAGAGGCGGCTAAGATCGAATTGCATCCTCCAACAGGTGACGAGATCGTCGAATTGTAAGAACGATTCGGTTTCCATGCTCTGATACCAATTGATGCGAAAAGGAATTTGCAACGGTGGAAATAATAATGTTGTTGATGGAAATATTGATGGAGAAGAAATTAGAGGATGAGAGAAGAGAAGAATGCGCTGGTTGCATGGGGTATTGGAGATGAATCGTGAAGACCACGTTGAGAGAGAGAAAGAGAGATACAGAGATAAACTCAAATTTCATATAATCCGAACTCTTCCTTACAATAGGCTACCATCCCCTTTATATAGGAGGGGATGAATAAAAAAATAGAAAGAAATTTGAATTCAAATAAAATCCGACTCTGATGGGAGAAACGTAGTCGATGCATTAGACGTACCTGAGGGCTCTCTTATATAGGAGAATAGCCCTAGGTTAATTACATGATAAGTACACTGAGAAAGAAGAAATAGACTAAGCATATATAGTACGGTATTTTTACTTAACACTCCCTATCTATCATGCTCAGCTTGGACCAACACTTCTGAAAAGGACTTCGTGCTAGAGCCTTGGTGAAGATATCAACTGTCTGATCTCCTGTAGACACGTGTGTTGTAGATATGAGTCCCTTCTGGATCAGATCTCGAGTGTAATGACAATTCACCTCAATATGCTTCGTTCGTTCATGGAAAGCATGATTATTTGCAATGAATAATGCGGCTTGATTATTACATAATAGCTGCATAGGAAGAGGAACATCTATAGAAAGATCAGTCAACACCGATCTAACCCACATCATCTCTGTACTCCCTTGAGCTATGGCTCTGTATTCTGATTCTGCACTTGATCTGGCAACTACAGTCTGCTTCTTGCTTTTCCATGAGACAAGTGAGTGACCAACAAGGAGTGTTCGAGCTGCCTCCTGAGGAGAAGATGGAGAGCGGCTGGACGTGGAGAGCGAAGGGAGCGATCGGGGCTGGTGGGAAAAAGATGGAGAGCGCGGCGAGCGCAGTTGGAGAGGGTAACAACGGGCGGGGAAGCTCAAAGAGAAGGCGATGGGGAGCGAGAGAAGCGTTGGAAAAAGGAAAGATGATCCTCGACATGGGCATGGGAGGGTGCAACGACGGGAAGGACGAATGGTCCTTGGTGTCTCACAAGAAGCTAGGTCGCCGGTGCTTCCACTGCGGTGAGAGGGGTCTTGGCGCTTCAGATTGCCGCTTTCCCCCTAGGTGCTTCTCGTGGGGTAACGTTGGTCATCGCCAAGCTGCTTGCATGGCCACGGCGGCGGAGCTGGTTGCTCGGAGGGCGTCTATCGTTGGTCCCGGCCTGAATCGTCACTCGGCTGTAGTGACTCGCGGGGGCCTTCCTTTGCGGAGGTGGTTAAGAACATGAAAGAGGGAGAAGGTGTCGTGCTCGGTGGGAAAATGGACGTTTTTGATGGGAAGGCTAAACAACCTTACGTTTCCCATGGTGGAGATGGACATGCTTACGACGGGAATCTAACGAAGACTCTTCGAAGCTAAATGTGGCAATTGGCCATTCTGGTTTTGGCAATATTGACCTGATGAAGGTCTCCTCCCATATTCGTTGTTTTTTTGGTCTGATGTTTGCGGGGGACGTCGTTCTGCTTGATGACAAACGCTGCTGCGCTCGAGGGTTATCAGAACCTCAGCTAGATCGGCTTCTTCGGAATGGGGACGTGAATATTGTTTGGAGAAGACCGCGCTTTGCGGATGGAGGATGCTCGAGAATGGAAACTTGCATGGCTACGGTCAGGGTTGTTCCTTTTCTCTCCCGATCGCTTTCTTGCCTCCGAGGAGCGCTGGGCCATTGGGGTTTTGTTCGTCAAGTTCTTGATGATGGACTTCGGCCAGGCTCCACGGTGGAGGAGACGAAGATATTGCTCGAATGTTCAAGGTCCTTTCTTGACAAGCTTGGCGGCCGAAGCATTTTCGTCGATATGAAAGTAGGGCGCTTCTCTTTCCCGATCGAGCTTACGGTTGACGAGCCGCCGCCTCCGCCGGAGGTCACGTGGCCGAAGGAGTTTTCGATGTCAGAGCCAGACGAAAGTTCAACGGACGCGTTGGACTCATCGCTGGCGGTTGATCTTCCGAGGCACCCCCTCAGCGGAAAGGTCGCGGGTTATGATGGCTCGCGGCATTTTGAGATGTCTACTCAACCGTCGGGACCACTTTCAAGATCATTCTCTTTGCATGGTGACGTGTTCGACAATCTTCTCATATCGTCCTCGAAGGGGCCGTTCGCGGATCTTTCTTCGAGCATCCGGAGTCGGATCGTGGTTTCGGACCCTTTGTCGGGTGACTTGGGTGGATCTTGGATTGGCTCGGATCCGTTTGGAAGCTCTTTGGGTCCGGACGCTTCGCATCTTTCGGCTCTATTTCGAGCGGGGTCGACACTTGCGTTTGCACCGCAGGACCGCCCGACATCGATGCAGGGAACACCCTTTTCGAAAGCCACTGCTATCCGTAGAATTTCAAGGGGAAGACTTTTCACGGTTGCTGATACACCCTTCCAGCTCCTCTACTGTCTCGGAGATCAACGACGAGCGAGCCTTATTGGCTGACCATGTCCCGTCTCATGAAGCGGTGGTCGGATCTAGCGACAGAAAAGCGACAAAAGATACAGGAAGAAGACCAAAGGCAAGATCGGCTCAGATGGGGTCCGCTCATGTCCTCCTTTCAAGGTCAGTGTGGCGGCGGCGGCAGGAGTTGCTCTATTGCATGGGGCCTTCAAAGGTTCCAAATGAAAGTTCTCTCTGGAACATCTGCGGCCTTGGGGATAAAGATAAGCGCAAAATTATGGGCTCTAGGATCTTTAAAATGGGATTGCGATATTGTCCTTCTTCAGGAGACGAAGCTTCCCTCCTTGGCGGATGGTCTTTGGCGTTCGTGCGGGGGCTAGGGGACTTGATCATTCAGAACTCTGGACGCCTCGGGGACGTCGGGTGGCTTGCTGGTGGCTTGGCGATCGGCATCTTGGTCTCTCATCTCGGAAACTCATGGTCGGCACATCTTAACGGTGATTTTGGCGAACTCTTCCTCCTCTGGAGCATCTTGCGGTGTCTTGCGTCTATGGACCCTGCGACGGTGGTTTGAGGGGGAGCTTTGGGAGGATATGTTGGAAGCTGGGAGGGTGATTGGAAGGACCCCTTGGCTGATGGGGGGCGACTTCAACGTCACTTTGTTATCCTCTGATAGACCTGGGGGGAGGGGTGGGCAGGATATCGGCTCCGAGAAGTTTATCGATACCATTGATTTGCTTGGCCTCGACTTGTTGGACGCCGGCGACGTGAAATACACTTGGAGGAACTCGAAGGCGCGCTCGAGACTTGACCGCTTCTTTGCCTCCAATGAGCTGATGGAAGCTATTCCCTTGGCGTCGGTGATGGCCAAGCCGAGATCCTGCTCTGATCATTGCCCTATCCTTTGGTGCTCTGGGATGACCCCGGCCCAAAGGAGGCTTTTTCGTTACGAGAAATGCTGGCTTATGGAGGATGGCTTCAGGGAGGTGGTGACTTCACATTGGTTGGGAACGACGCCTACTGGATCGACTGCTAATAGGTTTTCCAAGAAACTTTCCTCTCTGCGGGGCAGGCTGGTGGTGTTCAAAAGGGAAACGAGGGCTGCTAGGTGTGCGGCCAGAAAGAGTGCGGAGGAGGTTGTTCGGGTGCTTGACGCCCTGGAGGACGAGAGAGGTCTTAGCACTCTCGAACAAGAGGAGCGTTTGCGGCGCCGAGAATTGTTGCTATTGAGGACAAGAAACGGGTGACGGAGTGACGTCAGCGATCGAGGACCTCTTGGCTTAAAGAGGGGGATGCGAATACCGCTTATTTCCATCGTATCGCTAATGGTAGATGCAAATCCAATGCTCTTTGTTCCATCACTATTGATGGGGTCACAAGTGAGGGTAACATGGATATGGGTTGCGCGATCGCAAATCATTTCAGAGACATGCTTGCTTCTAAGATTACGCGGAGATGGAGATGGTTGGGCCGCAGCTCCAGGCTCGTGGAGCCCCCCTCCTCGGATATTCTTGTCCGTGATGTCACCCTTGAGGAGATTAAGGATGCTGTCTGGGATCTAAACTTGGACGCCGCACCTGGCCCTGATGGCTTTCCGGTTTCTTTTTATAGAGACTTTTGGGACCTCGTTGGACCCGAGGTGCTTGAGGTGATGATAGAATTCTGCCATGGGAACTTGGGATTTGACCGTATTAACAGGGAGTTGCTTGTGCTGATCCCCAAGGGCTTGGCGTCGAGCTCGATCGGGGACTATCGCCCAATTGCTATTTCAAATGCCCTCTATCTCATTGTGGCAAAGGTCCTTGCTTCTAGGCTGGTTAACGTCCTTGGTGGATTGGTTTCTCCGGGCCAATCCGCTTTCATTCTGGGTCGTCAGATCTCGGATTGCACAACTCTTGCATCTGAAATTATTGCTGATTGGCGGAGAAGGGGAACGAGCGGAATCTTGTGGAAGGTGGACTTTGCCAAGGATTTCGATAGCCTTGATTGGAGATTCTTATGGTCGGTTTTGAGGAGATTGCGCTTCCCTGATGCGTGGATTTCGTGGATGAGGCGATGCATCTCCACGGTGTCTTTTTCGGTGCTTATCAATGGCAGACCGGAGGGGGGGTTGGATCCAACCTCGCAAAGGTGTGCGCCAGCCGCCAGGGGTGCCCCCTTGCACCTATGCTTTTCATTCTGGCGGCGGACGTCGTGGCAGATATGGCGGAGGGGGTGGTTCATCATGGCCTATCTCGTGGCTACTCTAGGGGCGAACTGCGGATTCCTATTATCCAGTATGCGAATGACACTCTCTTTCTCATTGGGGGGTGGGGGTCGAGGAGGCTATCGGCATGGCGACGACGCTTGATGTTTTCTCTGAGCTGTCGGGCTTATGCAAGAATGACAACAAATCTCTTTTTGTCCCCTTTGGTGCGGCGGTGAGAATGGTGGATGGTTTGACGGCAGCCTTGGCGTCTGCGCGTGATGCCCTGCCAATTGACTACCTGGGTATGCCTCTGACGCTGGGGAGGACGCGGCTACGTGATTGGCTGAGAGTGGTGGAGAAGGTGGAATCGAAGTTGGCGGGCTGAAGGCTTCTATCTTGTCGAAAGGATGCAGGCTGGTTCTACTCAAGGCCGTTCTGTCTGCCATCCCTATTTATTTCCTTGCTTCTCGCAAGATTCCGAAGGGGATCCGTGCGAGGCTGGAGAAAAAGATGTGCGGCTTTTTATGGGGCAACGGGACTACTGGGCGAGGGGGGATCCACCTGGTGAGCTGGGAGGATATCCAACGCACGAAGGTTTTGGGGGGTCTGGGGGTCAGATCTTTGGAGCAAATGAATGAGGCGCTCTTGCTTAAATGGGCTAGCAGAGTTTGGGGCCCGAGAGATGATCTTGTTTGTCTGACGATCCGCGAGATTTATGGTGTGAAGGGGATGCCGCGATCGTAGCAAATCTGTAGCGTGGCGATTACGCCTTTCTGGAGGGGCGTTATGAGGTCTTTTCTGAAGAATTTATCACTGTTCAAGCCGGTTCTGGGGGGCGGAAATGACTTTGCTTTTTGAGAGGACGATTGGTCGGGGGCGGGAGCCTTGTGTTCTCGCTTTCCTCGTCTTTTTGCCCTGGTGAATGATAGGTTGTGCTCGGTGGCAAATTACTGGGCTGATGGTTCTTGGTGCCCTACCTTCTCCGCCAATTTTTCGGACAGAAGATTTGATGATTTTCTTGAGCTCCTTGAGGCCATGAAGAATGTCGAAGCTCCAAGAGGGGCCAGAGACCATTGGTGCTGGCGAGCTGGGCCTTTCTCGGTGAAGGGGGCTTACGGTGCAATCTCTAGACCGCCACCGACAAACTCAGAGTCCTTGATCAGGGATTGTGCTGCCATTTGGGCCCTAGATCTTCCGGAAAGAGTGGGGATTTTCCTTTGGCTCCTTAGGCGGAAGAGACTCATGACGCGCGACCGGTGCGTCAAACTTCTTGGTGTTATTGCGAACAAATGCGTAATCTGTGACAGTGCCATCGAAACTGTGGATCACCTTTTCTTTGCTTGCTCTGTGGTTTCTCAGGCTTGGCTGGATACGGGGATTACTTGGTGCTGCTTTGAGGGGTTCCAGGCGTTCTGGAATTCACTCTACATGAATAGGGGAAGACCGAGGAAGGATCGTTTGCTGCCCATGGCCTTCCCTCTGGGCGATATGACGTGGCAGAAATGATTTACTTTTCTCCGGACAAAGATTTTATAAGGAAAACGTCATTATCTTCGCAAATAGGCTGGTTGAGGACTGGGTGCTGTAATGCTTTTGTAAGGGAGGGTTAAATGCTGTAATGCTTTTGTAAAGCTTTGGCTTTTGGTTTTTGTTTGGAATAAATTTTGATGGGGAGGGTACCGCTGAGTACTACCCCCTAACCTGCAGACTTTAAAAAAAAGTGAGTGACCAACAAAAGCAACAAATCCTGAAGTAGACTTTCTGTCCGTGGGGCATCCTGCATAGTCAGTGTCTGCACATGCTGTTACCTCCAATGAACTGCCCCTACTGAATAGGAGTCCTGAACCAGGTGAGTTCTTCAGATATCTCAAGATCATATAGATGGTATCCATATGAGTCTTTCTGGGACACTCCATAAATTGGCTAACCTTGCTTACCGCAAACATAACATCCGGTCTGGTGATAGTCACATATAGGAGCTTCCCCACTAGCTCCCTGTACTTCCTGCTGTCAACTTCTTCAGTGTCATCATCATACAATTTCACATTTGGATCCATAGGCGTCATAGCTGGCTTGCATCCAGTCATACCTGTCTCAGTCAGGAGATCCATGACAAACTTCCTCTGGGTCATTACTAGACCCCGATGATTCCTGGCAAATTCTAACCCCAGGAAGTAACGAAGGGTGCCAAGATCTTTGGTCACAAATTCTTTACTTAGGAACTTCTTGGCTACTTGAATGCCTTGAGCATCATCTCCTGTTACAATAATATCATCTACATAGATAAGAATGGCAACTGTACCTCGTTGTGTCTTCTGAACAAATAGAGAGTGGTCCGTAGTGGACCTCTTGAATCCTTGTTGCTCGATCAATTCTGACAGCTTTTGATACCAGGCTCTATGACTTTGCTTAAGTCCGTATATGGCCTTATGTAGCCAGCATACCTTCTGTGACTCCCCCTCAGCAGTAAACCCAGGTGGATGCTGCATGTAAACTTCCTCGTGAAGATCCCCGTATAGAAATGCATTCTTCACATCAAGCTGGAATAACGGCCAATCGCGTGAAACAACAACTGCTAGTAAAATCCGGAGCGTAGAGTGTCTCGCCACTGGAGAGAACGTGTCCTGATAATCAACCCCATATGTCTGGGTGAAGCCACGGGCCACCAACCTTGCCTTGTAGCGAACCACGCTCCCATCCGCATTATGCTTTATAGAAAATATCCATTTGCAGCTCACTATGGAAGCACCCTGTGGAGGAGGGACAATAGACCATGTCCCACGAGCTGTTAGGGCTGCCATTTCCTCTTCCATCGCCTAACGCCACTTGTTGTCCTGTAATGCCTCCATATATGTTCTAGGTATAGTAACCACGGAAAGGCCAACAATAAACTTCTTGTACTCATATGAAAGATGATCCAAAGAGACATGCGCTACAATTGGATATTTAGCACATTGACGACGTGGCTTCCTCAACGCAATAGGAATATCTAGATCATCCTCCACATTGTCCTCTACAGCAGTGTCATCCTGTAAAACTCCAGGGCCATCAGTAGAAACACTGTTATCATGGCATAACCTCAGGCGTGCTGGAAGATGTGGACGGTTGATGAGCAGAAGTGCTAGTAAAAGACCTGCGCGTGTAAACAATGGATAAAAATTTTGACTGAGGTGGTGGTGGTGGTGGAGGAGTGGGTGGTAGTAGAGTTTGACTTTTTGGGTCGAATGATGTGGTAGATGGAGGTGGAGGAACAACAATATCGTTTGCATTGTCATCGGATAACCTGTCACCTGTAGGAGAAAAATACATGATAGACTCAAAGAAAGCATGGCCTCAAATTTCAGCGAAATTTGGTCGAATTTCTGTCGAATATCGATATCCAGTCGAAATCGAAATTCGACCGAAATGACCGAAATATGGGGGTCCTAGTACAAAAAATGACCGAAATGACCGAAATTTCGGTCGAAATTCCACCGAAATTCCATCAAAATTTTGTTTTGGTCGATACCGAAATGGTGACCGAAACTGACATTTAGGGCCTTGAAAGAAAGTGACGTCCGCACTCACATAGTATCTTTTATTCGTCGGATCATAACATCGATACCCTTTTTGAGTACGAGAGTACCCAACAGAAACACATTTGATAGCCCTTGGAGAGAGCTTATCACGACCAGGAGTACAATTATGCACAAACGCAACAGACCCAAAGACACGAGGTGTGAGGGAGAAAAGATCCTTCTCGGGAAACACAATCAAGAAAGGGATCTTTTCTCCTAGAACAGTTACGGCATGCGATTCACCAAGTAGCATGTAGTGAGAACTGCATCCCCACAAAAGGAGTGAGGGGCACGACTATGGATCAACAGTGTCCGGGTGACATCAAGAAGGTGACGATGTTTGCGTTCCGCCACACCATTTTGTTGCGACGTGTAACTACAAGAGGTTTGATGAATGATTCCCTGTGAGCTGAGGAAATTGGATAAATGCAGTGTTGAAAACTCCAACGCATTATCTGTTCGGATGACTTTGATATTGGTAGAAAAAATGTTATTAACTTCCAGAATGAATTTTCGAATAATAGTGCCTGCTTCAGACTTTTGTTTTAACAAGAATACCCAAGATAATCTAGAAAAATCATCAACTGCAACCATATATACCGATGTCCCTGAATATCAGGTACACGACTCGGACCCCAAATATCAAAGTGAAATAGTTCAAAAGACCGACTACTGTGATGACTCGGACGAACATAAAATGAAGACCTATGGTGTTTCCCAAGCTGACATGCTTCACAATTCAATGCAGTACGAGTAGATATCTGCGGCAAGACCTGACACATCTTCTAGAGAGGCAGATGGCCAAATCGGAGATGCCAAAGGAAGGGAGAAGTGGATCCTGAAAGAGTAGTAGCGGCGCCAACACATGGTGATATTGCAAGCTTATACAAGCCTTTCTGCTCATGGCCACCAACAATCTTCCTGCCAGTCAGTATGTCCTGAAACACAAAAGTAGAGGAGTCAAAGATGGCACGAAAGTGTAAATCTTTTGTAAGTTGGCTAATTGATAACAAGTTCATCTGAAAATCTGGTGCATGTAAGGCATTTTGAAGACTAAACGAAGATGTCAGGGTGATCTCCCCCTGACCAATAATGGGTAATCGGACCCCATTGGCAATGACCACAAATCGTCCTGGGGCAAGTGCTTTGTAGGTAGTAAACTGTCGTCTGTCGCCGCACATATGATGAGAGGCTCCGGAATCCATAATCCAGTCTGTCATGTCCGAGCAAGTGGTACTGGTATGTGCATAAGGGGTACCTGATGAGCTAGAAGATGCTCTGGCCGAAGCTGCAGCATCCGTTGAACCTGGAGACGAGGACGAGGGTGTAACAATCATATCACGAAGACGTGAGACGGGATCATCAAAGTGAGCAGCTGGAAGAGGTGTAGTTGTAGTCTCAGTCTGCTCAGCCACCCGTGCAGTGGGCGGGATACCCATGCTTGTGAAAGCATGTCTCCTCAGAGTGGCTTGGTCGATGGCAGTGAGTACAGGGGCCACGGTGTCTGCCTCCCCCTCTACCACGAGGTCCACGACCTCGAAAATGTGACACTCCTCCTCTGCCACGAGTAGCAGCCATAGCTGTAGGAGTAGTCTGTGTTGTAGACGTCGATGTAGGAGGAATCCTGCTCAATCGCTTATATACCTCCTCCATTGGTGGGATAAACTCGCCAGTCAGGAGTTGAGTACGTGCAACATCGTACTCTGAATCAAGGGAAGATAAAAGGCGCCAGTCATTGTAGCATTTCTGTAAGCCTGCTGTTGCTCTGTACCGGTCGTGATCGGCATGAGGCTATGCGGTCTCTCGAACATGCCTCGTAGATGCGAGAAATGTGCATGTAACGGCTTCCCATTCTGTTTCGTAGAAAAGATGTCGAACTGTAACTGGAGCATCTTGCTCTCATTCTTGGACTGCCCATATGTCGCAGCCAGGATATCCCACATAGCCTTAGCTGTGGGTTGGTTCATAATATCATTTGCAATCTCCGTAGTCAACGTCCCAGATAGCCAGATACGGGCATGGCATCATCTTGTTTCCATGTCGCATTTGTTCCATTCTTGTCCTCCGGCTCAGATTCAGTCAGAATGTGCTCCTTATTGTGGCATTGCATAAGGGTGCGGAACTGCATAGACCATAATTCATAGTTGGTCCCATCCATCTTGATTATTGGGGCTGGGCCTTTGAAGGCACCCGAGGATGTAAACACGTCACCCTTGTTGTCTGACATGATTGATGAGGAGCCTAGGACCGACGTAGATCAGTGTTGTTAAAAGCGAGAGGCGTTCCAAGGCGCTGGGGGTGCAAAACGCCTGAGGCGCTAGGCGCTCACCTAGGCGCTCGCCTGAGAAAAGCAAGGCATCATATATAAAAATAAATAAATTATGCACGAGTCTATATAATATATGCACATACACACATGTGTATGTATGTGTAATTGTAAATATATGTATGTATAACTTACATTTCAATCTAAGACCAATCCAATATATTTGTGGGTATGTTTACATGCACGTATATAAATGTATACATGTACATGTGCGTGTGTGTATAGTTGTAAATATATGTATGTATAGTTTATATTTCAATATAAAACCAATCCAATATATTTGAGGGTGTGTTTACAAGCGTAAATATAAATATGTGCATGTACATGTCTATATGTATGTGTATGTGTATGTATATGTATATGCTATCACCAAATTATATTTTACGATCAACCCACTATTTATTAATATGTATATGTATAATGTACGCATGCACTTGCATATGTATGTATATGTATTAAATATTTGTGTTTATGTGTGTATTCGTATGTATGTGTATCTATATACGTATATATTTGCATACATGTGTATGTGTTTATGTGCAAGTGTGCGTGCATGCCTATGTATACATGTGTGTTTGGCCTATTTATATGTATATGTGTGTAAATGATATTTGAAACTAATATATATCTAATAAAAAAACCTAAACATGGATAAAAATCACACAAAGTCGGCAAAAAGCCCTACTTTTGCCTTAGGCGCTCAAGGCGAGCGCCTAGAGCCTCAAGCCAGGCGCTCGCCTGAGCGGTGCCTGAGGCAAAACACCTCGCCTGAAGGGAAGCAAGGCGCTAGGGCCTCGCCTCGCCTGGGAGCCTAGGCGAGCGCCCGGAGGGCTTTTGACAACACTGACGTAGATAACCAAGTTGGTTGTCTACAGAATCATGTGAGGGGAAGGTTGTATGTGTAGACTCATACAACCATCCCTGGGTCTTGTCGACGCGCCGACCCTACTTCTTGACCTCCGCAAGGGGCCGGCTAGTCCCGCAGTGTCTGTGAGAACCCTTGGGACCCGCTGGAATGTTTCACGATGCCGCTAGGGCCTCTGGAAGTGGCTGGGCGGGGCCTTCAGGTGTGTCGTGCGGCTGTCAGAATCACCGCTGGGGCAGTAGGGAGGTGTAGGACCGCCTCCAACGAAGCCTGGCGGCTGTCAGATCACCGTGAGGTGCAGGGCGACGCCTGGCAGGGCGCTGGAGGCTGCCCGGAGAAGCGTTGTGATGCCTGGCTAGGCGCGCGACCGCCAATCGAGGTGCGACGGCACCTGGCGGGGAACCGGATCCCCTTGCTGTGGCGGGGCGACGCCTTGGGGTGGCGCGAGAGGAGCCCGAGGCGGTGTAGGGGGGGTGTGGGCCTAGGGCGGCGCCGCCTGGGCGATTGGATAGCAAGAGAGATGCCGGGATGGTGGGCGGCGCCGGGGGTGGGGGGGTGGAGTGGGTTAGGTTTAGGGTTTTGGGTGGTGGATAACGAAACCCCGGTCTAGGACCGTTGCTCCGATACCCTTATGGGAGAAATGTAGTCGATGCATTAGACGTACCCGAGGGCTCTCTTATATAGGAGAATAGCCCTGGGTTAATTACATGATAAGTACACTGAGAAAGAAGAAATAGACTAAGCCATACATAGTACGATATTTTTACTTAACTGACTCGATCCTAATTGACTCTAACCGATTCTAATTGACTCTTAACTAATTTTATCTAGCAGAAAAGTTGAGATTACAATCTTAATTTATTTAGATAAAATAAGCAAGATAATTAAAATAACTAATTTGGAATGAAAATCCCTAATTTGAAAATCTCCAAATCAGCCTTTTCTTCAATCCGAGTTGCCCTGCCAATTTGGGAACAATTGCATCAGTCCACGTCTACAAGAAATTGTTCATCCGTCTTTCCTAGTTCGAGAATACCTCTGTAGGCCATCATGAAATTGTCCAGAAGGGATCTTGTCATAATAAATGCAAAGTGAACATGGGTAACCAAATATCCCAAGACTCCAAGCATTCTCAGTGTCAGTGTCTTCGTGAGATTCAGGTTGTTCATAACTTCATAGATGCTTGACATAGTGATCGGTCGAAACCCCTTCACATGATTAGTTGCTTCCCTTTGCGATATCATGAGAAAATGATAGTTCAACCTCTTGAAATTTGACTTCCCAACATGGGACTCATGCACTATTCACATGATGCTTGACCCTACACACCCTTAGAACTCTTTGTAGAAGAGAATCAAGAAGGCATCTGATCTCTTTTGCTTCGAAGTCTTTACGGGCAACCTATAGTGATAAACCTTGCAAGTCTCTCCCATTGCTTTTGGTAATAACATGGTTCCTTGACCACCCTCCACTGCTAAGCCTCTCCTCACCTCTTCGTAGTAAAACCCCTAAAATGGCAAACTAGAGTCTGGACCTGTCGCTGCCCCTCAACTTTTTATCGTATCCACGATCAACCTATCAATGGCATTTATTCTATATTTTTCCGATGTTGCTTGGTGAAAGAATCGTGTGTTGGTGTCCCTTCTATCGACCAATGTTGTATGGACCTTTGCCTTTATTTACTTCCCTCTTCTCATCCTCTTGCCTTATTACCTCGACATAGGCCTTACAACCTCCACTTCCCACATGGACAATGTCGTGTCATCCTATTCCATGTTCATATGGTCCACTCATTAAGAGCTTCTCGCCTCATCCTTTAACTCGTGCAGAGCTTTCTCCTACTTAATTAGGAAGAAGTGCAATGACTTGAGTTTTCTTTCCTTATTTTTTTGAGAAGTTTTCTTTCCCTATTGGGTGGTAGAATCCCCGGAGCCACTTTTCGATGCTCGTTTACTAACTTGGAAGTGTTTGATGTAAGCCTCCTTAATGTTGTTCAAGTGTAAATAAATTATTATTACCGTCAAAGCAGTCAAGATGACTAGAGCTCATTGCAGTAGTACAAAGATATTGTGAATATTGACTAGTTTCACACTCAGTTCGATATTGTTGCCTTCTAATGTTTGTTGCACGACTATTTTTATAGCTCACTTTTGCATCACCCATGCATTCAATTGGTCAATGCCTTCATGTTATGTCTATTCTCATTGTTTATCCTTTAATTGAGCTACATTTAGCCACCCCTCCGGTGCTCCAGATGTTCATTTTTTCTTTTATTTGAATTTGTTAGAGAATGTATTAGGTGGGTAATTGGATCTCATCAGGATCCAATTACCCCACTCATGTTTAGTCCCACATGGATGAGCGGTGGGACTCGGACTTTCTATGAGGTTATATAAGGAGCCCCACACCCCCTGTACTCTTTGAGAATTCTAATAGAATATCCAACCCCTTTGAGAGCTTCTCCCGTGGTTTCATTCCGCTCCTTAAGGAGTAGGGTTCCACGTAAATCTTTGTTCTTCATGTTTATGTTTCTTGATTTATCGATTCCGCTTCCGTTTCTTAGATTTCAACATAGTATCAGAGCAAGTCGATTTTGGGAGTTTTTATTTTTATTCCAAGTTCTATCATGTCCATTTTGTTCAAAGTTTCTTGTTGCCAAGATCAAAAGGAAAATTAGGGTTCGGAACCCTAATTCACGGTTTCTTCTCCATCGAGGTCACACACAAGCCCTAATCCCAGGTGGCGGAATCAACTCTAATTCTTCAGGCGGAATCAACTCCAATCCATGCGATAAAATCAACTCCATATCTCTCCAGTTTTAGCCTCCAGTCCCGCTGGTACGAATGATGCAGCCCCATCGGGGCACCGAAAGGGCTCCATCTACACGCAACATCTCCCTGTCAGTGTTTAGAACCACCCATGCGAGCTTCTCATGGCTCCACGACGTGCCACCAGGCCATCGCACGAATGTAGGCGTAAGCCCCAGACCGCGCTTCCTCATCGTGGCACCCGTGCCACATCTCCTCTCTTGAAGCTCCTTCGCTGCTCCAGGCCACGGAGACACTCCAACTGCCACACCAGCCCTCATCGCCGCCCAGACGTTTCCTCATCTGACGTGAACTCCCCAAGAACGACACCTCCCTCTCTTTTCCCTCTAGATCTCCTCCCCGTACGGCATCTCCTCTCAGGCGCTTCCCTATGCAGCATCTCCTCCGATCCATCTCGAAGCTTCTCCAACAAGGAGAGGTGTCGTCCCTCCGACTTCCAAGCGCGCTGGTGCTAGCACACTCTGCTCTAGCGATGCCCCTCTAGCAGATTCAAAGGCAGCGGCGAAAAGGATTCAAAGGCAGCAGGCGGCAGGCAGCGTCTTCACTGAGAAGCGATGCCTCTTTTCCCTTCAAGGAACCCTAAGGTGGGGGCGGCTCCTGCGAAAGGAAAAAAAGGAGGGGGTCGGACCTACTTCGTTTCCAGCCCATGTGGGTCGAACAGTGTTATAAAAAAATAGAGAGGGGGAAGGAGCAGAATGTGGTTTGTAAGCCCAATTGGCAGAGATATTTTTTGAGCCTCATGGGCCAACATTATAAAAAAAAGAATAGCAAAAAAAGGGATTGCTACAAAAAAGGGGGGGGAGAGATATGGGATCAAAATTGGGTCGAGTTTTTTAAAAAAAAAATTGAAAATGAGAATTTCTTTTGAAAAAAAGGACGCATACAAAAAAAGAGAAAAGCTGTATGCAAGTTAAAAAAAGAGAAAATAGGAAAATTTTGGAAAAAATGGAAGAGGAAAAAACTGTAAAAAAAAGTTTGAACCATTTAAAAAGGGGGAAAAGCCAAAAAAAGGAATTGCTATAAATTGATTTGTGAAAAAAATGCAAAAAATGCACGTTTTGTTTCTCCCAACTTGATGTTCCAAGCTCTTTATCCTATCAAGTATGGGAGAAAGAGGGCGTCAGAATTGACTTATTCTTCAGGACTTCTGCATGTCCAAGACTGACAGACCAACACTCCAGACTACTGCTTCTACAGATCATCTGTCTTCACCGAGCATCGACTTCTTCGTCAGGACGTATACTTCTTCTTTTACGACCCGACTACTATTTCGTGTTGGACTTCATCTATCGCGACTCTTCTCCAGGCACGACAGAGATAAGTTCCGGTGATCTGATATCGCAGCGGCTCTACAGGCATGGCAGAAATACGTTCCGATGTCCTGAAAGCCGGAGACTCGTCCTCGAGTGAGGTCTTCTACCAGCAATGAAATTATTCTTCTTGTGATGTATTTTGTGAAGATGTGATGTATACCTTTTCTTTTTGGTGCAAGTTGCAGCTTTCTCAGCTCCACCTTGAGGGGGAGTGTTAGAGAATGTATTAGGTGGGGATCTCACCAGGTTCCAATTACCCCACTCATGTTTAGTCCCACATGGATGAGCGGTGGGACTCCGGACTGACTATGAGGCTATATAAGGAGCCCTACACCCCCTGTACTCTTTGAGAATTTTAATAGAATATCCAACCCCTTTGAGGGCTTCTCCCGTGGTTTCATCCTGCTCCTTAAGGAGTAGGGTTCCACGTAAATCTTTGTTCTTCATGTTTATGTTTCTTGATTTATCGATTCTGCTTCTGCTTCTTAGATTTCACTAGAATTGTTGAGTAAGCATCTAGCAAGATTTGATTTTTTAAGACTTCACATTCATGGATGTGACCCCCAGTCTTTTGTGAACTCTTATTGTTTTTTTTTTGAAAGGAAAAAGGATGATGCATCAAGAAAACACCCACCCAAGAAAGTTCTATTCACAAATTAATGTATACAATTACAAAGATCGGGAATTCTATAGGATCATGGTATGCTCTATAACATTCTCTACATAAAATCTTCGCCACAAAAAATCACCCAATTTATAGCTAATCACATGGCACATAAGTTGGTTGCAACCAAGGTTCAAAAAGTCGGCATGCGGTATCTTTCAGTCGGACAATCTAAAGCGAGTAAGAGGGTAGGTGAAAGTATATGCAGATTATGTGATGTCTATTATTTTAAATAAAAATAATTAAAAAATATAATAATAAATTCAAATACTAGAATTTTATATTTAAAAATACAACGTAGAAGGAAATAAATAAATCAATAGTCAATAGAAAGAAAAATAGTACGAAGGTGCTCCCTATATCCATCTCTCGAAACCAACCTCCAAAGCATTATAACTACTGAATAATTGGTGTGATATATTTATCTATTATATGTAAAGTTTTGGAATTAAATGTAAGTTAAGCATTTATATACTAGTACTAATTCAAGAAAAAGGTTTGATATGCCTATTATAGAGTTGTAGCATGTATGGTGGTGGTAATCATTCAAGAAAATAAAAGATGTTCAGGAGTGTTTAAGAAACATATTTGAGTAAAAAATTTGCAAGTTACTAGATTGGAGGTCAGAGGCGAGTTGGGTGAGCGTTGGAGGCACGGTTGTGCCTCGAGATGTTGGAGGGGATGGTGATCGCCGATCTTGGAGGGTGATGCTGGAGCCTGGTGTCGGTCGGAGGTGCTGCTGGAGCATTGGAGGAGATGTTGGAGCGCTGGAGTAGCGGCACCAGTCGGAGATGTTGCAGGAGGAGAGGCTCATGGGGATGGAGTAGAGGCGATGATCACCGAGGTGCAGGAGGGCGATCGGAGGAGCAGTGCCTAGGGTTTTGTCGAGGAGATGAGAAGTGAGAATAGATGGGTTCTCAAGGGTTTACTCGTATCATACAAGTTTCATTTCAGGTCCTCAAATTATTATAAAAAAATAGGGTCAAGTGTGGGGTTCAATGTCTAATACATATGGGGCCGCATATGTTGTATACTCGCCCGCATATACCATATTACTTGCATATGAACCGAGTATCGAATGTAAGGTTCGGTTGGGGGTCCTACTCCGCATATGTTGCTGCCTGGACCACCTTTCCGAACACTGGTTGCAACTCATATCATGATCGAATCTCCCACATCATGCTGCTGATCAATGAAATACTAAAAGGCAGAGGTGCAACTCAATAAAAACATTCCCTGATTTGCCACCTACCACACCTCCCTAGATGAACCACACAAAAAGAACATGTGGGATCGACGTTCTCAAGTGTGTCTCTATACCGGTGGTAGGACCCGTAAGTCCCTTGAAAGAATCTGGCCTTACGAGAAACGGTCTCACCATATCAGCAGCATAACCTATTGACCTGCATTGGGACATCCAGTTAGTCAGCAAGGTCATGTTCATCTCCCCCGGGCTCCCTACCCCAAGGCCACCACCATCCTCCTCCAACACCACGGCCCGCCACTTCTCCTTTGGCTTTTCTTGAACTCGTCGATACTTGCCTAGAAAATCTAGGCATTAGACTCTCCGGCCTCCCCAGAACTCTAGCAGAAAGCCAACGAGCAGACAAGAAAAATATCAAGATAGCAGACAACGCCGCCTTTATGAGGAGCACAAGGTGTCACCCCCTGGCAGATAGGTCGCCCGCCACCCTGCAAGCTTGGAAGCTAATCATACTGCCTTTATTAGGAGCACAATTACCGGCAACTAGTCACACTGTGTCATTCATCCACCCACCAAAGGCAGATCCAAGTAGTTGATAGGTAGTTGAGTCCCAAATGCTACGACACACGCCTCACTGTTCGATGAATTCTTATTGTTGAAGATGGATGCTTATTTTTTTCAGAGTCCCTAGATTGTAGAGCTGGGTTTAGAGAAAGGTAGCTTTCCATCAATTTAGGATTAGGATTTATGCCCCTCACAAATAAGGTATGTCCTGGTGTGGGGGACTACTGATACAACCACATAAGCCTCACTGTTCGATGAATTCTTATTGTTGAAGATGGATGCTTATTTTTTTCAGAGTCCCTAGATTGTAGAGCTGGGTTTAGAGAAAGGTAGCTTTTCATCAATTTAGGATTAGGATTTATGCCCCTCACAAATAAGGTATGTCCTGGTGTGGGGGACTACTGATACAACCACATATTACATGTTTCCTTCGAGAAGAATTAATGTAAGATCTGACCATTTAGTCAATTATCCTGCGTTCCTCGTCACAGCTTCTAACAGTTATGGTTATTCTAATAGTGTAACTAAGAATTGTCCACTTTTTTCTGGGCTCCAATGCCATGTGTGGGTCGCTATTCGAATGGCGATGAGGACATGGTTCATCTGTTTTTTCTTTGTGAGAAGTCCAAGGATGTCTTGGCCTTGGAGGTTCCAAGAGTGTCAACCAACTGATCTGCGCACTTTTGGGAGACTTGGTGCCAACTGGTGTGGGTCGGACAGGGACAGATGCTTGGCTGTTGATGTGATTTGGGGCCTCTAGATGGCTAGAAACAAAGTTCATACATGAGTGCTTTTATGCGAAAAATGGAGTGGAACATGCAAATTTTCTAACTAATTCTTGGATTATGTAAATTCTGATGGTCGTACTGTTTCACAATCGTGTACCTTATTTCTGGCGATTATATTTACGTTTTTGGGTGCGCGCCTTTGCAGGGAACATCCTTTTAAAAAAAAAGGCAAAACCTTCTCCCACTTTAAGTAGGGAATGCCCTTTTCCCTCTAAAAAAACAGGATCAACTTTTTTTCTGTCCATCTCTGAGATTTTTATCTCACAACACGGTTCTTTGACCTCCTTGCAGATGCTCGAGAATTTTTCTTCTGCATCATCTAACCCCTATATTTTAATGCTTTCAATTGCATAAACCAGGTTTGTGACTTCCGTAATGTGAGAGAAGGATTTGGAAAAGGTGTTCCAACTGTTAAAAAAGTGCTCCTTCGCATGACCTTGGAGAATATAGTCAAGGATGTTCCATCAATCTCAGATGATTCCTGGACATATGGTGATTTAATGGTAAATAAATGGTTTTGTTTATTCAACTCATTCTTTTTAGTGGAAGATGTAATTTAGTATCTATCTGCTACAGGAGCTTGAGTCACGCGTATTGAAGATTCTACGGCCAAAACTCTGTTTAGATCCCAAGCCAATGCTGGACCGTCTTTGTCCAGAACCTGCCCTGGACAAGGTATATTTCTACTTTACAGAAGTTTCCATAAACTACTTCTGGCAAAATCAGCTTGATGTTAAGTTCACTCTTTTATTTAAACTCATCATTTGCAGCTCAATTTGGATGTTTGTGGTTTTAAGAGGAGTCGTCCATGTATTGGTGTGGCAGTTGCATCTAACATCCAGGCTCATGGGAAAAAAGTTTGCTTAGACAGGGCAAGGGAAAGTGTGAGCCTTGAATCAGCAGATCTGGGTAATATTTCTGGCCAAGCAAATTTGCCATTGAGTATTGAGAACACAAATATGCAGCCTGTTGCAAGTGCTATGCAAAGACCTAAAAATACAACAGAGTCCTCCTTGCCTGGCTTGCCGATAACAGCACAATCCCAATCCACCGAGCACCTGAGAGTGCAGGATAACTTGCGGATTGGTGCTGCAGGTGCTTCGGAGCTTGGATCACAGGTTGCTTTGCAGACTATGATAAGCATGTATGCTGACAATGCTGTCAATGTGAAGAGGGATGCCCAGGAGGCACAACTCCCAAATGCCGGTGGTACTAAGAGATCAAAGCATGCCCCTGTTGGACAAGAGGGCAATCAGAAGCTGCCGGGGCTTCATATTGATAGTACACATGGAGCAGAAATGTGGAGGAACGCAATGCTGCAACGACAATTAGAGGCCAAGGGAATCCCATACTCTTCTGGTATATCAGCTCACAGGCCCCCTATGGTTAGTGATATTCCGAATGTTGAGATAGGAGGTTCCTTTCTCCCTAATCAACTTGTGAAAAGAAACAGTATAAAGCAGGAGCAGACTGATAGTGGCCAAAAGATGGATAGGCCTGATACTGACCAACTCAAAAACACTCTTCAGGTCGCCGAAGTTGGAAGTAATCAAGCGATCCCTCAGCAACTACGACCTCATTCAATCGCACAACCATTATCAGTGAGATCGCAATTTCTTCAACAACAGTGGAACAATCCAGTAACTGCTGCTGATAAAGAGATAAGGAAGGATGACATGCTTCAAAAAAGAAAAGCAGCACAAAGCCCTCGCCCTGGAGCATTGGTCCAATCTCCTGCATCATCGAAATCGGGGGAGTTTTCAGTAGCCTCTGTGTTTGCTTCCCAAAAAGAGAAAGCGGCGGCCATTTCTTCAACTGTAGTTGGACCTCCATCTGCTGCTTCAAGTCCCAGTGATTCTTTCCAGAGGATTCCCCATGCACCTACTGGAAAAGGGAAAAAGGGCTCCATTCCAAAAGCAGCTCATACAGTGGGTGGTGTGGCATCTCCTGCAAGTGTGAGCAACGTTAGTGCACCATTAAGTGCAAACAGCCCGTCGATTGTAGCCACATCAATGGCAATGACAGATTCTGCTGTTCTCGAAAGGTTCTCAAAGATTGAAATCATAAACAAGAGGTAATTTATGTCTTGCATCCATTACAAGGTTGAATTTTCTTTAATGTTCTATACATTTTTCTCTCATCTATAATTTGTTGAAACCTGGTTGGTTTGGTGGTCACATAGCATGGCCAAGTTTTAGTTCGCTATATTAGTGGTGGCATAACATGGCAAATTCTTGGTTCAGTATCATTGGATTTTATTCCAAATCATTTACTTGCATGTTTTTTTACATTGGCGTGCTTTAGATATCTGCATGTTTCAACATGTTCTCATTTCTTAAATTCTTATTGTTACACAGGTTCCGGCTGAATAATAAGAAAATTAGAGCGGAAAATATCAATGCCGCGAAACCAGGAAACTACTCGTCTCAAGAGATCTCGTACTGTCTTTTGCAATCTCTAAATGCGGAGGATTTCACAGATTCTTCTAGGATAATGTCTGGGTCAATTTACTGTGGCTCGGTCAACACGTGTAAGAGCAGAGTTGTAAAATCTGTCCGGTCTCATGTTTATCAAGGTTTGCCCCTTTTACCTGAAATAGTTGTTGTCGAGGAGAAATTTTACTTCCTTTCTACTTTTCGGCATGGGTGCTGATTTTTATTATCTGAAACATGAATTGTCAACTTTCCTTCTCCAGGAAATGCAATGATCCTCCCCTCTATAAGTGAGAACAGGTTACTTATGACTGAGAGGCCTTCTGATGGTACAGTAGCAATGCTTTATGATGATTCTACTGAAGAATCAGACATTTCTCCCTCTGAAGATTGTCGATTTCTGTTGCCCAATGTCGTAAGTTGCTTTTGCAATTTAACTTGCCTAGTGTTTTCCTTTTTTCTCCAAGATTATACTAATTGTGTATTTGGATCCTTCCCAGCATTATGCAGATCTGCTCGCTGATCAATATGTTGCCTTGGTACGCCTTCATTTCAAAGTTGTTGGCATGGTGAACCTGATGGTGTATCATGAATTCATTTGGTTAATTTCTTCATTTTGGACTTTTTTAATAGATGAGGCGTGACGGATATCAAATTCTTGATGACCAAGTCCAGCCTATTATGAAACGATTTATGCAAGCATGTGGTAATCCGTTCCTCAGCATGGCTATGCCTTCGGATAATGCTACATCGGAAGGGCAGCAGTCTGAAAGCATTTCTGGTCAACAATCTAGCATTGCACCCAACTCTGGCATAAACCAACAGGTTGCCTCCCAGAGTATTTCAAGCAACGCAAGGATAATGCCTCCCGGAAACAACCATGCGCTACAGATGCCACAAGGATACTTGCCAAGTGGTCAGAATCTTCCCATGCCCAGAGCACAACAGTTAGAGCAAGGTCTACAACAGCAGCAGGGTCCACAACATCAACAGATGCAGTCCCAGATACAGCAATTGCAAAACCCGTCGTCACAGATCCAACAACAGCAGCCACAGGGGCAACAACAGCAACAGCGACCCACATCAATGATGCAAATGAATTCTCTGTCCCAGTTCATTGGGCAAAATCCTAACATGCAGATAGGCGGTACCCAGATGGTGAATAAAGCTTCTCAGATCCAACTCCAGGCATTACATCAGGCCCAGCAACAGCAGTATCCTAGGAAGCCTGTGATGGGTATGGGTGCGGCAGCCATGGGCCTGGGAAACAATATGATGGGACTAGGCGGCCTGGGCAATGTCATGGCTTTGGGAGGTGCGCGCGGAATATCCTCTCAAGTGGCGCCAATGCCAGGCTTAACTAATATGGGTCCGAACCAGATGAACTTGGGTTCTGCAGCAAACTTCAATGTAAGTTTTCGGCCAGGCTCTATCCCTGCCACTCAAGCTGCCATTCTGGCGGCATCCAAGATGCGGATGGTACAGAACCGTGCAAACTTATTTAGCGCTCAGTCCGGTATGACGGGCCTGCCCGGGAATACCGGCCAGGTGCTTCCAAATACAACAATGTCCATGCTAAACCAGGCACTCAATCGTCCTAATGTGAATCCTCTCCAACGGACAGTAATGTCGACTATGGGGCCTCCTAAGATCTCAGGTGCAAATATGTACATGACTCCCCAGCAATTACAATTACAACAGCAGTTACAACAACAGCATCAACTGCAGCAAATGCAGCAACAACAGCAGGAGCAGCAGCAGCAGATGAGCTCCCCACTGCAACAACCGCAAGTGAGCTCGCCTTCCATAGTTGGATCTCCTGCCATCTCAATGCAGCAGCAGCAGCAGCAGATAAGTACACAACCGATTAGCCAGCAGACGGTTAGCCCCCAACAGCTGAGTGCAGGTGCGCTGCAGCAGATGAACAATAACGGCATTGCAGGACCCGGACCAGCCAGCCCTCAGCTGAGCTCACAGACACACGGGTCGATCGGGAGCATATCCAGTTCACCCCTGGAGCAGTTGCAGGGGGCAAATAAGGGTAGCTCCATGAATACTGGTCAGTAATTATCTTGCAGTTGCAGTTCATTCCTTGACAGTTCTGTCAGAGTATCCATTTTTCCAAGGCGATCGATGACAGCTGCAGCGAATGCTCTTGATTCTTTCTCCTTAACCTTTGGGCATCCATGTAGTATATGTTGTGAATGCATACATTAGGTTTTCCATAATATACTGTAAATAAATTAAGATAGATTGAAAGTTCCTTTTTATGATTGACAAAGGTACCGTCGTAATAAATTTGTCATCAATGATCATGGCGATTATGCGAGATGGGTGCTTAACGTGCAAGTTGTGACCCCAAAAAATTCGGTCTTGGTCAATTTATCTGGTCCTGGTGCATGATCACTTGCAACTCAGACAAACTTGGGCGACTCAAATGGGATATGTGATGTGAGGGTTGGCCTGTTAGTCATCGGCATCACCGTCTAGTTGTCGTGCTTTTTTATTCTTTCTCTGTACGAATTCAGTCTCGTACTTAAAATCGAATGATCCAATTTTAACACAAAAGTTTTGTCCGATATACTTACAGTTCTTCAAGTTCAATTTGCATTATATCTTAATCTACATTTACGACAACGTTCACTTTAATATAAAATATACTTGCAAAACTATCAATCATGTTCATTTTCTGTGAGATTAAGGAGAAGCATCTTCCATGTCCAAAAAGCTTTTTGTTAGCTTAAATGTGATTTGTTGCTCCAGAAGAAATGACAACCGATGTTCTATTAGATTGTGATGTTTCAGACATTTCGTGGGCTTTAGGAAAAGAAAAATGAGTTCTTATAAAAAATAATTTAATTTTCTAATTATTTAAACTTCTTATTAAAATTCTTAAAATTTTACGAAGAATTATGGATGTTAATGACCAACGAGCATCAAACAATGTCATGAACTAAAAATAATAAAATAATATTTCTACAAGCATCTCTTGACGCAAAATCATTAATATAGCATCCACGTCAATATTTTCTAATAAACCTTTCTCAATTGATAATGTTTCCAACCCATTCAATCTTTCTTGTGTCATTGATGATCTCAAGTAGGTTTTTATCAATTTTAGCTTTGAAAAACTTCTTTCCACTGATGGCACAGTCATAGCATAATTAACCAAATTCGGTATGCAATGAACACGTTCGGATAACAATCCGCGGATTTTATAAACTTAAGAATTTCAATAGCAGACATTGACTCATTTGACGAAGACATTTGCAACATTTTTAAGTTAGAGTAAAAATCATTGAAATCAACATCACATGAATCATCATGAGAAAATTGAAGGGGAAAATTAGCACAATATTCTCTTAACTATTTATCATCCAATGCCTTTTACGTATTTGAATCAAATAAAAATCTAAAAATTTCAAATTCTTTTAATTTCTTAAATCTACTTTTTAAAGATGTGATTGCCATATCTACAACAACTAAAAAATAATCAACTCTAAATAACTCATCGACGGATTGAATTTCTTTGTCCACATCATTCTCATCAAATTGTATTTTTCTAATAATACGAGTTTTACAAGATGACTTTGGTCTATAGCCATTTTAAGTGCAACAGTCTTAGCATTTTCTAAACTTGTAGCAAAACCTTGTTCTTTGTACTTAGCAAAAAGCAGTGGAGCTAGCCTACAAGAAAAAGAAAAAAAAGAGGAAGAAAAACCCTCACATTACAAAGACAAATTCAAAGAGCTTACATCAACGGCGAGTGCACTCAACCATTTTTAAGTGTCTACTTGGACCAAAGCTATTAGGACCATAGGAGTCAAGCTAGCACTCAAAAAAGGGCTCTGCATCATAAGCGATACAAGTCTGGATGTCGAGGGTGTATTAGATACTCAAAAGAGATACCCCGGTGTATTCTCAGAAAAATAAGTGCAAACGACTCCAAACTCTCTTGACGGACACAATTGTCAACAACCAAAAATATGTGTTGAGTAATAAGGCACTTGAGAGAATCCTTGTTCCAATGAGAGGGAGAGAAAAATTACACAAATCTATGCCCACCACCAACTGGTCTTCCATCTTCATCTTCAAAGTCTGACCAACTAATGAGAGAGTGGATTGGATGCAATAACTGATTTATTCCCTAGTTTTGAGGATTGGGTCTTGAGGAGAATATCTTGAATTAGGACTTTGGGTGACATTGCGACTCGACTCTCATGAATGCAGTACACACGAAATGTCATATCCTTATACTATATGTACATACAGAGAGTCTGATAATTAGAGAAGTTGGATTCCTTTTGACTAGAACTTGGTCCTGCTTAGAATTTTAGAATCACTAAAACCAAGGGTTTTTAATGAATTAAGTCTTGAAACTTCACATGCACAGTCAAGGATTAATCCAACTCATTCATTCTTTAAATGCTCAAGGAGGAGCATGGTTTAAGTATAGTGGGGTGATGAATCTCTGATTTATCATCATAATTCTTATTTATTATCTTCCTTTCTTAGACTTTTAAATAAAATCCTCACTAATTAACATTAATTAACAAACTAACTCTTTTACATAACTAACCCTAATTATTGCATATAACTAACACTATTTTATTTTTTTATTTCGTTTATTTTCTTTTTATTAAAAAGTCCAACAAAATAGATAGTTATTGTATATATTTATTTTGACATTAACTATAAATTAAAAATATCAAAATAATAAAAGAAAAGAAAACACGTTATTTTAATTCATAAAAATGCTTACAAAAATATAAGTTTGTATAAATGACTTCTTTTGGCTTTTTGTTCAACATGAAACTTGTAGATCTCATTGAGGTCTACAACTTTCATGTTTTGCATTTTTTCTATTTGGCTTATATATGTTATTTCGATTTTTCTTTGTTTTTTCATTTTCTTATAATCATGTTGGACCACGTGGCTCTTTTTGGAGAGACCACGTGACCGGCCCTTCTTCAAATCCGGTGTGCCTCCTGAGTCGTTCGATGACACCCCCATATTTCATCTGGGCCATCTACACCCTCTCACGTTCCCACCACTCGATCAAAGCCCCAGATCGCATCTGGAGAGCCTACTCTTGCCTTCTCCTAGGTTGTTGGATCGCATGATCCAACGGCTCTCCTTTCATCTCCTACCTCATGTAATCGCCCCGCATCTCACGTGCACCTTGCCCTTCATCCAATTATCCCATTCACTCCATGACCCTTCTCCCCTCTCCACTACCTCCACATCAAAGCCCTAACACCCTTCTATCACGCACAACCCTAAAACCCCTATGGCTTAATCCCTAGGGAAGCTATAGACTACTAACCGCGCACACTATCTCCTGTAACCGACCACCACCTCCTTCAAATACACCTCTTCCATCTCCATCAACCCATGGCCTCCCTTTCATGAGTCATGACTTAGCCGTCTACCTCCTCTGAGAGAGGAGGAGGGTTAGGAAGGGTGAAGATGACCCGCCACTCCGATGTTGACCCATGGCCATCTTATCTATGATACGGCCCTAATCTGACTATTGAGCTGCTCCCCACGGCTGGGAGAGTCCAACGATGACCCGAGCACCGCTAGGTGCTCAGCCCAAGCCACCCCACTCCGTCATCTTCTTCTTCAAACGCTCCAAGTAACCTTCTTAGTGCTTTTTATCATGTTTTCTCCCTTGTAATTAGGCATTCTCAAGCACTCCCACCTTCAACTGACCACCCTCCAAGCTTCGTCGGACACCCCTCACCTTCGCCAACCCCTCAGTTCCACATTCTCCCTTCTCCAGAGCCCCATTGACCTCGCTCCCTTTTTGTCTTCACCGGAAATGAACCCACTAGGCCTGTCACTCCTTTCATTCGCTCAGGACCACATTTCACTCGCCTCACACGCACACACTTGTTTTGGCTATTACTAACACTTTTGTAGGTCCAAGCTTCCTCGATGGTCGGAAGTTTCGACTCATCTCCGTTCTAGAGCAGCATCTCCGGTGTAGCTACATTGCCTCCCCGCTCCGAGCATCTTCACCAATCATCGGACTGTCCAGGATCTTCACTAAATCACTGCAAAGGTGATCAGACCTTCCATGCAGCAGATCGTCACTAGAGGATGAATGGAGACATCACCAGAGCACAACCAACTCTGCCGTAGAGAGGCGGAGCAGCGGAGGAGCACCACATATAGGCACCATCTGATTATCTAAATCGGGCGGCTTAGATTTATTCCAGGACACCGCTCTAGAGACTACATGCTCGGAGGAGTCGAGCTGCGTCGAAGCTACTCGGGCCACCCATGTGGCCCAGGCTTACCTGCACGAAGCCTCAACCTGCTCGAGCCTCAAAGCACGTGTAGTGCACGTGTAGGCAGGTGAAATTACAGCCAGATCCCTCCTTTTCTCCAATATTGCAAACATGCCCAAGCGTGTGTGCCTCACGTGGTGTGCCTGGGAATTTTGCACAAGTACCCCTCTGACTTGTCATTAGTGCAAAAATTCCCCTCCAAGGGCATGTTTGTGAATTTTTCTCTATTTAATTTTTTTTGTTTTTGCATTTATATCCATGGACCATTTCTTTCGTAACTCGAGCATATGAACTTCTTTTTCAATGATTTCAGTTGCATTTTGATGCTCATTAAATTATCTTGCTAATGGCATAGATAATTCCTTGACTTCATACCTAGAATAGGATGATTAATTTGAGATATGGTTTGATTATTGAAATACCATTAAATGAAATATGGAGATATTTTGTCAAGTGAACTATGAATTGAATTGCATGTTTATTGCTCAATTATCTAATTAATTTAGGGTCATGTGTTATGCATGTTTACATGTTTGTATTACACATCATTTTGTAATATTGTATCTTTTAATTTAACTAGCATGAAATCCATAAAAAATGCACTTTGTCCATGCATATTGTGTTGCATCACATTGTTTATGCATTGTCGACCTAGGTAGATTGATTGTCACTTAACATAGATATTAATCTCTGATTAATCATTAAGGTATCTCGCGTCCTTGTGTTCGACCTTCGTACACTTACCAAGTTAAATTCACATATAGAGAAGTGTGGTTCTGCATGGAGAATCATTCTCACCTCTTGTACTACGAAAATTCTACATTACTAAAGAGGCGAGAATGCGATTCATCAAATGGTGTTATTACCGGAGACAAGGCTCTTCATGATTGATTAGATTTGAATGTTTAGCTGAGTTGATTATTTTTGATGTCTAGGCCAATTTGTTTGTTGAGTTGTTTTGCATTGTTTTGTCATGTTGATATTGCTATATATATGTGTATATATATATATATATATATGTGTGTGTGTGTGTGTATATCTTGCTGTTTATCTAACACTTAGCTTTTGTAGTAGGACCTATGGAGACTGATTTAGCCAAAATTCACGGGGTCTAAAATTATGTCTCTCACAAGGCGGAGACAACCGAGGTCACTGCGGTGACCCGCAATGAATCCTGGACTAAAATCAACAATTAACCCACATTATAGATCAAGCAATCAGAAACAAATGTGAAGTTAAAATTTATTTTTAACTCTACATAAATGGTGTATAGCAAGCAAGTACGTAGAGAGTTCGAACACAGGGAGCAAACAAGGTAGATCAAACAAATGTGTATGTGCGAGTGTGAAGTGTTGTCTACACTAATGCAAAGCAAATATTTTTGTGGGTTTTTAATTTTAATTGTTTTTATTTTATTTTTTTTAATTTTGTATTTTTATATATTTTATATATATATATATTTTTAATATTGGAATATATAAACAATGGAATAAAAGAGGTGCTAGAATATTTATACAAATATGAAAAAATGTTCAAAAATTCAGAAATAAAATCTTTTTGGTGTTTTTATGATTTTTTTACTGTTTTTGTGATTTTTGGGTATTTTTCAAAGTGTTTTTGCTATTTTTAAAAGGCAAAATGAATGAGAACAGTGAGTAAGCTACTGGCTGTGAGTAAAACTATGAATGAAAAATATCAAACAGCCACCAAAATTTTCCAAACCATTTTAAAATAAAGATAATAAAAAGAGGGAACTACAGAACTTGAGTTTGCAATTTTTGGAGTTTTCTATAATTTTTTAGATTTTTTTGAAGTTTTTAAGTATTTTCTAATTTTTAAGGTTTTTCTTTTGCATTTTTTAGTGATTTTTGGACTGACACTAAAATATGTTAAAATAGACAGTAGATGTTTTTTTTGGAATTTTTTGAGGTATTTTAATATTTTTTTGGTATTTTCTAAGCTAGACAGTACTGAAATGGCAAGTTTTTGATTTTTAATAAATATGAAAATGCAATAAAATAAAAAACTAAAAATATGGCGTTGAATTACAATCACACTAGAGCTTAATGTGATTTTTGTGGAATTTTTCAAGTTAAAATGATGCCTTAAATAAATGAGAGAAGCACACAAAAATGTCACAACCTAACAGGGGTATATACGCAAATACACAGAAGTCCAAGGGCATCCAAGCAATTTTCCCACAAAATATAATGCTTAATATTTGAATTTATGGACTAAACACAAATGTTCAAACCCGCAAGGGTATCGACGCAAAATGTCCACAAGGGCGCGTGACTTGCACGCGCCTGGGAAGGACTGAAATGTAATTTCAAAAACCCCCGGGGGCTTACATGCAATATTCCCAAAAGTTTAACACTTAAACTACAAATTCTAGTACTGAAACGAAATAACTAAAGGGCCGAGGGCCTCGTTGCTAAATGCCCACACCTCACGTGAACAGGTCACGTGAGGTGACGTGGTAGAGGACCTATGTGCAAATATGGAAAGTTCGAGGGCCTACTTGCAAATTTTACAAAATGTTTAAACTACCATTTAAAGTTTCGAGACTAAAATAAATTACAAAAGGTGCGGGGGTATACTTGCAAAATTCCCTCGCACGAGCGTTGATGAACGGCGCGGATGGATCCACTTATCCACGTGGCAGCACGGGGAAGCCCGATGACGGTTCGCGCGTGGACAGCGAAGATTAGATCTGGCGATGAAGATCAACGGCAGGGCTCCCTCAGATCCAACGGCGGCTGTAGCTTCTGGAGCTCCTCCTCGATCCGACGGCGGTGAAGGCTGGAGCAAGAACCGCGGATGAACTCCGGCGAGCCGAGGTTCTCCGAGGTGCTACTCCTCCTCCGATGGCGTTCTTGGCTCCAAAATGAGGCTGGAGCTTCCCTGAGGTCTCCTCTTCCTCCTGGGGGCTTCAAAAGAGCTCGGCGGTGGTCGAGGCGCTCGCTAGAGGGCGGCAGAGCTGTGGAGCTCAGCCGAGCTCCGACGAGTGTCAAAATGGCTCCCAGGCTCGAGTCAACGGTGTTTGACCTGCAAGACAAAGTGAGAGGGTCCAGGACAAGTTGCCTGGACCCCGCGGTGGCGAAGGGGCGGCGCTAAGCGATAGGGTGGCGCTCGGCCGGAGTTGCGCTCCGGCGAGATGAATAGATTGGGCGATTCCAGTGATGGATCATGAAATTTTTTTGGGGGTTTTTGATCCTAAGATGATGGCTAAGCTAATGCGAGAAAAACCAAGGAGAAATACACACCTCAAGGGCCTGGGAAGCCCGAGGTTAGGGGTACCTCGACGGTGGTTGGCCGGAGGTGATGGAACGCGCAGGTCAGCGCTGCTCCGCCTCCTTGGATGGTTGATCTTGGAGCTGTCACCTCCAAGACTTGATTGAAATCAAAAGGGGCGCGAGAGGGACCAAGATTGGGGTTCAAAAATCGAATCAAAGTCCAGGGGGCATTTTTAAGTTGTTTGACAAAATGGCTCTGACGCCCCAAAGACCAAGGCGCCCTGCTCGCCTCAGTGATCCAAAGTCCAAGGTTTCACTTGGACGTGAATCACCATATAACGAGGAAGAAAAGTCGTGGAAGGCTTCGCCACAAAAAAATGCAAGGTGTGACCTACAAAAATCGACAAAGATGGGTGAAAACCCAGGTCTGACAGAAGGGCAGGCGGGGAAGGCAAGCAGTTGACCCGCGGTCAACGCTGACTGCCTCCTGGTGGTCCACGTGGACCAACCAGGAAAAACCCAGCGAAAAAGAGTTAGAAATTAATTTAAAAATAGAAAAAGAACGAATTAAATTTTGGTTATAAAATAAAAAATATTTATTATTTTATGTAGTATTTTATTCTGATTTTTAATTATTTTTATGAGATATAACTTTATAAGTTTCCTTTTATGCCCTTTATAGGTATAATACCTATATATTTTAGTCTTTTATTTTTATTCTGTGTATTTTAATTTTATTTTTTTTGTTTCTTATTTTACAAATTATAAAATACTTTTATACACTTGATTGTATTTTTAATTTTCTGAATTATTTTGTATATTTAATAAAATAAAAGTATGGGTTGTATAGGTATACATATAGGTATTGTATCTATGTATCTAATATACAAGTATTTTTATTTTGTATTTGATTTAGGTTTTTTTTCTGATTTTAATGTACATAATTATTATAAATAATATTTACAAAATTATAAAAATATAAAATTATAAAAATAATGAATAAATAATAAATGGAATATTTTAATCAGTACAACTGTACAATGTGGGTCCAAAACTCAACTTTCTAGCTCCGCCAAATGCAAAACCACACCATTAAATATATTATTTTATTCTATATACAATTAAAGGTGAGTTTGATGCATTTGGAGTTTTCAATTGTGAGATACGGGTCTGGGAAGTTGGGAATTTGGATTTTTATTCAGACCATAACTTTTTATCTGTACATTATTTTTCAGTGAAATCAATTTTGTATTTTTCTTTATTTAATTATCTACAACTTTCATGTACAAAGTTTCTTTATTTGATGTATAAAAAATGGAACAAAAAATAGGTCCCAAAATGAATAAAGAATGGATAAAATGAACATGTATTTAACCCTTATCTCCCCCTACTTTATTCCTTGTCGACCTATTCATCAAGATGCCTAGGTCTCGGGGTTTTGGGTCATAAAATATTTACAATATTTTATTCTTTTTCTTTTCTTTTATTTATTCTATAATTTTAGCTTTAACTACAGCATTTATACACTATTTACATGCACATGCATGAATGCTAATATGCTCTATTTAATGATATTTACAGGCATTTGTTAGGGTTTTTGAGGCCAAAATGATAGAATAAAGATGATGAAATGTGGCTTCATCAGAGACCGAAGAATCTCGGGAGACATGGAGGCAAGAGTTGGGAGCTCTCGCTGCGAGGAGACGCAGAAGCAACCCTGAAGAAATCGAGAGAATAATTATGGTATCAGTCGTTCTTGTGTTATATATATGTAATAATTGTATTTCTAGCAGTTCTCGCTTGAGAACTCGCGTATGTATTAAGAGACTTGGACTCTGTCATGTGGTGTGTGGATCCTATTTCACCCATAACCCAGGTGGGGCTTCAATTGAGTGTTCGAACCTAGGGTTAGGCTCGTGGCTCTCTAAGCTCTTGCTATTTTCATATCACATGTGTTTGAATGTAGGCAGGACACGCTAATTAGAATCTAGGAGATTCACTTCATCTCCTCAAATTGAATGAGATGCACTCAAACATTGATCTAATTACTCAAATTCAATTCACTTCTTCCCGCTAATAGTATCATGTTTAGGGTATGGCTTTTTATAGACTTGCATGCATGTAATTATATATTTAAATCCATTCTTGTATAACACATGGAGAATGATGGGAAGCATTGTAAGTATCTCTTTCTCAGGCATGCATCATGTTTGATCGTTTGCATCAACTTCTTTTTGATTTCCCTATCTTGATTTACAACCTAGGATTTAAGGGAACTGGGACTGACTGATTAGATGATGATTGCTTGATTATTTGCTTACATTAAATTCAATGTCAACCTAAGCTAAAATCGAGACCGATAGTGCAAGTTGACCTCAATAAAATGGAGTAAAAATTACCTTGTATTATGGGAGAGCAATACCCACATTGTACGCATGATGTGTTTGCATGTTGAGAGATGAGGACGTATCCCTATGATAGTGCCCAAAATCCATTATTAAACCGTGTGTAACAAACTTATAGTTTGGATGATCACCAATAAAACCGACAAGATAAAATGTTCGACATTTGTTGGTCCTCATGTGTGAGTTAGTGAACTAAGGGTGTTTGTCTAAATGGTTGAGCGTTGATTGTATATTCTGCCCAACCCTCCCGTAACCCTAGACATTCCATTATCCCATCTCCATAGATTCATTCATCTCTGAAGATTCGGCCATCTTGTAGATCCATTCCACTCTAACCTAACTCGTGTCCTGGTTCCCCATCCTTAGTTCCATATTCAGCATAGCCTAAGTACAGGGAAAACCATGTCCATCTCTGAGTGTTGTCCTCAGGTCCCTCCATCTTCATTGTATATCTCTATATTTAAGCTCTTGTCAGCCTAAGTATAGGCGATACCCAAGCCCATGTCATCTTCTATTCTTAACTCATTTGATCCCTCTTTCAATCCTCTTCTTATACTTAGATTATTTATAATCTAAGTATAGGGAAAACCCTCGTATATCACCTTGAATTTAAGTATGAGATGTGGATTTATATCACTTTGTTCTATTAGGACATAGCATAAGCTAAGTATAGGGGATGTACTATATATATTTCATATATACTTTAGCCATAGCTCATATTTTGGAATTTTTAAAACTTTTTGGGATAGGGTATAGTATATTTTGAATTGATTTGTGTAAAAAGGTTGGTAAATGCTTTGCAAATTTTTCTAACTGTGTGACATTGTTTTGAAAAATATTTGACAAATGGGATTTTACTTATTTTGAAAACTATTTGAAAAATATTTTGAAAATATGTATATTATGTGACATGGTTTGGAAAATATTTTTCAAATATCTTTTCAAAAAAAATTGAGGGAGTAAATGAGACTAATTCTGTGTTTGTAAATGCTTCTAACCTTATTCAAAATCCCATAAAAATCGGAGAAATCAATAAATTCTTTGGTAACAATTATGACTACTAAACTTAAAAACGATTAGCTACTTTTCAGTGAGGGAACTAAGGTCTCCCTTAGAAGAGTGGGTGGTTAAAAAGACAATGCGTAAGGCACCATCTTGAAGTAACACAGGTAACCGTTGAATGGTTCGTACTTACACCCATACTGACTGAAAGTAGATGCAACTAGTCGTATGAGTTCAGACCATTCATTATTTTTATAAATAACCTAAAAAATCATAAAATATTGCCAAATTCAAAAATCACACAAAAACATTTGAAAATCCTTTGAAAAATATTTTGAAAATCTATATATTAAGTGACATGGTTTGGAAAATATTTTTCAAACATCTTTTCAAAAAATTGAGGGTGTAAATGAAACTAACTTTGTGTTGGTAAATACTTCTAATCTTATTCAAAAACTCATAAAAATTAGAAAAATAAAAATTCTTGGGTAACAAGTCTGACTGCTAAACTTAAAAACGTTTCGCTACTTTTCAGTGAGTGAACTGTAGCCTCCTTTAGCAGAGTGGGTGGTTAAAAAGACAATGCGTAAGGTACATCTTGAAGTAGCACAGGTAACTGTCGAACGGTCTGTACTTATATCCATACTGGCTGAAAGTAGATGCAACTAGTCGTATGAATTCAAACAAGTCATTATTTCTCTAAAAAGCCTAAAAAGCCATAAAATTTTGCAAAATTCAAAAATTACAAAACATTAGCATTGAGTTGGTGTATCCCTGATACTATCATTATCACTCAAGGCTTGAGGAATTGAGAATATTTGATTTTGAGGTCTTAAGAATCTGAGTTAACCAGCCTAACTCATTAGAGTTTGAGTTGTACACTTCATCTCTTCCAAAAAGAATATGACCAACACATCACTTGCACAACTGCATTGGTGATGAGATAAGTTGAGTTTTCACTTAAGGAACTAGGATTTGATATTTGAGTATGGACCTGATCTTATGATACTCGAGGATGGGATAAAATCAATGAATGCTTCATAAAACCTAAGAGTCGGTGACCTTAGGCCAGTATGAGAACAAGGTTCTTGTACTAATCTCTTGATATATACATGTATGTTAGGGTGTGATTGAAATTTAATCCAATGTTGATCAGTTTGCGCCAACTTAGTAAAAGTAGTGGAGTTAGCCAACATGCAGTACACACTAAATGCCATATCTGTATACTATATGTACATACAGAGAGTCTGATAATTAGAGAAGTTGGATTCCTTTTGATTAGAGCTTGGTTCAGCTTATAATTTAAAGATCACTAAAACCAAGGGTTATTAATGAATTAAGTCTTGAAACTTCACATGCACATTCTGGGATTAATCCAACTCATTCATTCTTTAAATACTCGAGGAGGAGCATGGTTTAAGTATAGGGAGGTGATGAATCTCTTATTATCATCACATTCTCATTGATTATCATCCTTTCTTAGACTTTCAATAAAATCCATCACTAATTAACCTTAATTAAGAAACTAACCATTTTACATAACTAACCCTAGTTATTGCATATAACCAACACTATTTTATTTCCTTTATTTTCTTCTTATTAAAAATTCCAAAAAATAGATAATTATTTTATATATTTGTTTTGATATTAAATATAAATTAAAAATACAAAAGAGAAAAAAAACAAAAGAAAAGAAGTATTTTTAATTCATTAAAAATGCTTACAAAAATATAAGTTTGTATAAATGACTTCGTTTGACCTTTTGTTCAACATGAAACTCACAGATCGCATTGAGGTCTACAACTTTCATGTTTTGCATTTTTTCCAGTTTGGCTTGTATATAATTTATTTTGATTTTTTGTCATTTTTATACTTTTCTAATAATCCTATTAGGCCACGTGGCTATCTTTGGAGACCGTGTGGCCGCCCCTTCATTGAACTTCGCACTCCTACTGAGCATTTTGATCATGCCCCAGATTTCATATGGGTCATTCATGCCCTCTCACTTCCCCACGGCTCGACTAGAGCTCCAGATCGCATCTAGAGCACCAACTCCCACGTTATCCTAGGTCATTGGATCGCTTGATCCAATGTCCAGCCTTTCATCTCCTACCTCCTGTAACCGCCCCCATATCACGCGCACCTCGCCCTTCACTCATTACTCTCATTCACTTTGCGACCCTTTGATAAACCCAGAAATCTTGCGGTCGTGTATTCCACACAAGGCGGGAACACAGAAGTCGCTGCGGTGACCGCTCAGAAATCCGGATTTAATCAACAATGAACCCACAATATAAATCAAGCAATGAAAAACAAATGTGGAGTCAACTTTATTTTAACTCTATAAAAAATGTGTATAGTGAAAGTATGTAGAGTGTCGAACTCAGGGAGCAAGCAGGATAGATCGGGCAAAGTGCAAAGTGTGTGATATGTGAACAAGTGTCTACAAGTATGCAATTTTTTATGGGTTTTTAATTTTTAATTTTTTTATTTAATTTTTAATTTTGTATTTTTGTATTTTGATTTTTTATTTTCTGATTTTATATTTTCTTTTTATATTTTATATTTTTTATAATTTCTTTTTCCTTAAATAGAATATATATACAATATAAGAGAGAGGAATAGAGTATTTATAAAAATAGGTAAAAATACTCAAAAATCAGGAAATAAAATCTTTTTGGCTTTTTTATATATTTTTCTAATGTTTTTGTAATTTTTCTAGATTTTTCTTAATTTTTTGGTATTTTTAAAGTCAAAAATACTAAAAATAGTGAATAAAATAGAAAGCTGAAACTAAAATGGAGGAATAAAATGGAAATCAATCACAAAAATTCTCCAAATTAATTTTAAATGAAAGATAACAAAACAAAGAAAATTCAGGAAAAGAAAACACAATTTTTAGATTTTTTTATGAGTTTTATAAATTTTTATGAAGGTTTTTAGAGTTTTTATATTATTAGGAGTTTTCTTTTATATTTTTTAGTGATTTTTGGACTGAAGTTAAAAGACACTAAAATAGACCTAAATTAATTTTTTTGGAATTTTTCAAGGGTTTTGATATTTTTTGGTATTTTCTAATGCGAACAGTAGCAAAAATGCATTTTTTTTATTTTTAATAAATATGAAAATGTAATACAAAATTATGGCGTGAATGAGCAAGCAAACAAGAGCCTATGATAATTTTTGTGGATTTTTTAGGGATTTATGGATGCATGCAATAAATGGAAGAAACAAAAAGAACTACATGCATGCAAGGGGCATAAGTGTAAATAGCCAGAAAGTCAGGGGCTTGTCTGCAAATTATCCAAAAACTATATAACACAATATAAAATTCCCCATACCAATTATAAATACCCCAAACTCCAAGGATATTTCCGCAAAAACGCCAAGTTCACGTACGTAATGCATGTGACCTGGTGAGGGATCTAAATGGAATATTACAAGAAGTCAGGGGGCGTTACGCAAATTATCCAAAAGTTTATAACAACCGATGAATGTTTCAGTGTTAATTAATAAATTACAAAAATGCACAAGGGTAGAATAGCAAAATACCCAGGCGCAGGTGGATCAAACGGTCCTTGATTCTTCACTTATGACATGTGGCGTCGATCCGTGAGCTCGTACCCCTTAGCGATCGATGGTTGCGATTAAGACGTTGATGCAGATCTGACGGTGCTGGCGTCCCTCGATCCAACGGCTGCTGCGCTTCTTGAAGAACAATCCTGATCTAACGGCCGAGAACGCATGAGCAAGAACAGGGAAGAAGGCTCCGACGAGCGAGCTTCCCCGTCCTCGCTCCTCCTCCTCCGGCGTGAGATGAGGCTGCGAGAAGGTCCAACGCACTCCTGCAGAGGTCTTCTAGGTCTGGTGGTAGCAAAAGGGGCTGGCGACCTCCTGGGCTGACCCACGACGCCAAGGTCGAGGACGACCCCCATGTGTCTCCGGCGACGTCCAAAAATCGCCCCAGGCGTGCTGACGTTCCAAGAACCTGCAGGAAAGGTGAAGAGGGGCGCGGGCAAAGTGTCGTGACCCTGCAACGTGCGAAAAGAGTGTTGGTGGCGGAGAGGAACGCTCGCCGGAGCTTGCTCCGACGAGGGGGTGAAGATGGCGATTGATAATGCGATGAACAGAGTGAAAGGTGGAAATGGATACTACTGCTACAAGGAATAAAAACGTGCAAGAAAACCAAGTAAAAACAATACCTCAAGCCAGAAATGGTGAGATGGAAACCTCACGGCGGTGCGGCCATCGGAGATGAGTAGAGCGCGCTTCAGGCCACCGCCGTCCCTCGACGAGGTGCTGGGGTCGATCCCCTATCACAGGAGACCCGTTAGCAATAACCCGGAGCTCAAGGCTGGGCCTAATGCGGTTCAAAAATCGAAGGGAGGACTGGGGTGTGTTTTGAAGTGTTGACGAACGGGCGAGAAGATCAAGGCGTATTGAACGTTGTGATGATCCAATGCCCGAAAAAATCCTTGGGCGTGATTCATGGATAGATGGGCATGAAAAGTCATGAAGGGCTTGACATGATTTGGTGAAAGGGGCGACCTAGAGAAATCGGTGAAGTCGAGGCGGAATGTAGCTCTGACATGGTGACAGAGGGGTAGGACAGTCAGTTGACCTGGGTCAACGTAGACTGTCCCCTGGTTGGTCCATGTGGACCAACCAGGAAAAACCCCTGAAAAATACTTTGTTAATTCAAATAAAAATAGAAAACGAATTAATTAATTTTTAATTATTAAATAAAAATATTATTATTTTATAAGGTACTTTAATATGAATTTTAATTATTTTTAGGAGGTATAAAAATAAGAGTTACCTTTTATAGGCTATATAGGTATATATGTCTATGTATTTTAATATTTTATTTTTATTTTGTATATTTAATTAATTTATTTTTGTTTATTATTTTATAAATTTATAAAATATTTTTGTTTACTTAAATATATTTTTATTTTATTTTTCTGAAGTGTTTTGGATATTTAATAAAATAGAAGTATTAATAATATAAGTTTGTATACAGGTATTATACCTATGTATATTATATACAAGTATTTTATTTTGCATTTTCTTTAGGTTTTTATTCTGATTTTAATACACCTTTTTATTATAAATAATATTTACAAAATTATAAAAATACATAGTTATAAAAATAATGAATAAATAATAAAATGATTATTTTAATCTGTACAAGTATACAATAGGGGTCCCAAAACTCAACTTTCAAACCGTAGTTCCACCAAATGCAAAACTATTGCCATTAAATAGCTTATTTTGAATTATATACAATTAAAGGTGAGTTTTCTGCATTTGGAGTTTTTATTTGGGAGATACAGGTCTGGGAAGTTGGGTTCCTGGATTTTTATTCAGACCATAACTTTTTATCTGTACATTTTTTTAGGTGAAATCAATTTTGTATTTTTATTTACTTAATTATCTACAACTTTCATGTTCAAAGTTTCTTTATTTGAGGTGTAAAAAGTGGAACCAAAAATAGGTCCCAAAATTAATAAAGAATAAATGAAATGCAAGGTGTTTTATTGTATTCTGACCCTTATCTCCCCCTACTTTATTCCTTGTCGACCTATTCATCAAGATGCCTAGGTCTCGAGGTTTTGGGTCATAAAATATTTACAATATTTTATTCTTTTTCTTTTCTTTTATTTATTCTATAATTTTGGCTTTAATTACAGTATTTTATACACTATTTACATGCACATGCATGAATACTAAGATGCGGGAATTAAGAGTATTTACACGCATTTGCTAGGGTTTTTGAGGCCAAAATGATAGAATAAAGATGGAATATGGATTCATCACCCTTCTCCCCTCTCCACCACATCCATGTGAAAGCCCTAACCCCCTCCATCACGTGTAGCCCTAAAACCCAAACGACTTTATCCCTAGGGTAGTTGGCAACCATTACTAACCTCTCATACTACTTCTTGTAATCGACCATCATCTTTGTCATATACACCTCCTCCAGCTCTATCAACCCATGTCCACCATTTTGCGAGTTACAGCTTAGCCGTCTACCTCCTCCTATGACAGAGGAGGGTTAGAAAGGGAGAAGATGGCATGCCACTCTGGTGTTGATCCATGGTCATCTTGGCCATGACACGGGACTGATCCGACTGTTGAGCTACTCCTCACGGTTGGGGGAGTCCAACGATGATCCGAGCATCATGAGGTGCTCAATCCAATCCACCCGCTCTGTTGTCTTCTTCAAACGCTCTAGGTAACCTTCTTGGTGTTTTTTATCCTAATTTCTCCCCTGTAATTAGGCATTCTCAGGCACTCCCACCTTCAATTGATTGCTCCCAAAGCTTCGGTGGACACCCTCAACTCAACCCCTCAATTCCACATCCCCCCTTTTCCAGAACCCCAATCACCTTGCACCTTGTTTCTCTTCACCAGAGATGAACCCACAAGGTCCTTCACTCCTTTCATTCACTCAGGACCCCATTTCACTCATCACACACACACACGCCTCATCTATTACTAACTCTTTTGTAGGTCCAAGCTTCCTCAATGGCTGGAAGTTTCGACTTGTCTCTATTCTAAAGCATCATCTCCGGCGTAGCTACATTGCCTCCCTGCTATGAGCATATTCACCGATCATCAGACCGTCTAGGATCTTCGCTAGATCACTCCGAGGGTGGTCAGAACTTCCATGCAGCAAATCGTCGCTGGAGGAGGTATGGAGAGATCACCGGAGCACAACCAACTCCGTTGTAGAGAGGCAGAGCAGCGGATGGGCACCACGTACAGACAATGTCCGATCATCCCAATTGGGCGGCTTAGATTTATTCTAGGCCGCCGCTTCGGAGCATACACGCTCAGAGGAGCTAAGTCGCATCGAAGTTGGAGCCTACCTGCACCGAGCCTCAACCTGTCCGAGCCTCAGAGCGCGTACAGTGCACGTACGGGCAGGGTGAAATTGTAGTCAAAGCCCACCTTTTCTCCAATATTGCAAATAGGTCAAAGCACGCATTCCTCAAGTGGTGTGCCTGAGAATTTTGCATAGGGAACCCGCTGATTTGTCATTATTGTAAAAATGCCCCTCCAAGGACTTGTTTGTGAAGTTTTTTCTATCTATTTCCATGTTTTCTATTTACGTCTATACCTTGGACCATTTCTTTCATAACTTGAGCATATGAATTCCTTTTTCAATGATTTCGGTTGCGTTTGGATGCTCATTTAATTATCTTGTGAATGGCATAGTTAATTCCTCTATTTGACCTAGAAAAATACTATTAATTTGAGATATGATGTTTCACTAGTTTGCTTATTTAAATGCCATTAAATGAAATATGGGGCTATTTTAATGCATCAAATGAACCATGAATTGAATTACATGTTTATTGTTCAATTATCTGATTAATTTAGGGAAAGGTTTTATGCACGTTTGCATGTTTGTAATACACATCATTTTACAACATTGTGTCTCTTAATTTAACTTGCATGAAATCCATAAAAAATTCATTCTATCCATGCATATTGTTTTACATCGCGTTGTTTTTGCATGTTGACCTAGGTAGATTTATTATCACTTAACATTCTTAATCATTTACTAATCATGAAGGTTGCTTGTATTCCTGTGTTCGATCTTGGTACACTTACCAAGTTAAATTCTCCACATATACAAAAGTGTGGTTCCACATGGAAAATTTTCTTGCCACATGTACTACGAGAATTCCCCATCACTAAAGAGGCGAGAAAGCGCTTCATCATTTATTGTGTGTGCAACGTGTGTGCGGGTAGGTGAAATTTCTTGCTCACAATACTCACGGAAAATAAAATGTCATATCAAATTATCATACCATGAAGAAACTCAAAATTAAGTGCATTAGCTAAACTCTCAAGTTCACTCTTGGGTTTTGTATCATCACAAGATCCATATAACTTTAACAATGCATCTCTAATTTGAGGAGTCCGACATTTGATTGCTTTAACACTTTTGATCATTCTCTCCCAACGAGTATTACACAAAAACTTTACTGTTAATAGAGAAGCATTGTCGAGAAAAATTTTCCATCTTTTAGTAGAACTCGGAAATAATGAATATATGCATTGAATAATACCAAAAAATGATATGGTTTTAACACAAGAATGAGCCATGTCACTAATAATAAGATTCAAACTATGACTAGCACAAGACATATATAATGCTTTAGGATTTATTTCAAGAAATCATCTTTGAACACCTTGGTGTTTCCCTTTCATATGAAAATCATTATCATAAACTTGACCCCTCACGTCATGCACACTAAGATCAAGAGATTTTAAAATATCTAATAATATAGTAAAAAATTCCAGTCTGGATGTATCATCAATTTATCCTAAAAAAATATCATTGTCATCTCGATACACTTTATCCTTCGATCCTTGAAAAAACAAGTTGTGTTTAACAAGACATTTGATAGCAGAGAATATTCTAAATAAAACATCTCTCCAACATTTTTTCCCTTTCCTCTCTTCCTGCAAATTTTTATCAACCATTTGATTTTTATCCAATCATTTTATGAATTCACTCCATTTATTTATATTAATCATATATTCTGTATTATTTTCATACTTTTGAAGTCTCTCGCTAATATACCTCCAACCACATAAATCCTTGTTTGCCAACAAACTTCAACTAATAGTACATTTATATAATTTACAACAAAAATAAAATACATTGTCAACACTTCTAGAATAAATCAACTATTTTCTATCAATAAGCTCACATTACTCAACTTTATAGAGCAGTATAAATAAGAAAAATGTCTATTAGAACTATCCAAGGGAAATATCTACTTCTCTTATGGGCGCTTTCTTAAACATCTCTTAATTGATTATAAAGTTTCGCCCAATTTTTAAGATCGAAAATATCCAAAGAAGAAATATTATGATGTTTATTATGCCAATGTTTTTATTGTTAGACACATTGTGCACATTAATAGCCTCGCTTGTGTTATTTATTTCATCTTTTTCATCAACACGATTATATAAGTTTTCATTGTTAATCACATCTTTATCTAAATTTTCATTCATATAGACAATATCATGCATTTATTCATTAGCATTCAAGTTTTCACTAGAGTTTCCTGCTTAAAAATAAATTTAACCTTGTGATTTTTTAACTCTTCATCATGTTTTTTCTTTTTCCTTTTTTCACATCCACATAAATACTTTTGACAAACACGGTATAAAAAATAAACAAAATTATAAAGAAATTTAGAAGCAATAACAATGATACATGGTAAAAGAATCAATAGCGTCAGTCAATTACACCTTCACGATCGCGACTCAGTAAACTCGGTAGAACCCTCGATCATAATCTGCCAAGGGATAACTTCAAACAAGGCCTTATGGCATATGGTTGCCTCACTTCTATTAAAGTATAATCAAATAGTGGTTCTTAGATGTTGAAGCTCAAAATTCTATGATAAGAAAAAAAACGCATTGTCCTGAAATCTTATATTAAAGTCAATGTTTGTGGTGCTCCCCCTTCTCATCCTAGTAGTGCTCCGGAGCAATGCCCTCGATTTGCCCACTCCTCGACTCCTTCGTTCAGTGCCCTTCAGGTATATAGAGTATGCTTTGGTGTTTAAAGAAATATAAAGCATGCTTTCTAGTAGTATGCTTCGGAGTTTTAAAAAATATGCTTTGGTGTTTTAAAGAAATATGCTTTCCCCACTGTAGAAATTTTAAAGAAGGATTTTTATCAGTTGTGCCCCTCCGAGATATTGCAATTTCAATTATGTCCCTCTCTTTTTGAGAATATCAGTAGTGCCCCCGACTTATTGGCATTCTATCACTTGTGCCCCTCGAACTGGCCATCCATACCCACCGTAAACGGACGTAAACTTTGGGGATGTAAGAGTAATTTAATTTAAAAAAAAGGGGTGGAAAGTCATCCCATCATCTTCCTCCTCCCCATCATCTTCCTCTTCCTATCATCTTCCTCCTCCCCAGCGTCCTACTCTTCCTCCACCGCCTCCTTCCCTTGTCTCCAGCTTCTCCCTTAGCCCCCTGCTCCTCCCCTGCCCCCGCACCTCCGCCCTGAGCTACTCCCCCTCATCCCCACTGCCCCCTGTCGTCGACTTGCTGAACCTGGGATGTACTTCTTCTTGCTGGTCATGTCGCCATCCTCTTCTTCTTTAAGGAGCTCCATTGAAGCAGCCAAGAAGGCCCTTTTTTTCTAGGGTGTTTTGAGGTTTGCTGACGAGCAGGAGGTGACGGGTGGCATTGGGGAAGAAGGGTTCCCCCCAAAACCCCACCTTTCCCGCTTAAAGGGGGTCGATTTTTGCAGGAAGACCTGTGTGGTGCTGTGGGAGTTTTGGGGCTCTGGGAATTTGATAAGTAGAAGCAATATGACACTTGGGAGTATGCACCTGATGGGAGAAAAATATATAGCTTTTTTGGAATTTATTAGTTCCTCTTTTCTTTCTAACTGATAGTGTTTTTTCCCATTAATTTGCATCGCATGTTGCCTTTTCAGATGTCCAAATTTTGCACGTATAGCACAGTCTGAGATATAAATTGTTTGAAGATTATGAACTATTGCCAGTGCATATTATATTTCAATAGGTGCAAATATTTGTTTTAGAGGGAAAAGAATGCCTCTCGATTTCGATATTATATATCACAGCTTGTAATGGATGAATGGAACATATTTTATCAATCTTATGTCAATAATAAGGATATATTCTTTGATATCTTATTCCGAATTTTGATATGATTGGACATTTGTCATATAACTCCGGTGGCCATCGATGATGCCATTGAAATACATGAACAACCACTGTCTATGTTGTTACTAAAGGCTCCTCCGCCCCTCCTCCCCAGCACCTCCTTCTGCCCCCTCATCCCTAGCACGACCCCCTCCTCTGCCTCCTCTACCCCACCTCCACAGCTCGCCCCATCCAGCCCCTTTGTCGACCACCTCTCAGTCTCGCCGCCCTCCCTCTGCAACCGTCCCCTCCCGGATCTAGAGGAAAGAAGCGATTCAGGCGGAAGAAGAGGATGAGGTGGTGGAGGAAGATGGGTGGACGGTTATACCCCTCTTAATAGTACCATAGTTTGAAGAAACCATGGTTAAGTTCGACTTAGTGACGGATAAAGTTACGGAGGGGAACCAAGTGATAGAACGGCGAGAATTTGGGGGCACTACTTATATTCCCAAAAAGGAAAAAGCATAACTGAAATTGCAATATCTCGGAGAGGCACAACTAATAGAAACCGTTTAAAGAAATATAGCTTTGGTGTTTTAAAGAAATATGCTTTCCTCACTTTAGAACTTTTAAAGAAATATAAAGTATGCTTCGATGTTAAAAAAAAGGAAATAATTGACGTTTGGATCAAGAGATTACATATTTCAATGATTCACGATGCAACTCTACTAGTTTATATGATGCATAAACAAACACATTCCTGCATTATGTCGTGGTTCATCTCCTTGATTTGGCTTTAGTCCATGCATATCGAATGTGAAACATCCATCCATGTATCCCACTGTTTTCCTTCCCTTTTTTAGATTATATATTATTGCTATTTCAATATTTTTTTATAGATACTACCGTTGTTTGAATTTTTGAGCTATGAACTGCTACTCTCTCTCTCTCCGTTTATATAATCAATAACAGAGATTTTAATATTTCCTCACTAATCACAAAAAAATAAAAAATAAAAGTTAAAACGACAATCTATGATTCGATGTCCGACAATATGATGAGGCTGCACTGCAAATGCCGAAGGTCCGAAGACAACTTGTGATTTGTGTGTGAGAGAGAGATAGGGGCATGTCGATTTGAACTCTTTCGAGTCAGATCGTCGGGCGTTTGTTGCGAGACTCGAAGTTGAAGCTTGGTTCGAGATTGTTGTTTTGGATCTTTTTGATGTTTCTTGTTCGTGAGAGAGAGAAGGCTTGACGAAGTAAATTAGAAATGTCCTGAAAAGGTAACGTGCCGTTGAGAATCTTATGGGAAGGGGAATTGTCATTTCTTTATGGGATTTTTACTCGGCAGACCCTATAATCTTTATCAATTATCTTTACGACCTTGACTTTTGAAACATCGCAATTCCTCCCTCACCTTCGTAAACTTGTTAACCTTTACCCTACAGACCCTGTGGTTAACCATCATCCATTTAACCGTTAAAATTAACCGAATTCTGTTATCTTCTTTACAAAATACCCATTTTAGTTATCAAATTTACTATAGGTGCCACTCACCCCCCCCCCCCTTTCCGTGTGAAGCCTCCCCTTGGTCGTTGTCGCTCGTCCCGTCCGATCGAAGCCCCCACCGATTGAAGCCCCTCCTTCCCGTGACCCCCAGCCCACCGCCCCGGGTCCCTGACCCCATTGCCTCCCTTGCGAAAGTCACCCCCCTCCCATGCGAAGCTTCGAAGCCCCCCTTCCCTGCGACCCCCGCGAAGCCCCCCTTCCCTGCGACCCCCGCGAAGCCTCGAAGCCCCCCTTCCCTGCGACCCCTGCCTCCCCTGTGAAGCCTCGAAGCCCCCCTTCCCTGCGAAGCCTCGTGCCCCTCCTTCCTTGCGATCACCGCCTCCCCTGCGAAGCCCCCCCCCCCCCCCCCGGCCGCTCGGCCCCTTGCTTCCCTGCGACCCCCCCCCCCCCTCTAGTCGGTTGAAACCACTCTCCTTGAAGCACCCCCCCGACCCACCCTCGCCCGTTGGTTGAAGCCCCTCCCCCCTCCACTGGAAGCCCCCCAGGACGATCATCGCCCCCTACCTCCTCCGATCTAGGTCGAGCGCCGTCCACCCACTTCCTCTGATCCAGGTCCAATGTCGTGGGAGGAGAAGAAGCTGTCGGAGGAGGGAGGGAGGAGAAGGGTGGATTCTTATTTTTTGGTTAATTCTAGTCGTCCGATCATGGATTGGTTAGATTAACTCGTTTTTAACCCAATGAAGTTAACTCTATATGTGTCAATTTAACGGTAGGATTCGTGGGGTAAGACGGAGCAAGTTTACGGGGGTGAGGGAGGAATTACGATGTTTCAAAGGTCATAGACGTAATTGACAAAGATTATAAGGTCTGCCGGGTAAAAATCCCTTTCTTTATTGGAAAATGAGGAGTTGGAAATATTGGGGAGGCCCGTAGGAGAAACGTTGGGGAGACTGGAGATACGAGGGTTTTTTTTGGATTTCTTGATATGGGAAAATGAGCCCTTAAAGTTGTTGGGACCTGAACATAGGTTTGTGTTTTTATTAGGTTTCCCGAACATAATTGTTAATAATGACAATTATATATTTTAAATAATTAGCCCCTCGTTATACGGATCTACAGGCAGTGGATTCCGTTTAAATATGGCTTGAACAAAGTACTATATAGATGGATAATAGCGGATATCTAGACTCCCTATCACGTAACTGAAAATGACGCATTTTGGTTATTTACTTGACATAGTAATCTTCAAAATCGCTGTCTAAACAAACAAATAACTTTGTAAAGGAAAGTGATACATCTAGTATTGACAACATCCACAGGATTATAAATGTGTCTATCTAAAAACATATAGAATACCCAAAATAGCTTATGGACGATGGATGTGAAAATTTAGACGAGAATATTATATCGAGATTCGTTGTAGCTGGACCGTTTTTTTGCAGATTCACTGACACAAGCATGCACGTGTGTGCACGCCAGGGAGCGCGGGAGAAGCCAAGCCAAACAAGGCCGCAACCCAGCATGATCAACTGTTTGGCCACAAATCTCTACAAATGGTATGAACTGATTCCAAAAAGAATACAAGTTTCACTTGAGAATTCAACTTTTACTGATTACAGAGATTGAATACAGATAAATAAAACAACCAGCGGCATACAATAATTTATACGTTTAAGAGAACATGCCCAGAAAGGGATGCCACAAGATACACCCCATGTATTCTCTGCCAAAACTGCTTGGTTTGTTCGCCGTTTACTTGTGCTTTCTGGCTCCCTTCGACTTTCTCTTCTTTATCTTCAACCCCTTGTGCGATAGGGCCGCAGCAGAGCTCTTCCCCTCGAGCTTCTTTGTCATCTTAACGACATTGGCCATTCCCTTCCTGGCGACGGCCCTGTTCTCCTCCCTTTTGTTCAATAGTTTGCGGTCAAGTGGCCAGTAAGCGTATGGTTCAAGCTTGTTCTTCCTCTTGACATCACCGCCAGCCTTTTTAGTTGTGTACTCCTTACCAGTGTACGACCACCCGGACTCCGTCTTCTGTCTCTTCCCACGACTTTTTGCAGATTTCGAAGTCAGGTGACTGAAATTGCTCTTTGTATCCATCTCTTCGTCGGAATCAGGCTTCTTTTCCCGCTTACTTCTTTTTCCATCCTCGTGTATCACGAGCCGACCCTCAGGATCAATCTCAAGATCATCATCATTGTCATCCTTCTCTTTTCGCTTGCTACTGAATGCAGATGATTTAAGCATGGATCTTGTCTTCTGCCGATCTAGCAGATCAAGTGGATCATGCTCCAGGTGATCAGAGAAATCTCCAGGGAGGCTCTTCAAAGACTTGCGTAGCCGCTTCGATCTAAGTAGTGAAGTAAACTCGTTAATTATTTCAAGGTACAAAATTGAACTCTTAGCAATAAAATACTTCCATTTCCTCTTTAAACAAATGCCACTTGATTAAAACAATACATATGGAATATGGAAAAACAAAAAAATCAACGAACTCGTCAGTTAAAATTTTAAAATAATAACGAATCAGTATATTGAAAGGATATTCCCCTTTATATTAGTCAAAACATGTTATTTTAATTTTCAAAATGAAAGAACCAATCAAAGTATCTTACCGCAAATATCAAGCAATAAGTCATCATCAACCAAATCATACAAAAGAGAGAATTAAACCTCGTTGACTCATTCTTTGAGCTGAGAGCAGAAGCTTTGCCTTTTGTCCCCTTAGCTGCGTAGCTCTCACCATCTCCATCCTCATCCGAGAATATTTGTGTATGATTCCATCTGCTTCATTTTAAAATAGGAAAAAATAACAATGAATACTTTAGATCCACGTATAGCATGAACCAAGAATATAAATCACAAGTTTTTGAAAATATAATAGAAAGTTTGTTCTTTAAAGAATTCACAATCTAAAAGGTTAACTACCAATCACCTAGAGTTTTTCTTGACATTTTTTTACTAGGGCTACCAATCGAACCATACTTTAATGAATGGACCTATGTTCAAGTTCGTTTCGATAAGAAAGTTCGAGTTTGAGTTCGTTTCGATAAATGTTCAACAGGATATGTTAAGTTCAGAAAATGAAAGTTCCAGTTCGATTCGATAATAGTTCGTCAATGATTCAAATTAATTCAAACTTGTTTAGATGAACAAGTTCAAAAATGGAGTTCAATAATAATTGCCAATAAGCAATAAAACTAGATCTTTTACCCCTGCCAACTTAGTATTGCAATAGGATCCTAGCAACTACATTTACACATTTAACCCTGCCATTGAAATTCTTTGGTCGAACTGCCGATAATTGAAAGGTAATATAAATATTTGAATTTTTATCAGTTGTGCCCCAGTGAGATATTGCAATATCAATTATTATGCTCCTCCCTTTTTTGGAATATCAGTTGTGCCTTGCCCCTCCGGTACTTTAGTCGTCAATGAGTTAAACTTAACCATGATTTTTTCAAACCATGGTGAGGTTAAGAGGGGCATAATTGTCCCAAAACTCCCCCACCCACCCTCCTCCGACCCTCCTCTGCCCCACGCCCTCTGACTTCCTCATGTGTTGTCCTCATCGATGTACGAAACTTCATCTTCAGCTGCAGATGGGGGTCGAGGTTCTCATTGTTGGGTTGGCTGTGTGCGGCGGACTGGCAGGGAGTCTTTGTAGCTTCGATGTCGAGAGGGTGACATCGTGGGGGTGGTGGATGCGATGGAGGAAGGGACGAAGGAGGATGTGACAAGGGAGGAGGAGGTGCAGAGGGGGCAGATGAGGAGAGGGAGGAGGAGGAGCAAGGGGACTGAGGAGGATGGGCGGTGGAGGAGCAAGCGGGCGGAGGAGGAGCAGGTGGTGGTGGAGAAGCAAGGGGGCGGAGGAGGAGGCGACGGTGGAGGAGCAAGGGGGCGGAGGAGTAAGAGGAGACGTTGGATGAGGGGTGGAGGAGAGCCGAGGTGGAGGGGAGGAAGAGGAGGCAGCTGGGGAGGGGGAGGGAGAGGATGAACAACAACTAACCTGAAGGATAAAACTGATCATTGTGGAAGAAGTCAAGGGTTGAACTGATATTCCAAAAAAGAGGGGTATAACTGATATTACAATATCTCATAGGGACACAACTGATGAAAATCCTAAATATTTGTTACGACGTTTATTCATGAAAAAATTTTACATTTAAGTTCCTTTTCTCCCTCTATCTTCCCGCATTTTTGCTCTTCCCTCTAGACCGCTCACCTGAAGAACAACATTGACACGAACATCCTTGTGTGCCACATGCATCCCTTGGCATGGGAAGGTAACTTGGTTGATGTCATGAGGGCCAACTTCTCAAATTATTTTTCATGATATTACCATGCAGCACTAGCCATCCACTGAAGTTAACTGACTTTCATTGTAAAGATGATGCTTACACACTATCGGATAAAAATCCAGCAGACGGATCAGATTAGACACATGCCAGTGTGATACGTCACGATAAAGTCATCAGCTAGACGAGCTCGGGCCAACGATCCTCAACAATCACCTATAATCAATTCACGATCATCCACCAAGAGCCATGATATTCTACAAGTATACACGATCAACCACGACCTTCTATGTGTATACAATAAACAATGAGCACCAATCATCCTTCCAATATTAATCACAACCTTCTCCAACTAGACCCGCACACACAATCACAAAAATGCTCAATTACACTAGCACACAAAAGAACATAGAGCTTGGCACAAAAGTTTTTCTTCTCTTATTCACTCTAAAGAGAACTCTATATGTGGAATGCCTTCACTCATAACCTCTACTTATACAAGAGAGAAGGGACCCTCTCCTTTCAATGGTGATAATGGCCCTAATGATCATAATGCTCGTTAGATCCATCAAATATGGAGGTTACAACATTTACAACCCGTTATTTGTATGTACATGTGCATTTGCCTCCACCATTGAGTAAGGCACGTATTACACCAAAAACTGCATCACCATCTTCTACATGGCTTGATGAGTAACCTCGCATCAATACATACTCATACACAACATGCTTATAGCAAGTTTGCATTACCATGTCTCGACACCCATTAATGTGTCATCGCATGTGCATGCTAGTGCCTACACCATCTCACGTCGCCACAACATTCCTATATGAGCCAATGTGTGCATCCATTGTCATGTCACAGCCTGTTGAGTGTACACGTTACCATGGTCATTCCTCTGAACTCAATTGAGTAGCATCCACACTGCTCCATCCATGCAATGAAGTAACCTCCAAGGTACTCATGCACCCGGTTGTCTCATCAAGCATCCACTTGCATTTCCAAATATTTACAGATGTGATAGTTGCCTTGAAAACCGACTTCTACAGGCTTCAACCACCGGAGGACTAACTTCTTCTCAAGTGAAAATCAAGTCCGCTTCCGGTGTATCATCGTGTCAAAGATTGAGAGGGCGCTGGAAGCCTGGAAAGATTAATAGTTAATATCGTAGGTGAGAAGATCTACCTTAAAAGGAAGGGCTGTGAAATGGGATGTAGAGCAGAGGCAATCTCAGTCAATTCGCAATGATATTAAAGGTTAGGACTAAACAGATGCAAAATATTGTGTTTTACTTCTATCATAATTTCCGATCGCAAACAAAAAAACGATAGCATTAAAATACAAAAATATCATGCGTGTAAGTATAATGTTGTGAAATAAAACGACACGTAAATCACAAAGCACAAATAAATATAATTTAGAGTAAATTATGTAAAAAAACATGAATTCTAAACCCTAATTCAATTTCATTGTTGGAAAAGAAAAGAGCCCACCCATGTGTTTAGTACCACATGGGGGAGCGGTCACCGTTGGGTCTGTCCGTAGGGCTATATAAGGAGCCCCACACCCCCTGTACTCATGGAGAAAGTCAATAGACAAACACGCCCTATTTGAGAACTTCTCCCGTGGTTTCATCCCGCTCTTCACGGAGTAGGGTTCCACGTAAAATCATGGTGTTCCATGTTCTATCTTTCTTCTTTATGCTCTGTTTATCTATCGCTTCCGCATTCTTCATATTTTATAACATGGTATCAGAGCGGGTTGATTCTTGAGGAATTTAGTATTCTTTATTTTTACGAGATTCGGTTTTAGTAGTGTTATTCTTGAAGATTTGAGATTCATGGTTCGAGTTGAAGTTCATGTTATAGGGTTTTTTTAAAACCCCAATTCCAAGCAAGCGCATCCTCCAGGCGCGCGAGCTTCTTCCAGACTTGCGCATCCAGCGCGGCGGCATCTCCGATCCCAGTAGGGTCCCAGGGTCCTAGGAGGCCAGAGCACTCCAGAGGGTTCGATCCCAGCCCTCACAAGTGATCCCAGGAGCCCTCAAATCGCTGGATCTCAAAGGAGAACAAGCCGCGTTTTTCCCAGGAGCCCTCACAATCGATTCCAGGCGCATGCGGACCCCCCATCGCGCGCGCCTCTTCAAGACCTGCAGGCGATGGAGACCCTCGCGCGTCAGCGCAAACCCTGCAGCAATTCTCCCAGGCGGCGCCGGGCCCCATCGTTATGGCTTCACGACGATTCTAGCTGCATCCCGATCTCCATGAAGGCAGCAGTGTCATCTTACGCCAAGGCGCAATGCCGCCCACCCAACCCCAGGCGGCGAGCCCTAGAAGAAGAACCACCAGTCGCCATCGCGTAGGCGGCGCAACTGCAGCTGCACCACCTCCCAGCCTTCGGTTTCTCCAGGCACAGCAGGTCGCGCGAGCATCAGATGGTGTCCCAAGGCGGTGCACTCGCCAACGATCCCCAAAGCGGCACTGATGTGCGATCCTCCTGCATCGCGCCCCATCTCGATGCCCCCTGCACCTCCAGGTGTGCACCCTCTAGGCGCCGCACCCCAGAACCTCCAGCGAAGGCGGCGTCTCTCATCTCCACGTGCGCACGCGGCGTGCGAGAGAAGCTTCAGGCGGGGAGCTCCATCAAGCACAGATCTGTGCGTTTTTTTCTCCAGTGGCGGCGCGCCTCCATGGCGGAACCCCAACATTTCCAGGCACCTCCTGCCCTATCGTGACTCCCCAGCGGCGATCCAGGCGCATCCTCTACAACCCCTCGCCCAGGCAGAAAGGGGAAAGACCCATCGGCGGTGACACTCCAGATTTGATGCAGGCGGCGCATCATGGGTTTCCCCTTCGGGAATTCTAAAAGATGAAAGGGAAAGGTGCCCTCTATTGGGCTTTAAATGCCTTATTTTTATTAGCCTCTCTTTAGGCCCAGTTGCCTGCTGTTAGAATAAAAAGGGGGGGCTTAACTTTGAGCCCAACAGGCACAACAGTCCAAAAAAAATGGAGCAGTAAAAAAAAGAGGGAAAGGACTGTTCAAATATAAATGCAAGAAAGGGGGAGCAGATTAAAAATAAGAGAGGATTTAAAAAAAAGGAGAAGATGAAGAAAAGGCGCGTACAAGAAAAAGCCGTACGCATAAAAAAATGTGATTCATGTTTGCTTCTCCCAACTTGTCTTTATTTTTCATTTTTCTCACAAGTTTGGGAGAAAGGGGGAAAAGCCATATGCATCCTACATCGTTGATTGACAGACCAAAGACTCCGGATTTCACAGAATATCAAGCCATCTTCACTGTGCATCGATCTTCGTCGTGGTGTCTCTATCCTCGACATCGACTCCGCACTGGATTTGTTTTCTTCAAGGCACGATGGAGACAAAGTCCGGTGACCCGCAGGCACGACTGAGACAGAGATCCGGTGACCATGCAGGCATGACAGAGACAGTCCGGTGACCTTCCAGGCACGACAGAAATACGTTCCGGTGACCTGATATACCCGTCAGCAAGCGGGTTTGTCTACCAGTTGCGGATAGATACGTTTATTGTGGTGATTTCAAGTGAAGATGTAATGATGTATATTTTTCTTTATTGTTGCAAGTTGCAGCTGTCCCAACTACCAACTTGAGGGGGAGTGTTGGAAAAGAAAAGAGCCCACCCATGTGTATAGTACCACATGGGGGAGCGGTCACTGTTGGGTCTGTCCGTAGGGCTATATAAGGAGCCCCACACCCCCTGTACTCATGGAGAAAGTCAATAGACAAACACGTCCTATTTGAGAACTTCTCCCTTGGTTTCATCCGCTCTTCACGGAGTAGGGTTCCACGTAAAATCATGGTGTTCCATGTTCTATCTTTCTTGTTTATGCTCTGTTTATCTATCGCTTCCGTCGCATTCTTCATATTTTATAATATTCATGTCTAAACTTCAAAAAGTAATAATTTGATACTCTATCTTTAAGATTTGTTCCAATATGATCCGTGGTTACTAATTGTTCATCTTGTATTTCTAGAATTAAATCACGTTACTTAAAAATTAATTCGATAAAAATTTAAACATTGAATACATCATTCCTAATTTTAAAGTTCAGGTGTGAAATAGAATTTGGGTGTGTACTTCAGGGTTTTATGTGTAATTTACTTTGTATAAGTTATATCAAGCTAAGTGTAATAATATATTATATATTATTACACATTTGTTATATCTTATTATATACAAAGTTATTTTACCGATATGTACATAAATCTATAAAGTATAAAGTGTCAAGGCAACGGCATCGAACGAGGATGAAGGGGCAACTAGGCAATGGGAAAGGTGATAATACATCTAACCTTAATGAACCACACTGTCTTGATTATGTTCATGCTATGTTCAGGGCCACCCTCTATATGTTGTCTGGCCCAATAAACCAAGATGACAATCTTGACAGCTGCATCTGTCACAGTGTCCCATGTAGAATGGACTGTTGCTCAAATAGAAAGCTTTTAGAGGCTTCGAAAACTCATATGCCAACGTTGCCACCATGACATGGAGATTCTAAAGAACACGGGCCTGTCTCAAAGAAACCTCTCCAGCTATAAAGTTGAGTTGCTTCTAGCTCTCCTCGAGATGGTTCACCGCATTATGCAGGAAGGTATTCTCAACTATTCAAGTCATTGGATTCAAGAGGGATGCAGATATAATGATAACCATTAGTCTATTTTTTCAATCCAAATCCTTCGTGAACTTCATAATTTCATCTCGCATGAAAAAGATAAAGTATATGAATGTTAAAGTCCTTTGAGGCCATGATTAAGTGCAGACCATCTAAGCAATAGTTGTTTCAAACTAAGGGAAGCTCTGTGGATGCATATAGGTCAGATCGATTAGAAGAAGAAAGATCAAAGAGTTGACCACACTTCTGTACCTTCCACACATCTGATATTCAAATAGTTGGATGATTGCAACTACTACAACAAGCCAAAATACTATAAGTATGACTATCCAAGCTTCCTATAATCCTTATAGACTGACACATGAAGTTCTTCGGCATATCCCACGTCTATAACTCATCATTGGAACCAACTTGCTAGTTGGATGAAAAGATAAGTAGATAGTTACATCTGATGGCACTACAAACACTGCATCTTTTTACACATGTTTTTGAAGACTAGAAGACTTGATCTAAAGGAAGATAGTCATCCACATGAGATCCGATGTAAATATTATAACGACCACCATTGAAATTTGTTGACAACATTCAAATGGCAGAGTCTTCTGTCTTAGATAATGTCTTTATGATCCAGATTCTAGAAATATCGTCGTCTATTCCTAAACTTATTAGACATAGATATCCATTTTGATAAGATGTTATAATAAAGAGTTATGACAAATATATTTCAGAAGATGTTCTAAATATCTGGTGGACACTATAAACCTAGATATTAATGAATGTGTCATCAACGCTTCTAATACTGTTAAAAGAAAATAATTTAGAACTTTAAAGGAGCAAACAAAATCATCATCAACTACCGACTCAACATCGTTTGACAACATCCTCACATCTTCGATGAGGACACCTTACTTGGATATTGCCAATAACAAAAACAGCTTGTGGAGCATCAATGTCCCTAGAATGTCTTTCTCTAGCTCATGCATAGAGGGTGTATCCTTCAAGGCCTTAAATGTCGGTTTCGGTCACCATTTCAGTATCGACCAAAACAGAATTTCGATGGAATTTCGGTGGAATTTCGACCAAAATTTCGGTCATTTCGGTCATTTTTTGTACTAGGACCACCATATTTCGGTCATTTCGGCCATTTCGGTCGAATTTCGGTTTCGACTGGATATCGATATTCGACCGAATTTCGCTGAAATTTGAGGCCATGGTATCCTTACCAGAGACCGTTGATTCAGACTCTTCCCAGGCACTTCTCATTTTTGCCCACGCTGCAACAATGAGGTGGAGACGATTGACTGCCTTTTTTTCAATTTTGAGAAGACTTTGGGAGTTTGCATGAATCGGGTCTTACATGGCTAAACCTTCTGAACCAACAGAATTTCTATGATTCTCTCTTTATGAATAACCATCAGCCTAATATAGAACTGATCTTCCCATTAGTTGTTCTCTAGGCGATCTGACTGGAAAGAAATGGTGTAATTTTTGCGTCCAAGCGTTTATATGGGGAAAATGTTATTTTTCATGACAAAACCTTCTCGAGTCTTGGCATTGTATGTTTCTCTTATCCTTATAATTTAATACAATTGGGAAGACACCTTTGTTGTGTTTCGCCCTTTTTTTACTTCAAAAAAAGGCAGACAAAATCTCCAATTATGGAAGCCCTCCTAGGACAGTATTTCCTTCCACCCCACCCATCACGCAAAGAGGAAAATATTAAAAAATAAGCAAAAAGAAATTGCAAAGAGGCACATCTACTACATAGTTTAAGAAAAGATTGAAAATATTCGCATGCGCAAAAAGAATGCAAATATATAGAGATTCACGAAGGAGCCTTCCAATGTTGAAGTTTGCAGGATAATTCACAGCATAAGAAATTTACACGCAAGCCCTTAATCACCTTGAAACTTATTGACTATAAAGATTTTATCACGATCAATTGTTGGGCAATGTAATACATTAAAAAACGAGTTTATCGAAGTACAATGAGCCGATGAAACAAAATAAGCCCCCTTACCTAAGATTAAATATCAAAGTTCTAATAGATTTATTGTAATTTGTATTTTAGTTAAATAGAGAGAAGGATCTAAAATCTTCTTCTTCATCTTCTTTAACCCATCTATAAAATGGAATGAGACAAAAAAGAATCAAGAAGATTGCATTTTCACTGAAAGAAAATATGTCTATTCAAAAAAAGCATTTCTTATTCTCCTCATTCCTCCCTATGTCTCCATATCTACTCTTCCTCCCTTTTACATCCTCTCCATCATCTTCAAAGTACTTTATCCCCTTCCTTTTCATAATCAAATATCTTCATTTCCCTTCCTTTCTCTCTCATTGCCTCTCCATTTCCTCATAATCTCCCAATCTGTCTTTTGACATTCCATTTTATTACCTTAATTCCCCTCCATCTCTCTTTTTCCTCTACACATATTTACCTTTCTCCGCAACTCCTTTATTTACTTAACCATCCAACACATTCTCAACTTTCCTTTCTTCGTCTTCATCACTACCAACCAAAATCCCTCAATCGGAAGGCAATGAGCAAGCCATGTGGGGAAAATGAGGGAAAAGGTCAAAACATCCAGTGTTGTGACATAAGGTAGAAAGACAAACAAATGGTGAAGCAACACGTGTAGAAGAGACGATTTACATGCCATTGCAACATGTGTAAAAGAGACGATCTGCATGCCATTTGCCAAATGTGAGTAACATGCAATAGAGTGCACATCTATGTAGACAAATGACATGAGAAAATAAATCCAAGATTCAAATAAAGTTAGGCAAAATCCTCTCGCTACATAAGGGACCCATGGGTTGAACAAAAATCATTTTTGAGGAACATAAAATTAGGAGTTTTCTCCTCAATTTTGCCTTCCTGCTTTGTCTCTTCCATCACTTCAACATCCAAACGTTTGTGTTACCTCTCATCCTCTATTTTCTTCGACGAAATCCATTCTACATCAGCTGAAATAATTAAGTGGTGAAAGTGAGGACGCATTCCATCCACGATAAAATCAAGCCCAACCAATTATTACCCCAACACACACCCAGCGCTTATGCATATAATCCAAACCCTTCTCCCAATTCATGGCTTCCGAACTAATTACTCAAAATTAGGTATTTTCATCCTAGAGCCTACTCCGTGATGCAAACATATCTTAGGAAAAGAAAAGAGAGATCTGTTCATTGTACGCAATTTTGCATGGGTTTATGATCGTATATGCTGCAGAAAAATAGTTTTGAGAAGAGCTTAAAAATCTCTTAGTAAATGCTGATCACCCGAGAAAAGATCAAATCCCTAGTCCCTAATACTATTCAGGGAAACATCGGTAGATGATAGTAAGGGATAAAATAATAGAAATCCATTCCAATCATCTGGAAAAAGAAGACCTTGATGCCCCAGGAAGCGAGCAGTTGAATGACAAGGTTACAACTGAGGCCACACAAAATTGTTCGTACTGGAAAGAAACTATTAATACCACTCCAACCATTGGATGGACCTCCATTTAAAAATATAACAAATTAGAATAGTTCCATGCCTAGTTTAAGAACCTTCACTATCCGAGAACAGCATTGAAACAAAGCAATAATCTTGTAAAAATATAAAAGTGGCAGTTTATTGGCAGCATACCTTGAGGCAGTAACTCTTGAATGAAGGGACCCAGACTTCTCATAAGTAGAATGAAGTGAGCCACTGTCTCCATCAGATCTGGCCTTGCGTTCTTTCCTCTCCGCTGTCTGCACAAATTTCACTATAGAAACCATCTGACATGATGGAAGATTATACAAATTTGCTAGAGAAATATTACCTTTCTAATGTTAGTGAGCAATTTCATGTGTTCTTCAGGTATCACAGCCTTCACAGCATCAAGACCACATTTCCTTACTAGCATTCCAATTAACAACTTGACCTGATATTCAAAAAGAAAGTTGGGTGGTCATATCTTACACAAATTTACCAGATTTCCAAATATCAAACTAAGAAATATATAAAACATGCAAAATAGGACTGGATCTACCACGAAAGAAAGGAAAAGAAATTTCTATTACATCCACGTACGTAATAGGAATATATCCATATCAATTCACTACCATAACATTTTATAAAGATTTTGACACTCGGATCCATATTCGTTTCAAAACAAACATGGATATCACATTGATATCTACAAATATATATTCTTTAATAGACATACTTTCATTAGAAGGAAAAAAGGGTAAGCATCGACAAGGTGTGCATCCAAAACCTTCATATATTCACAAGTTTTGAACATAAAAGACTACATAAAATTGTAGTCAAAGGGTAATGACTTAGACCATGACTCAGACATACACTTGTATATTTAATCACATTTTCAGCACCCAAAACCTCCATATATTCACTAGTTCTGAACATAAAAGACTACATGAAATTGTAGTAAAAGGGAAATTACCGAGACCATGACTCAGACATACACATAGCAATATTTAATCACATGTTCCGCATAAAATATATTACGACGAAAAAGCACACCACTTCTAGCCATACACAGGGTCCAAAACAAGGAAACAACCATTGTTCTTTCCCTTGCAAAGCCTATCCAATTATTGCCAAGAGAGACCCAAAATTCCGATGCACCACCAACCGCCACCCCATTTATTCGGATTTTTCCACACACCTCCCTTGAGCTCTCGAACAGAAAAAACATGTGATCTGTGTCTACCTCATCCTCAGAGCATCAATATCTTGATTCTAGCTCACCAAGCTCCAATATCATCTTACCACATCTCTGAAGCCAAAGGTAGATCTTGATCCTTAATGATGCCTTCCCAACTCCATGATCTTTTACAATCAGTCAAGCAATCCCCAGGGTCAAAAACAATCGAAAAACAAAGAATACAATAAGCCTTCGTCACAGCAAACATGCCATCATCATGTCAAATGATTGCAGCCAACATATGGACACTCATAACCTGCCAAAGTCTCTTCTAAACTTTGATAAGAGACAGACAACAAAAAGGCAAGCTTCAAGAATTGCCATCCCACGCTCTCTTGACTTGCTCCACCTTTTCGCTGACCAATGCAAACAGCCAAGGAAATGATCGCAGGGCACCCCCATCCTCTGACCAATCATCATGTCAAAAGATGAAATCAACATCATCCCGGAGAACAAGATGAAAAGAATGCAAAATCTCAGGTAGAATTAAGAAAATCCCATTCCATAATGCGAAGGGGACAAACAGTCCCAGAACAAACAATGCTTGAAGAGACCCCGTAGGTCTTCCAGACAAAGGAACAAAGCAAGTTAAACCCATCTCCCCAACTATGACTGACATGTTTGGACAGTTACGCCTACTTCACCTCCCTCAAATCAAGAACCCTGAAAACTCCATCAGCCTTCTGCAGCATCATTGTCTTCCATTTCACCAAAGGGTCCTCAAAGATTCATCCTAAGATGGCCAAAAAAATCTCTCATCAAAGACTCAAGCCAATGTTTGACCCCCACTACTAGTAACCCGGATGAGATAAAGAAAATAGGAAACATTGAACAACCTTGAACAACACCAATCTCCCACCCCCTCATCGGACACACAAGAAGCCTCACAACCAGCTAGTTTCTTCTCAAGCTTCTCAATCAGAGGCAACCCGTCCAATTGCCTGAGTCTACTATATACAAAAGAAAGATTGAGGTTCAGCAAGAGCAAGCATGCCTTTGATGTCCCTAACCAAGCCTCACATGCAAACAAACCCCACCAAAGTCGGGTTGAAAGGCATAAGAGCATATTTAGTTCCATTGATGCATAAACTAGACATCTCCAAAAAGGTCAAGAACCGTTCAGAAATCTTTACAGCTCGAGAGCCCTCCCTCCACAAAGAAAATTGTATCATCCACATGCTGCGACTTAGGAAAAGAAAGTTAATCCCGCATGTAAACAATGATAAATAACCTCCTCAGACAACTTTTTCCATCATGACTGTAAGAGCAGTAGCAAAAGCAAGGGGGTAAGAGGGGACCCATTACATCCTTCTGCGGCTGAAAAATAACCCCACATACAGTAACAATCGACCAAAACTGCACATGATGATATAGTCATGCATCATTTCATCCAAGTAATCCAAGGCTCTGAAAATCCATGATGGTATAATAGGCCCAGCTGAGCTGCCAATCCACAGTCCATGGAAAAGTCTACCTTTCAAAGTAACCCCTTCAATTTACATCTTTTCCGATTAGAGTTGATCTCAATAGCCATTACCATACTATCCATCATATGCATGCTTGGGATAAAAGCAAAATTCATCGGCAAGATAATAGTTCCCAAAATATTTTTGAAATGGTTAGCCATAACTTTCGCACAATGAAGTATATAGCATTGGACAACATAATCAGCCAGTAGTCATCCATCTTCATAACAACATTCTTTTTAGGTAGTAAAAAAAATGAACGAGCGATTAAGACGCTCAAAACCATGTTGCATTTGCATAAACTCCTCGATCATAACAAAAACATCATCTGCCACCAAATCCCAGCCCCTAAAGAAGAACAAGAATCCATCTGGAGAAAGACAAATGCTAGTTCAAGTCCAAACAGCATTACAAACTCACACATATCAAAAACATAAGACACATGTTTACACCCTCCTGAGATATACACGTCGCCCCCCTGCCCGCTTATGGGTACCCGTGGAACACGCCGTCTAATCGACCTGAAATGTCAGGCCACTGCCTCAGCCACAACCCGCTCCACTTGAAACACTTCACCAACCATAACAAGATGAATGAGGCTTCACCTATGCCTCCTCTCCATAGAATGAAAACATCTTGTGTCTATGCCACCATTCTATGAATGAAGTCTCGCATATGCCTCCTCTCCATAGAATGAAAACACATCTTGTATATATGTCACCATTCTACCATTTCTGCTTCGACATGCTCTCTACCTCCCTCTTGAAGTCTTCCTCAATGATCGTTTAGAAAACACTAATCTGCAAATATCTGCATCCACCAAGTCATGCTCATTTTTAGCCCATCCAACCTAACAATATCATCAATAGCAAGAGACATCCTTTGTTCCAGATGCACGTGAGACTTATATTTGAACCCCGTAAGCATATTATAAAACTCGAGTAGCTTACGAGCACTGTCTTGTTGAAGCAATGATGATCACACCACTCTAAAAATCCACCACCTTCTCAAGAAACCAGTCTCCAGCATTCAAGATCGCTCAAAGTAAAAGAACGAAAGCAAGCATATCCCTTCTCCGTCACCCAAGCAAAAATTGTTTTAATATGCAAACATTGTTGTAGATTTATTTATAATTGTGTAGAATTTCATATTCTATTTAACCATATTTGATAAGATTGTTACAAAGAAAAAAGTTCAAGATAAGGGATATTTACGCCCATGTAAAAAAATGTATTATAGGTCAACCCATATGTGCTTTGTATTGAGATCATAACCCCTCCAAAATTGCCAAACTTACGTCATATTTCATGAGGGTTTAATTGCAAGATCCCCTACCAAAGCACTCAACCCAAGGACAAATAGCACTTTAAAACCTTGCGCAATATCCCAAGCTCCTTGACTCCCAATCTATGTAGACTCCATTAGGCATCGACCTCCTCAAACTCCCATCCCAGGCCGGACCCTAGCACCATGTTGCACATAGTAGAAACACGGTCGCAAAAGTAGATAGTCGGATGGCTGAGTCACTTACTAAGGATTAACAGTCGTGAGACTAAACAGATTTAGTCGGACTTTAGTCAGTTTTGTATTTTTATATATATTTGAAACAAATAAAGCATTTTATACATGTATTCTCATATATTTGCATAATATCATAGTGAGATAAAAGAAACAATTGAAATCCAATCGAACATTAAGCATCTTACAATAAGTTTAGTCGAGTCAGCCAACCCTGCAATCGACTAAACGGCTTAGTCGGCCGCTTTTTTAAAAAACTTGAGTAGAAGTGGCAAATCAAACACAAAAATAAGCAAGCATGGAAACAACCACAAGACATGATTTACATGTTCACTTGTAATTGGAATACATCCTTAACATCAGCGATGGATCTCTCTCAATATGGTATGTGATCAGGAGTTTGTATTCAAGGTTCAAGACATCGATATCGTATCGGTCAACCCGAAAAGGGATATACTTGAGATATATCGAGATATATCAACGGATCAACGATATTGGTGGATATCTCGATAATGGTGTAAAAATGATTTTTTTACAAATTAATATCATCCTAATTCTTAAAATAATAAATAGCATACAAATACATGCTTATATGCAAGAATGGGGTGTATTTAGCACATGAATACACATTATATTGCACATATCATTGTTGTCAATGTTGATTGCATACTGTTGAGAAGTATGTGAAAAGAAATGATGAAATTCAGAAAATAACTTAGAAACATAAAAGAGGCGTATTTACCACAATATCTTTACATCATATCGTAAAATATGTATAAACAAAATGCTTAACTATATCGAAAATCGAACAAACAAGCAAATGAGCATGATAACATATCGTTTTGAAAGAACACCACTCATAATAATCATGTTTTTAAATGATAGAAGATGATTTTAAACATATTGGAAACACAACTTTCTAATTGAACTATAGAACATCACTACAAATGGGAGTATATTGCAAATCTATGATTTTGTATCACTATATTACTAATACTAAGTATCAACTATTGATCTATTAAATATTAATATAGTAATATCTATAATATATGTATGTAAGCTTTCATTGATCAGCTTAGAATTGTTTCAACTCTATTGCCAAGGGGGTGGGGGTGAAGCCCATGTTCGGTCTTGTTGAAGCAAAATACACAAATCATATGTATTTTAATTCCGAGAGTAGCTCCATAAGCAAAAATTCAAACAAATCAATCATTAAAAATAAAAAATGGTGATATCGAGCAAAACAAGACTAATACCAATGGTATCAGTCAATATCGACAGATATCCAAGAAAAGATGGACTACAAACATTCAATTTCGACCAATGCGGATCGATATAACGACATCTCACGAGATATCAGACAACATCTTGGAAATGAACATAGGGTGAATTCGAAACTCCTTCCCCATCCGCGCCGCTATAGAATTGTTTCACCTCCATTGTCAAATGGGGGGTGAAGCCCCTCGTTCGGAAAAGGGGGTGGTGGTCCTTGATCAGCTTTAGAATTGTTTCACATCGTTGCCAAAGGGGGAGGAGGTGAAGCCCCCCATTCGAAATGAGGATCTCGCCAAAACAAAATATACAAATCATCTTGTATTCTAATTTAAGGAGTATCTACATATGTAAAATCTCGAACAAATCAACCACTAAAAAATGGTGATATCGAACAAAACAGGCTCAATACTAGTGGTATCGATTGATATCGACCAATATCCGAGAAAAGATACATTACAAACATTCAATTTCAATCGATACATGTCGATATAGCAATATCCCACGAGAAATCAGCTGGTATCTTGGAAATAGTCATATAGGAGAATATCGAAACTCCTTCAAAATTATTGACATATCTGCGATATATCACCAACATCTCATGATATTTCAAACCATGTTTATATCATGGTTTTAAAAACCGAACTAATCTGGTTGGTTCAACCAAACTAAGGGAAAAAGATCGAACCAATTGTGTTACACTTAAAGATTAAAGCCAATCAAAACCTAAATAGACCGCTTGACTCGGTTAAACTAGTTGAATTAAACCATTTGTCCAACCATCTATTTTTTTAACAAAAAATAATGTCTAGTTATAAAAAGAAATAGAATATTTAAAATTATTCATATTCTAGTTCCATCCCGACTCCGATAATAGTCCTTTGACTCTTCCTCTTCCATGATCCCTTAACACAATTCTCCTCCCATACCTAGCTTTTTATTAAAAAAATAAAGATTCTATACTTTTTACAAACGTGAGTCGACGATCTTGTGTTGTATCTCCGTTCCTCTCGAGCATCGCCTCTCCCATCCTACAATGTGCATGATGGTCTCCCTTTCCAACAACAACAAACGATGCCTCCATGTCAAAAAGAAGTTGTCATCGTCACATTATGCAGCATGCTTAGCGGCAAGTTAGCAAATGATATCTTTGTTAACTTTCAACATCGCATATATGTATTTATATAAATTTTATAAAATATGTTTAAATATATGACGCGTCAAACTACGTATTTGTTTGTATAAAATACTAGTCAAACTCGATGAAACTATGGTTGGACCATACAAACCAAATCATCAATAAAAATGGTTCGGCTTTTTCCCAATTTTTATGATGAACTGATGACACACCAAAACGTGAATAATCATCATAGAAACCAAACTGTCAAAACCCAAGATCAATACCAAATTGGTTTCAAGTCAAGTTTAATTTTTAAGACAAACTTTATTATAGCACCCTCATACATATAGATCTTTTAATCATACAAAATTAGAGGGATTCCTAATAAATAGGATTTAAACGGATTATTCACTCGCAAATCAATAAAATCCAGCCGAAGTCTGATAATCAATTACAATCTGGGTGAATCTTTTTATAAATCAGAATCCAAAAGAATCCTCTAATCAAACCATGATAAATCATCTGATTAATCACATTTTAAATGAATCCTCATCATTCTTGACTCAATCAGAATCTATATGGATCCTTGTTATATCAGGATCTGGATGGGTTCCTACTTAATTTGGATTCAAGTCATATCAAGAATCTCCACCTTGAATTGAATTCTTATAAAACAAAACTATAATTGCTATATTCTATCGTTATCTTCCCCTCCAAGGGTCCACTGCCAACATTCAATATTAAACAAGTATAGACAATGATTAGACTTGCTTCCTTTCGGAAAAAATCAATTGGGTTATCTTTCATGCCAACTTTCTTCATCTTAATTCTCCTCTCCGAACGTCGCGAACGAATGAAGTGAAACATGACATCAACATGATCGGTTCTCTCATAATGCATGTGATCTTAGCTAGGTATATCGGGCTAAGCTTGTTACAATATATGATAGCTAGATCTTATTTACATCGAGATCTCCAATCAAGCCTTTCAACCAGATGTCTTGCTTTGCTACTTATCTCACCGACATATGCATGTCTTATGTAGTAAACGAAGTTACTAAAGATTGTAAGGTGGCTTTCTAACTAATAACAGAAATCTTCAAGGTATAGACATAGCATGTCATTGATCTCCTACTATCAATATCATCATCGGCATGGTCTGGATCTTAATATCCAACAAGCAAAAAATCTGAATCACTTTTATAGATAAAACCAATATCAGATGTTCCTCTCAGATATTAAAAAAATCCGCTTGATTTCCTATCAATATTCCTTCTAAGGATTCCCCATTAATCTTCTAACAACTTTCACATAATGAGCAATATCAGATTCCATGCATACCATGTCATACATTAGACTCCAAATTACACTAGCATAAGGAATGTGCGCTCATTCTCTGCATTTGACTAACGTACAATAAAAATGGAAGATAAAATATGAAGCAGATTACATATTCAATGGCTTTGTTGTGGACATAACAAATTCTGCCAAGACCTTCTCAATGTAGTTCTTTTGACATAAGACGGGTTCTCCTTATGCATGATCCCTAACAAATTTCATCCCTAAAATCTTTTATATTGCACCAAGGTCCTTCATGACGAACTCTAAACTAAGAAACTTCTTCAAATCATCAATAGTATTTTCTTCTTAGCAGCAATCAACATATTGTCAACATAAGTTAACAAATACATGAAGGTTCCATCATCCATCTTGATGTAATAAACACAATAGCCATATAGGTAGCCAGACTCAAGAACAGTGATGAAGCTATCAAATCTTGTGTATCAATGCATGGGAAACATCTTGAGTTCGTACAAGAACTTCAATCTGCACAAATGGTTTTATCTCGGAATATAGATCCCTATGGTTGGCGCATTCAAAAGTCTTCATTGAGATCACCACGCATGAATGATGTTGTCATAATTAATAACTCCAGCTTCATGTCTCGTTGTATAACAAGAGTTACTAGCAAAAGATCTAGTAACACCTTAATGGATGTATGCCTCATATCGAGAGAGAATATCCTATTGAAATCATCGCCTTCCTTCTGACTATAACTTTTTACAACTACTAGTGCCTTTGTATCAGATTCCTTCACTACCTAAGATTCTTGTCTATTTCTTGAAGATCCATTTACAGCCAAAAACTTTTCTCCCTTTTGGCAACTTGACAAGCTTTCATTTTGATTCTTGTAAAGAGATTGCATTTCCTTAACCATAACAACATTTATCTCTTTAGATTATGCTTCTACAATAACCTCCTTGTATGTGGACGACTTTAAAGACTACCTCTCATCAACTCGTAGTAGAAATGCAACCATGTCCTCAAAGATGAATCTTTTAGGACGGTGCACCTTTCTACGAAGTCAACCAATACCAATGTTGTGAGGCCTCTCCAATGGTTGCTCAACTTTACGTTGTTTAATATCAACCTAATTAGACGTGGTGTGATCAACTACTTGATTACAACGTTGTGTCAATTTAAACTATACATGTTCGTGGATATCATCGGATGCTCTTGCATCAACAAGCTTGACCCTCAAGTTAATCATATAACTCTCGTCAAACACCATACTCATAATCAACAAGCTTGACCAAATTCTATATCTCATTACTCATGCACAATAACGTGTAATTACCAATTTTCATTTGTATCTATCTTTCCCTCATTGAGAATGTAATATCCAGCACCACTAAAACACGTAAAAGAAAAAAATCGCATGATTACCAAACCATACCTCAAGAGATGTCTTGCAGTCGATAGCAAATGCATAACTCTGATCCATTAACATGTATTCATGGCTTCCTCCCAAAATGCATTATCAAGGCCAGTGTTTAAGAGCATGTGTGTTACTTTCACAAGAAGTGTTATGTTCATGTGTTCTGCAGCCCCGTTTTTTATAGCATTTCTATGGCAATGTTGTATCTTGCAATACCTTACAGAACTCATTGAACTCTGACGAACAGAATTCTAAGCCATTATCTGTGTGCAGATGTTTGACATTCTTAAAGATATGATTCACTACCAAGGTCTTTCATTGTTTAGCTTGAATGACTCGCTCTTCAGCTTCATCCTTAAGGCATAAACCATCATCAAGTAATCACCAACAATAAACAAGAAATAGTCGACACCACTCAAGATGGAACACTGGAAAGGCCCAGCAATACGCATAAATGTTATCAAGCATCCCTTTGCCATGCAAAAGGCTATGCTAAATTGTTTTTTGTATTATTTTCAACACAACATCCACATAACTGCAACATGAATCATTTAAGATCTACAAGAAGATCTTGCTTACTATGGATGTTTATCCCCTAGACTCATGCCAATATGCCTATACCACAATTCAAATTCAGATTCCACATGTTGGAATACAATAACAGTAGAACCAATAATTGTAACCCCTAGCAAAACATAAAGGACCGTCTAGCAAAACATAAAAGGACCGTCTGGTTGATACCCTAAATAACCTTCAGAACTCCTCATGCAACATTGTAGATATACCCTTTCGAGTCCAAGTCCAAAGGATGCATAATTCTTCCTTAAGTTCTAAAAAAATCACCATTCCGCCATTATTCATTTTTTCTCAGATTCGATGTCAATGAAATAGCACAACACGTTCCCGATGAAGATGTTTCCCCCTTTAATAGTATCATAAGTAGCGAAAGTTCTTTGAGATGTCATGTCACAAGAACAACATAATCAAGAATCCATGTATCTCCGAAACAGATTTAATCTAAGGTGGTGATTACGTAATAAATATCCGAATCATCTCCTCCCTGAACTATGGTGAAGATCGTGGTCTTCCTTTTCTTCTTCAAATAATCTCTCTTCCAATAAGGGTTTCTTGTTATAAACATCCTTCGGGTTGATTTTATATGATTTTTTGTTAACTTTCTATCTTATGATACTTCTTTGTGGCACCGAAACTCTTTCATGGATCATTACCAACCACACGGCTTGCGCATCTCCACAGTTTCTAGAAGCCATGTAACGAAGTCCACAAATATGGAGACTCAACCAAACTTCTTCTAGTATAATTTCTTCTCTACAAACTATAAATAACTAAACAAAATTATCATATGACATCAATAGCAAAACCAATAAAATAAAAAGCATCTCCATCCTCTATTTTAGCATCTATATTTCCTAAATTTAGAAGTGTATTTAGACGATCTAGATGATCCTTAAGAGAGGTACCTTCTTGTATAAGGGACGGGAACAGATGTTGCTTCAACAAATTGCCAGTCAAATACTTTGTCATATACAAACTCTCCAACATCAACCACGGACTCACGACCGCCTTCTCATTGATGGCCTATGCAATATTCTAATTAGCCAAAAACAACATGATCGTCAAGTGTACCTCTTCTTCTTGCACCATCAACATTGTGGGCTCGAGTGGCTTTGTCCAATGGTATCAATATGCCATGTTGCTTGAGAAAGTTGCGCATCTCAACCTGACAAGGCTAAATCTATCCCTGCTAGCGAATTTCTTAATCTTATTATTATGCGATGACGGTTCCTCCTTCCTTCAGGTGAACTTGATGACTCCGATACCAGTTTGTTGCATGTAACAGAAGTAGGGAGTGGATCGAACATGCATATAAACAATCAAGAAAACAACCACAAGATAAGATTTAAAAGGTTCGCACGTAACCATGCTACGTCCATGGCAGTAGCAGTGAAGCTCTCTAAATATGGTGGAAAATTGTAATACCAAGTATGATTAAAAACACTAAAAAGAGTGTATACAGTATCCCCGTACATGCAAGTTAGCTAATCACAACACAATTAGAAAGATCACTAATCACTTGGGATTTGGATGGATTCTCAAATTACAAATTGAACATAGTTCGGATGGATCTTTTGATCGATTACTATCTAAATGGATCCTCCAATCAATCACAATCTAGATGGATCCTCTTAACAAACACAATCTAAATGGATTATTTGATTAATCCGAATTCGGACAAACTCTTACACCAATTAGGAATCGAATCCCTAGTCAGTTAGGATTTAAGGCATATCAACACACTCGAGTCCCGTTCCTTGATCTCTCATCCATCCCATCATGCTTGGAGCTCTTGATTTTTCCACCACTCACCCAGTCTCCTAGCATGAAAGCATCCAACCCAACAACACCACGAACCCCTATCCCAAGTTCCCCGTGCAACCCCATGTTTGCATACCAACAATTCGCAACACACAGTATGATATCTTAAAATTCTCAATCTCTCCATTTGCTCGGCATCGTGACGATAACCTTTGGGAGGGTGGTTATTAGCATGGACTAAAATATCAATTTCGATGTCGTTTCACCAAGCTTGAGAAGGGAAATTTTGTGTAATTTCATTGATATTTAAATCGATATTGTCTTTAAAAACTGATCTCAGAAAATAAGGTTCCAATGCCTTTTATTAAAATAAGATAGAAATGCACACTTCTATGCTAAAAGTGGGGTGCAAATAGGAAGTTTGGCTTATCATACAGTGTACGTTGAAACATTGATGTATTGTCTTGGAAAGTAAACTATGCAACTTAAAAGAGAACTTTTTTGAAACGTGAAACAAGTGGGTCATCATTAGGTGGTGACCACCCATGACTAAAAAGAGAAATTATAATGACAGAACAACTTAGAAACCGATATCTGATGCATAGGCCATAATGTTGCAGAAAGTAATTGCTACAGTTCAGCAAGACCCTATAGGGTTACAACTTATATAGACCAAGAACCATTAAACCAATTAGGCCAAGACTACAAGAAAGGGAGAAACCTAAAAACAGCAAGCAGAAGAAGAATTACTCAAAAAACTAATTGCTCAAAAAACAACCAAATATCAATCAATTACCAATTATAAAACCTGATTTTTCATTATAGATAAAATAGTTTACCATAACAGCAAAAACTACAATGACAAATTTTCATCCATTTGTTTCCAGAAAAAAACATAGTTTCATCAACATGCATGCCATAAATACTTGACATAGTTTCAGTTACTATCATTACTTGACATAGTTTCATATACTAGGTATCATTATTGCAATATTCGGCCGAATGGTCCGAGTATGCAGTGTGGGGGGTCACCGACCGAATACACTCTATCCGATCAATGTTCGGTCCAACCTGACGATTCCGCCCAAATATTCGGCCCGATATTCGGGTACTTCGACTATTTTTTTTAAAGATTAACATTTATCCTGGTACCATCACAGATGTTAAATCTCCATATATGTAATTATCTTGGATTCTTGTTGATTGATAAACATATACGTATAAATATATAAGAATATATATATTAGACATATTTTTTATATTTAAAATAATTAAAATAGACATAACCGAATAATTTTAAATATTCTCCAGAATACCGTGCCTACAACCCAAAAGACCAGGATTCAAATATCTCCTTGTAGAGGTTGTGTTAGGTAGTTGACAGCCAGCATAAAAAATAGTCAAATCTTTCAACATGGATTTGAGCAAGAATTCATGTAGCCGACCCTACTTGTAGCGGGAGAAGGCTTTGTCATTTTTTTTATTCTCCCAAATACAAAATATTCTTTATTCCGTGACCCCTCCGACTAAATACCAAATACCGAGTTCCGCAACTTACGAGAAATTGCAAGGCAAGCCTACAAGAACTTCAAACTTCGGCAACATTATAAAATTTGCATTTCATTGACAGTGCTTTATCAAAGTTAGAGGGTGTTAAAGTGAAAGAGTAACAAAATAGTACGAATACTCCATTCAATCAGCACTAAACATGGAATTCCTGGTTTGGGACAATATTCAAGTTTGACATGATTATTTGGTTGTCTGAACATTGCAGTCGACAACTAAAGCCCCAACGGTTTCAAAAATAAACCAAAGCCCTAGCTTAAATTACTTGTTTATAGTCAACATAAGTAAAGCAAATACTAAGCACTTTGCCTGATGCATGCATGCCTCTAAGTTTGCCTATATGTGTATGTATGATTTTTTTGAAGTCTGCAAGGTGGGGGGAAGCACTCGGTGGTGCCCGCCCCATCAAAATATATTTAAAATAGCAAAAGGTTACATCACACGGTAACAACACCCCAAAACACAAAACAAAAAAAGACCATTACATCAACCACTCATCTACCAGTCTCCTTGTAAAGCACTCGACATTTTCTTTGTAAAATCTCTGGCCCGAGCCTATGTGTATGTATGATTATAGGGGTATATAGGAAAAGAACTTCTTTGATGCCAAATTTATGAGCTAATACCATAATTATATCATGTATTATGGTATATCAAAATGTCAAAGCTTATTCAGTGAGGATAGTAATGCACATCTTCAATGGTTGCAGAACAGCAAGAACTCAACATTTCTGAAATATAACTACCAGAGTTCATGATACTAAGGCTGTGCTGGTACTAAAAAACTGAACCAAAAAATGGTCATTGGAGATTGATGAGCATCCATAGAATTAAGAAGCAACAAAGATCCCCCCCTCCCCACACACACACAAGTACTCTGGAAGTTTCCCTAAAAAAAGTACCCCAGTAGTGTGAGACCAAGTACAACACATACCACACAGGGCTTACCATGTTTTAAAACCACATCATATTCCTCGAGAATCCAGATCCATTTTTAATAGCTTAGTTTTGCTGCAAGACATTTCAGCTTCGAAGCAAAGCCGAAACAATGGCATGTGCATGTCACAAGCATCTTAACAAGAACTATTGACATCTTCATTCTAAATTGAGAAAATGATAATTACATCCTAAAGAAAAAAGAAATGATGTCCACAAACTCTTTGTGAAACATCACTGAAACGCCATCCATACTAGGGGTATCCATGGAGCAGGTACCTGTTCCATTTGATCGTGACCCGTCCAGCCCCGTTGGTATTGGGTCACGGGACGAGCCACCCCATTCCAACAGGTACCCAATTGTAACGGGTACACAGTTAATGCCAATGGATATAGGCTACCCGCGGATACCCGTGGAGATAAAGAGAGATACTTCTAATGAAAGGTGACATGTATAAAAATGCAAACGATATGTCCAACTATATATATATATATATATGTATATATATAATATTCATAATGATAATGCCGGGACACGAAAATCTAAAATGATACGGAATGCATTCAAATAGGGATATATAACATAGATAAATTAATTAATAAGGATATATAAAACTATGTGGGTAATGTAAATCATATGAATATATGAAATTGGAAGGAATACAATCGAATACGGATCCAATTATGACACATTCATGTAGGTTCATCCTCATAATGAATCAAATATGGATAAACGAGATGTAAATATATATAGTCGGAGGACAACATGAAAATTATATATAAGTATATATTCCCATTCGTAATGGTTGTATTAATTATAACCGCATTTGGTTATCGCGAAGTGTGTGTGGGTGCATGTGTGTGTGTGTGGGGTGTGGGCATGGACGCGTGCGCACACACATGGGCATGGGCGTGGGCACGGGCGTGCACGAGTGAGGGAGGGTGGGTGGGTGCACACGCGTGTGCGTATGTGTGTGTGTGCGCGCGATACAATTCTTATTCAATTGTATTCATTATCAACTTGTTTGGATGTCAGAATGTATGTATGTCAATTTGGATCGTATTCGATTCACTATCATATATGTTAATTCAAATTTAGACATCCATATATATTTCGATTTCAAAATGGATACATATGCGCCCTCCCATATATATAAATTTAATATTATCTATGCAATTTTGATTCTATTACTCTTCCTATCTAATTTGCATCCATTTCATGCCGGTATTCATTTCTAATGATTTGACAATATATTTTCCATATTCACGATATTTGTATCCACATCCATATCTATATTTTTACAATAGATAAGAATAATGTAACATATATATTGGTATTTGTATCTAACCATTTGCATTTTTGTGATCCGCTTTCAACCACGTACCCAAAGGTACCCATTGGGTTTTTTTATATGGGACACGAGTCATGGCATAACGGGTACCCGACCCATCATTTTTAAACGGGTACTCGAGAGTTTGGGGTCAAAATGAATGGGTCAAGCCGGGTACACATTGACCCGGATATTTTTGAACACCCCTAGTCCATACAACACGCAAGCTAAAAAAATCATTGATTCGAGCTTACCCAAAAAAATCAAATAAAGAAATTCTGAAGTAGAAGCTAATCCACAGCCTCTATTAGACTAATGAGGATTTTGGAATGCAACTTTGTAAGCATAACAAAACTTCTGGTAAAAATACTAAAAAAGAGTGCAGGAATGCCACCTTAGCTTTGAAGTGACTCTTGGTATTATCTTGCCACTTAAGCAATCCTTCAACAATGTTTTTCAAGTGACTATTCAACCAATCAGTTTGGGATTTCGCCACCAGCACCTTCACTAAACCCAAATTTGCCTGCAATCATTGGTTTTGGATACGATGAATGACTGGAATCAGTTCTTAAAAAACAAATATTTAGAAGCAGTATTGAAGCTCCAGTAAGCTCATCCAATACAGAGATAGAAAGTCAATAGATGTTTTATGGATTTTTATCACTTGTGCCCTTCTTAACTTCTATAATATCAGTTATACCCTTCCTTTTTTGGAATATCGGTTGTGCCACTACCTTCTTACAAAATTCACAGTTCTGTCCTTTTGTAATATCAGTTATGCCCCTACTTTAACTTAATGGAAGGGCAGAACTGTGAATTTGTAAGGTAGGGTCGCAACTGATAATCCAAAAGAGATAGACATAATTGATATTGCAGAAATTAAGGGCACAAGTAATAAAAACCCAAGTTTTAAAGATATATAGAAACAGTATTGAAGCTCCAGCAAGCTCATCTAATGCATAGTTAGAAAGTTAATGGAAATTGTATGTCTTTACTAGAGGAATTCATAAATGTCAGGAGTCCATACTTTGCATATTTCACGATTCTTGCGCTGGAGTAGTAGAAATGCAGACGGAAGCAAGTTGTATGCGAGACCAACAAGATCAGAGAATTCATATGCCAAGCGTGCTAACCCTTTAACAGCTGCACTAATCATGTGTGGGGTTTCTCCAGCAAGACCCCCAGCAACCTTAGGCCACAATGAGATAACACAAGTCAAAACATTTAACAGTGCTTTGGTCGTTTAACCTGTCCTGTGAAATTTAAAAAAACAAAAAACAAAATTTAAAGCCCAGAGGAAAACAAATGGCAATACCATCTTGAAAAATTGTTCCAAAGTTTCTTTCTTGCCGCCAAGTTCTTCATCCCCACAAGCATGACCGATCTTTACAAGCAAGTCATATGCCCTGTTTCTGGTTTTTTTGTTGTCCTGTAGAATGAATAATACAACCATCTATATGTGTGTATGCATGTATATGTATATGTATGCATGTACGTGTGTATGTACCAACACAAATTATAATGACCTAGAGAGAGAAAATTATCTGGTAACAAATGATTGGCAAAGTAATATAAATGGGCTAGACTAAAAAGTGTGCATCAAAAGAAGAGTGTCTTTAAAAATGGTAAAAAATTAAGATTGCATCTAAAGCTGAACCAAGAGCATCCTATGAATACAAATAACTGCCTCCAAATAAAAAAGAAATCTTCACATTCTGATATAAAACAATAGTGCTCATTTATCAGTAGTGAATTTGGGGAATGGCCTGAAAGCCTTGATATAAAGTCAGAAATATTAGAAAGACAATTTTAACTTTTGCCATTTTCCCCTTCTCTGGGTGGAGTAGGTATCCACAATGTTTACAAATGCGACCGCATATGCATGCACAGTAAGTTGGCCAAACCGCACTCTCCAGGTGATGCATTGTGCAGTCTAAGCTGCATATTCCGCACAGCCGGATATTGGTCCACATATTCGGTCCAAATTTAGGCCATAAACCACATTCTATATAGAGTTGATATAAAACTTAGACTTTATCATTTACTTGTTTTGAGAATTTATTCACATCTATAGTGTTATCCGTGACTTATATAGAGTTGAATGCTAAAATGGAAATCGTGTATAACATAATTTTATTATCGATATATATATACACACACGTTATGATATAGATGATTACATAATTGCATTATCGAGTCTTGCCCAAGTCCACTATTTAAACAATGAGATTTTTACACCATAAACCCTAAAAACATTGGCAATTACCTTCTTGACCATGTAAACATCGTGATTATCATCTGAACTCCACAAACTTGTTAACTCTTACGCTATGAATCAAGTGGTTAACCCACATCTATTTGACCGTTAAAGTAAACAGATCCCGTCCGAAATGAGCCATATTTACCATTCTTCTTCATCAAATTTATAAAATTATGCATATTCCTTCTTCGTCCTCCCTCCCATTCTTCTTCATCATTTTCCACCCCCTTCCACAGCTGAAGTTCCCCTCCCCCTCTGACGTCGTCGCAGCTCATCTCTGTCAAGTTTCTCATCAGATGTCACGGTAATTCTACATTTCCTCAACCGTAGCAAACATCGAGAGCAGTCTTACTCGACTGAATATGAATTCTGAAGCTCTTGGCTATTTCATCGAGTACATGCGAGAGAAAAAGCAGAACTCGTTCATCTTTTTGCAGTGTTGTAGAAGTCGATAATTGGTATTCAGACAGAGGGGTCACTTAATAAAGAATATTCGGTATTCGAGAGAATATTCGAAATTATTCGGTTATGCATTTTTTAATAATTTTAAATATAACATTTATGTCTAATATATGTATATGTATTCTTATATATTTATACATATGTATAATCATCAATCAATAAGAGTCCAAGATAAAAGTAATAATTAACAAGATACATATCTGGAGCTTTAACATTTGTGGTGATTACCGGGAAAAATGGGAACCCTTAAAACTAAAGTTATAAAAAATCAGCAGTCTGTTGCAATAGCCGATCGAATATCCGGGTAGGAGTAAGTATTGACCGAATAGCAATATTCTATTCGGTCGCCCCACAAAATAAGAATATTCGGCCAAATATTCAGTCTATTGGGCCGAATGTTGCGACAATGCTTTTTTGAACCTTGAAACCCATTAGGGCACTTAACGGAAAGAAGCTCTCCATTCAATTTGGTGCACAGCATCAGGACCTCTTCTATTGTCCAAAATTGTACCTAATGAATGGGTCTTGCCTAAAGCTTATCGTTGGGCATACTCATCCCTCGTAGTTTGTCCATCTCTGGCAAACGTAGAGCAACATCTTCATCAAGGTTCCATTGTAGGAGCACTACACAAGATATCTTCTACCCACAGGCGTCACAACCTTGATCTCCAAGAACTAATTCTCAGACTGTTGCAAACAGGCGTCCCAACCTAGATCTACATGGTTTATCATAATGGTTTGGTTGGAAGGGGCAAGAAGAGGAAGAAGAAGGGAGAGAGGACAAGGAAAGAGAGAGGAGAATTTTCATCCATTGGATTGGTCATGGTTTGATTACTCAACTTTAACCCAAGCAAATTGACTCAAGAAGAGCCAAATTAATAGCAGGGTTCGTGATGTTAAACGGAGCGAGTTTGTAGGGGTTCAGGAGATAATTACGATGTTTACAAGGTTGACACGGTAATTGACAATGTTTTAGGGTTCATGGTGTAAAAACCCTTAAAATAAGGGTGTCGATGATAAATTTACACTTAGTTAATGTAAAAAAAACAAAACAGCACCCCCCCCAAGCATACTCGCTATGTGGTGACCTGCCCGAATGAATCCGTGTACCGTTTCTGAACCTTGAATATTCATCTAATATTAAGAGGAAAGAGAAACAACAACAACAACAACAAAGCCTTTTCCCACAATTAAGTAGGGTCGGCTACCAAGGCCTTAAATGTCGGTTTCGGTCACCATTTCGGTATCGACCAAAACAGAATTTCGATGGAATTTCGGTGGAATTTCGATCGAAATTTCGGTCTTTTCGGACATTTTTTGTACTAGGACCCCCATATTCGGTCATTTCGGTCGAATTTCGATTTCGACTGGATATCGATATTCGACAGAAATTCGATCGAATTTCGCTGAAATTTGAGGCCATGTCGGCTACATGGATTCTTCGCCTCCATTCAGATCTGTCTTGGGTCAATCTCGGACTTATATCCAAAAAACTAAGATCCCTTCGTATAGTCTCTTTCCAACACTTCTTGGGCCGTCCTCGCCCTCTCTTAACCGGCTCAGCATCCCAACACTCACATCTCCTAACCGGTGCATCAGTTGACCTTCTTTGCAAATGACCAAACCATCTTAAGCGGTTTTCTCGCATCTTATCCTCGATCGGAGCTACACCAACTTTCTTTCGGATTGCATCATTCCGAATCCGATCTTTACGTGTATGTCCACACATCCATCTTAGCATTTTCATTTCTGCTACAGCCATTCTCTGCACATGTCTATGGTTCACAGGCCAACATTCAGAACCATAAAGCATAGCAGGTCTCACGGCTGCTTTGTAAAACTTTCCTTTAATTTTTAAAGGAATTTTCTTATCACAGAGAACAGCGGAGGCTCCTCTCCACTTTAGCCAGCCAGCATTTATTCTATTAGTAACATCTCCATCAATTTCCCCATCATGTTGCAAAATAGATCACAGATATCTAAAAGAATCTCTCTTCTGAATGTTATCGTCACCAATCTTCACCTCGATTCCTTCACCATTGCTTCCATCAAAGGTGCATTCCATATATTCCGTCTTAGCCCTACTTATACGAAAACCTTTAGTCTCCAATGCATGTCTCCAAACCTGAAGCTTCTCATTTACTACATCTCTAGTTTCGTCAATCAACACAATATCATCAGCAAATAACATACACCAAGGTAACTCATCTTGAATGTGACTTGTCAACTCGTCCATAATCAAAGTAAAAACTACTTTTACCTTTCATGCAGACTAAATTTATACGAAAATGAAACCACCACATTTATAGAAAAAACAGAAAATTTGCTTGCATAGAAAATAAAAAGAAGCATGTTCCTTTAGCCTCAGTCGTTGAATACTTGAGGGATCACAAAATACCATTATGTAGCAATCAAGATATTTCTTATTTTATGGGACGAGTCTTGTGGTAGTACTTTTATAGTACTCCAATGGTCTGGTGGTATTGCAGTGTGCTTCCCACCCAAAAGACCATGTAGCCGTCCCTACTTAAGTGGGAGAAGGCTTCACCATTTTTATTGGACGGGTTTTCATGCGGAAATTCATCTTAGGAATCACCTTGATGTTTCTTGTACATCAGTTTTCACAGGATTGTGCTGCAAGTCCACAAGTCTTGTGCACTTTCAAAAGCATGTTTTGTCATAATATGATTCTGTATTCTCCTTGTGATGCAAACATCGTCATGACGCTTTAATTTACCGTAAAAGCGAGTTCTTCACTCCTGCTATAAGAGTCAACATTTCTGTTCTGCTTGTATCTTTCTCGTAGACAAGGTGGGATGCTTGAGTGTTAACTTTCTAGATACAAGGACATTTGAAGTTCTTATAAGGGAACGCATGTATGTCACTGTCGAGCATTCAATATTCACTCTGTTGTATGCTTTCACGAAGGTTGATTACACATTTGTAATGAAAGAGTGAATCCACCGCGGAATGAACACTTTCATTAATAAGGTTTCACATAATTTGCTTACTGTGCTCTCTATTTACTAGCAGATACCCTTCAGTGTTTTCTGTCTGCATCACTTAAACATCGTCATGACGCTTGTTTTCTAGATACAAGGACATTTGGAGTTCTTATAAGGGAACGCATGTATATCACTGTCGAGCATTCAATATTCACTCTGTTGTATGCTTTCACCAATGTTGATTATACATTGTAATGAAAGAGTGAATCCACCGCGGAATGAACACTTTCATTAATATGGTTTCACATAATTTGCTTACTGTGCTCTCTATTTACTAGCAGATACCCTTCAATGTTTTCTGTCTGCATCACTTAAACATGAGCATTTGCAAAAAAAGGCCAGAGAGACGTGAGCTAAAAACTTGCATTACTAAACTAAATGAAAGCAATAATACATAGAGAACATTTCCAAATCTTTGAAATATAATTGTATTATTGTCCATAATTATCCCACATAATGCTTTCTCAGTTATACGGATTAGTAAAATTAGATGCACTAAATAAAAAATTCCTTATCCAATAATCATGATACAGCACGCAAGACAGCCCTCTATTTTCATGTCCGATATTAATCTCACAAGAACGATAAATACTCCGCAAATAATTTCACAGGTCCTGCTGCATGCATATGACCCAATGTGTCAATGCCCACAATAACTGATTCTTGAATTTAAGCATTTGTTGCATGCATATAACCCAATGCATCAGTCCCCATAATAATTGATTCGTGAATCCAAGCATTCCTTGTTTAACATTAGCGTTACAAAACAGACACTCCAGGATGCATTTCATGGCTCTTGCAAGTTGCAACCCATGTGCATATCAACCAACTTGTCCATCTATATATGTTGAGATTGTTGAGATAATTATGGTAGTTGTTGAGATAATTATGTTAGTTTTCTATTTTTGGTATGTCTCTCTTATGTAATTAACCCAGGGTTTTTCTCCTATATAAGAGAGCCCTAGGGTCTCTTATATCGTATGAAAAACGTTTCTCCCAACATGGTATCGGAGCAACGGTCCTAGACCGGGGTTCCTGTATCCCATCCAAAACCCAAACCCTAACCCCCCTCCCCCCCCCCCCGCCTCCTCTCGGCGCCGCCGCAGCCCAGCTAGGGCCCTTCCCCCACCGACTGTTGCTGCCTAAGGCGGTCCAGCCCTTCTGCGCCGCTGCATGGGTTTTCCCCAGCCACCTGCGCCGCCGCCAGGGCCCCTCCAGCCTCCTGTGCCGCCGCCTGGACCGACCCCTGCCATCCCGAGGTGCCGCAAAAGCCCCCCCCGCCCTCCTGTGCTCGGCTGGGGTGTCCAGCAAGTGCCGAGTGCGCTCCGGTTGACTTCCCGTGATCTGAAACTGGTATTCCAGCCCCTGTTTTGCAATCTATTGGTCTGATTTTGGTAGTCGGTGGTATTTTTGGTCTTCTATATCACATCTAAACGCCACTAGACCTTAATAAACTGCATAGGAATGGTTGTATAAGTCTACATATACAACCACTCCTCTTCATGCTTGTGTAGACATTATTCGGTTGATCTACTCCTCAGTTGTCTGAGGTTCATTTCATTGATACAATGTCCGACATTAAAAGTGGCGTGTTCTCTTCTTCTGGTGCATTCAAAGGACCTGCACCAATAGTCAAGATGAACGGGACCAATTATGAACTATGGTCCATGCAGTTTCGCACTCTTATGCAGTGCCACAACAAAGAACATATTATCACCGAATCCGAACCGGCGGACAAAACTGGGGCCAATGCTTCGTGGAAGCAAGATGATGCTTATGCTCGTATTTGGCTCTCCGGGACGCTCACCACGGAGATTGCCGAAGATATTGTCAACCAACCCACCGCAAAAGCTATGTGGGATATATTAGCAGCCACATATGGGCAAGCCAAGAATGAGAGCAAGATTCTTCAGTTACAGTTTGACATTTTCTCGACCAAACAGAATGGTCGCCCGCTTCATGTGCATTTTTCTCATCTTCGCGGCATGTTTGAACGTCTACACAGCTTTATGCCTATCACTGCCAGCACCGAGCAGCAACAACAGTATCGGAACGCCACTATGACAGGGGTGTTCCTATCCTCTCTTGATTCCGAATATGATGCAGCACGTACACAGCTTCTAACTGGAGAGACGATACCCCCTATGGAAGAAGTATACAAGCGACTCAGTCGGATTACCACTACTCCCACTACTGTCGCTCTGAATCCTTCCGCTATGGCCGTCTCACGGGGAAGGGGAGGATCTTCCCAGTTTCGAGGACGCGGTCTTCGTGGTCGTGGTGGTGGCCGTCAGCGTGGCCCGTGTTCTTATTGCCATCGTCCTGGTCACTCTGAGGAGACATGCTTTCAGAAGCATGGATATCCAGTCTCTGCAAGGGTTGCTGAACAGACAGAGCCAACCTTGGCTCCATCCCAGGATGCTCGCCCGGATGATATTGTTTCTAAACTTCGCGAGATGATGTCTGCTCCCATTATTCCAGCTGCGACTTCCTCTGATGCTGCGACTACTGCCAAAGCCTCGTCTAGCTCCTCAGATACTACTTATGCTCTTACGAATTGTAGCAGCTTTGATTTGACTGATTGGATTGTGGATTCGGGAGTATCTCATCATATGTGTGGAGATTGAGCGCAGTTTACTTCCTACAGCCCGATTGCCTCTGGTCGATTCGTGGTGATTGCTAATGGAGTTCGACTACCTATTGTTGGTCATGGGGAGATTGTTCTAGCACCTTCTTTTCATTTGCAGAACGTTTTACATGCTCCAGACTTTCAGATGAATCTTTTGTCTATTAGTCAAATTACAAAAGATTTACATTATCGTGCCATATTTGATCCATCTTCCCTTGTGTTTCAGGACATACTAACGGGCAGGGTGATTGGATGTGGTGGCCGTGAGCAGCGAGGATTGTACAAGCTTACCATACCATCTCATTCTGGGATCGCTACTATTCCTTTTGGATCTATTTCACCGTCCATGTGGCATCTACGCTTTGGACATCTTCCTCTTCAGAAGATGTGTCATGTTCTACCTCAGTTATCTACTCGTACTACCTTGGATTGTGAAGCATGTCAGCTTGGAAAGCACCATCGCTCTTCATTTCCGTCTCGTCAGAGTCGTGATAGTAGTCAGTTGTTTGAGTTATTTCATTTTGATATTTGGGGTCCTAGTCGTGTTCCTGATCATCAGGGGCATCGTTTTCATTTGGTTGCGGTTGATGATTACTCTAGACTATCTTGGATGTTTTTGTTAAAACATAAGTCTGAAGCTGGTGCTCTAATCAAGCCTTTCCTTATTGAGGTCAAAAACATTTTCTCCGCTAATGTTAAAATTCTTCGTACAGATAATGCCTTGGAATTCTCTACCTTACAATTATCTGCATTTCTCAGATCTTTTGGTATTATTCATCAGACCTCTTGTGTTCATAGTTCATACGTCACAGCAGAATGGTGTAGCTGAACGCAAACACCGTCACCTTCTAGACGTCACACGGACGCTTTTGATTCAGAGTCGAACTCCCCATTATTTCTGGGGAGATGTTGTTCTTACAGCCTGTTACTTAGTAAACAAGATGCCTTCCACCATGCTAGGAGAAAAGGTTCCCTTCTTGATTGTGTTTCCCGAAAAGGACCTATTTTCTCTCACTCCCAGAGTTTTTGGTTGCGTCGCCTTTGTCCACAATTTTGCTCCTGGTCGTAACAAGCTCTCACCCAGAGCGGTCAAATGTGTTTTTGTTGGATATTCTCGTACCCAAAAAGGGTATCGTTGTTTTGATCCTGTAGAACGGAGATATTATGTGAGTGTTGATGTCACATTTTTTTAGTCTATTGTGTATTTTTCTCCTACAGGTGACAGATTGTCCAATGGTAGTTCTGAAGAAGATGTGGTTGTTCCTCCACCACCTCCTTCTCCTCCAACTCTGCCTACTCCACCACAAATCTCTCCACCTCCATCTCCACCTCCACCTCCACCTCCACCTCCACCTCCACCTCAATTCTTGCCACGTGTTTACACTCGTAGGTCTTCTACTCACCCCGCTGCTCATACGCCTTCTACATCATCCAACACGCCTCAGGTATGTCATGAACATATTATTTCATCCGATGGTCTTTTGGATGGATCACAGGCTGAGACAATTATACAGAACAGTGTGAATGATGACCTGGAGGTTCCCATTGCTTTGAGGAAGCCTCGTCGTCAGTGTGCTACTTACCCTCTTGCTGCACATGTTAGTTTGGATCATCTTTCAGAAGAGTACAGGCGCTTTGTTGTGGGACTATCTGCAGTTATTGTCTCACGAACATATCAGGAGGCATTACAGGACAATAGGTGGCGTATGGCCATGGAAGAGGAGATGGCAGCCTTGCAGTCGCAGGGTACATGGAGTCTTGTGCCTGCTCCTTTGGGTACCTCCGCAGTCGGCTGCAAGTGGGTATTTACAGTCAAGCACAAAGCAGATGGCAGTGTGGATCGCTACAAGGCGAGACTTGTGGCACGTGGGTTCACCCAAACCTATGGGGTGGACTACCAGGATAACTTTTCCCCAGTAGCCCGACACTCTACGCTTCGTATTCTTCTGTCAGTTGCAGTTTCCAAGGATTGGCCTCTTTATCAGCTTGATGTGAAGAATGCATTCATATATGGAGATCTACAGGAGGAAGTTTATATGCAGCAGCCACCAGGGTTTGCTACTGAGGGGGAGTCTCAGAAGGTATGCATCCTCCATAAGGCGATTTATGGCCTTAAGCAGAGCCCTAGAGCTTGGTACCAGAAGCTATCGGAGCTAATAGAGCAACAGGGATTTGTACGGTCTACTGCAGATCATTCACTTTTTGTCCAGAAGACACAGAGAGGTACCATTGCTATTCTTGTCTATGTAGATGATATTATTGTCACAGGGGATGATGAGCAGGGCATTCAGACTGCCAAGGAATTCCTTGGTACGCAGTTTGTGACCAAGGATCTTGGCACTCTTCGATACTTTCTTGGACTGGAGTTTGCAAGGAATCAACGTGGTCTTGTGATGACCCAGAGAAAGTTTGTGATGGATCTGCTTTCTGAAACAGGTATGACTGAATGCAAACCTGCTACTACTCCTATGGATCCAGGTGTGAGATTGTATGATGATGACACTGAAGAGGTGGACAGCAGGAGATACAGAGAGCTTGTTGAGAAGCTCTTATATGCCACCATCACCAGACCAGATATTTGCTTTGCAGTGTGCAAAGTTAGCCAGTTCATGGAGCAACCCAGGAAGGTGCATATGGATGTAGATCAGATGATTTTGAGGTATCTGAAGAACTCACCTGGTACTGGTCTTATCTTCAGCAGGGATATATCCCTTGAGGTGACTGCATGTGCAGATGCAGATTATGCAGGGTGCCCCAAAGACAGGAAGTCTACTTCTGGCTTTGTTGTTTTTGTAGGCAACTCCCTTGTTTCATGGAAAAGCAAGAAGCAGACAGTGGTTGCAAGATCCAGTGCAGAATCTGAATACAGGGCCATGGCACAGGGAAGTGCAGAGATGATGTGGGTTAGATCCGTATTGACGGATCTTGCTGTTGAGGTTCCTTTTCCTATGCAGTTGTTATGTGATAATCAAGCAGCTCTGTTTATTGCCAATAATCCTGCTTTCCATGAACGAACTAAACATATAGAGGTGGATTGCCATTACACTAGAGACATGATTCAGAGAGGTCTCATATCCACCACTCATGTTTCTACTGGAGATCAGACAGCTGATATCTTCACCAAGGCACTTACTAGAGGTCCTTTCCAGTAGTGTTGTACCAAGCTGAGCATAATAGATATCTATGCTCCAGCTTGAGGGGGTGTGTTGAGATTGTTGAGATAATTATGGTAGTTGTTGAGATAATTATGTTAGTTTTCTATTTTTGGTATGTCTTTTTATGTAATTAACCCAGGGCTTTTCTCCTATACAAGAGAGCCCTAGGGTTGTTCTATCGTATGAAAAACATTTCTCCCAACAATATATATGTAAATCGATTCCTGGTTTACGGATACAGGTAAAAGGAAATGAAGAGACTACCTCCTTCAGAGCAAGAATTATCTCGGTAAGAAAGCAGCTGATGATTTCAGGTTTTCGATTTCCTGATAGATCCTGTGAAGCAGAAAAGTATCATCTAACATCTCTTTCAAGTCTTTTTCAGGAGAACCAGCCCAAAAAATCAAGTAATTTAACAGACCTTAGAAACATGGACGATTATAAAGTATAGGCTTTCAAGTCTGTGCCTTTTAGCTGAACAATGACAATTAGGCAGAGCCACTAGCATAAGCTCAAGTAAGTCATCAAGTTTTTCCGAAAGAAAATCGTTGCGCTCCTGCAATGTATAGATTGAAATAAAAAAAGTGGATTGGAAGTTTAAGTAATGTTTGGCAGACCTTCAGTATGATAGACAGGGTCTTGTACGCCTTCTTTTGGATTATGCCTTCTTCATCCTGATTTTCCTCACATGTTAATAACAGAGCTAGGTATTTTAGAAGCCTTAATCATAATGTTAATAAATCATGTCAAAAATAGAGATAATAGAACCTGAATTCCAGGCTTTATGCAGCTAAATAACAATTCAATTTCTCCACTATCCAATCCAGGTAAAAGAGACACCGCTAAATCCAGCAAAAGCGCCCTGAAATAATAAAAAGATTGCAGATGCCATTACCACCATAGCATGAGATCCAATAATATGCATATCATTTGCAAAAGAATCACTATGGAGCTATTCTAAACATATCATAAATAACATGTTCAAAAATCATTAGTACTTATCGAAGTAATAGGCTACCTTTTGGAAGAAAGTGATTTTTCTTTGGATGAAATATCTAATTGCATGGAATCGGTGTTTTTAGCCTGGCTTTCTTCAATAGCTTCTTTAGTCACCTCCAACAGCTTACGCATAACCCGTTTAAAGAAACTTTTGACACTCCCCTTGTCAGATATTGAAGCGAATTCTCTAATTGCAGACTGCATAAGAGCAAACAAATCATGACAAATAAATCAGCAAAGCAGTCTCTAAAGATTATCTCCAGAAGCAATGCTAGTCAGTGTAAATGTAAAATAATGCTGATAAATAAAAGATAATTTTTCCACCACTTTTACTGGATGTCCTGATGCAAAGCATGTATTTGTTTCATACTTGGAAAAGATTCAAGATACAAAGACAACACAGATCACAGAAGTTGTCATTATATGATGAAGGTATTTAACTAGAAGAAAAGCGATCAAACTAAGATATACAAGAGAACTTAAGAGAAACTATGTAGATATATCTATTGCATACCTGCAAACATCCGCCGTTGTCTGTTGCAGAACTAAGAAAAATTTTATGCAAAGTTGAAAAGAAATCTGCAGCAGAAGATCGTATTGCAATTAAATTTTGGTCAGCTATCTGGGTTGAATAACAATCCTTTGCTTTTCGTTGAAAACAATTCATTTCCTCTGTGTCAGCATTATTCCCAGCAATCACTTGCTTGTTTTGCCGAATCAAAATCTAAGCAGGAATATCAAACTCAGTGAGACCACATAATGTGACAGATAATTGATGATATTTTTTATTGTCTGGTGCTCATACCTGCAGGCTGGAGCATATTAATCCGCGCAATTCAGGCTCTTTATCAAGTGCATCACATAGTATTTTACGGAAAGCTCCAAAGCTGCTTGAGGTGTCAATGGGATAGTTGCAAAATGACGGAAGCAGAGACCACAATGAATACACAATCCCTTGTGCAGTTCGTGCTGATACAATCAGTCCCTCGCTCTCAAACTGCCATAGTACACAGCTGTGTAAAAGCTCAAAACAAGCAATGATAAAAATACCAAGAGCAGGTTAACAACCTTTTGTATCCTCCGCTGCATATTGCAAATCATATTGAAAATCGGTCCTGCAAAAAAACTTAGCTTTGCACCAACTATATACTGCTTCAAGATAGGAAGTAACCAAATGTTAGCTTTGGAAAGTTCTTCACATTCCAAATTCAGAGGAAGTGATCTCAAAAACATTTCAGGTCCCATGGCTCCAATAGCATACCCAATACAATCATGAAGCTGCAAAAAAAAACCAAAAGCCAGTTCAAAATAACGACAGTTTAGAATCTATGTAAAAAATCCTTTATCTAAGCAACATTTCGATGTAACAGGCTTAATTGATAAAGCAAGAAAGGTATTCAGTTTAGAGCATTCAAAAAGGAGGCAAACAGCTCAACAACATGCAGCCTTTTGCGCGGTATATATACTCTATGAAGAAAGTAGATTAAAAATAGGACAGTCTCTTTCACAAGTCAATGCACAATAATAAATCAGACTGAGAAAGCTCCCACTACGAGAGAGTCTGATTTGATTCCATGACTCGAATCCATAACCAATAGGTAAAGGAACTTTTACCTTTGCGTGATAGTTCCAATTCAACTCTGGAAAATTCAGAACGGAAAATAATACCAAAATTACTGCCTGTGACGGTGAGAATTCCATGATCCAAGAATACAGCAATAATATTATCAATTCAGATGCTAACTTTGAGGTAAAACAGTAGGAACTTTTGTACCTACCCACTACTATACACAGATCTTCCTCCAGGATGTTCGTCAACCCATGTGAGGTATCATCAAGGCTGGCGAACTGAATGGCACATACTGTCATTTGATCCACATTTTATCATCACATAAATAGTTGTTAGACACATCACCACCATGATGCTATTTCAATTAAATTTGCAAGTTAAGTTTCTCCCAGTTTACCTATAATCAAGGATATATATTGGTCCAGCAGTGACAGAATTGGAGATCAAGGCTGCATTAGCAAACCTGATGCAAGATAAGACCCCAAGATACGATAGATGTTTTATAAAAGGTTATTAGATGTGATTGGAGAGGTTGCTCTTGGTGTGGCCTCAGAGTTCTGGATATGAATGAAGTATTGAGAGGTTGTCCAGAAATTAATGTCTTCATTCATCCCATAGTGCAATAGAAGGGCATATGGCTGATTGACCTGCCCAGCGTGTGAAAGTCCTGACCATACAGATGAAGTAGATCCTCCTGAGCAAATGCCAAATGCTTATACTTAGGGATCTCTAAGGGAAAAAATGAAGTGTCGATAATTTATTTCCTTTTTTGGTAATTAGTGGTAAACCTTAAGGTAGTTGGATTCTAAAAAATGCGAAGAGACCCTTAATAATTGTTTACCCCAAAGCTCTGATATTAAAAAAAAGTAATTTACATATCGGGTCCCCATCTATGGATGTGATCCCAATATGGATCATCATCTTTTATTTGTAACAAATTGGGTCCCCACTCCATTTGAAAAATGCCAGAAGAGCTTGCCGTTAGGAGACATAACTGAGTTGACCTAAATACCCCTCAAAATTAAGAGTCTTGTGCCTATGGACTTGAGCGGTGGAGGTTCAGATTGACGAAGACGACAAAGAAGGAAACCGGGGCGGAGTCTTGCACAGATGTTGCTTGGTGTCGGATCTTCAAATTCTACTGGAGATCCTGTGCAAGTGCTTTTCTTCAAATGATTAACAATCGGGGCTTGGTTCTTGATGGTGATTCGGCTCCCACTAGTCGGTGTGGATCTTGGTCGGTATCTAGATGCCAGATCTCCATCTGCTTTCTCAAAGATTCGGGCTGTGATGCTAGTCGTAGATGAATGGGGGTTCATGCCCTTCAATTGCGGTCCGGGGCAGAGGTACCTCATGCACCTCGGCTCGTCTGAGATGGCAGGACCATAACTAGATATCCTAGAATCTCGGTTGATTCAGAACTTTGATTCTTGATAGTCTAAGATGATGAAGCTACGTGCCAATAGTTCTCCATATCTCTAAAGTAGATCGAGTTGCACATGAAAGTTCAAAACCTTGCTCAATTCACATGAATCAGCTTGATGAATAAAGGAACATAGGAATTCACAATAAAATTCTTGGATCTTTACTATAATATTATTAACCAAATCTAAGATACGAAAGTCCACAAAGGTTGGAGACGAAATTCTAAACAATGATGTGAAACCTTGCTTTATCGAATCAACAACAATTTGAACTCACCTTTTGAAAAGAATCGTGAAACTCTGAACCCAAGAGCTGTGAACATCCAGACCACCCCTTGTGGCTGCTGCGGAGGAGATCACACAACTGTTGCGAGGAGGTGAGGTCAGGTCATAGTTCTGCAGGCCGCAGGAGGGGAGCCCCATAGGGTCGCGCAGCTGCAAAAGGGAACCCGAGGGGTCTTGCTCGCTGCAGGCGGGAGGGAGCTGCACGTCGGATACAAGATCCATGTGGCCAGGGAAGTCGAGTGGGGTAGGGGTGGTCGGGTGCGTGGAGGGTTTCAAAGGGAAGAGGTGGGGTCGGGTATGGACCGAGTTTGACAGGTAAAGGATGAAATTCAATTCATTTTGAGGGGTATTTAGGTCAGCTCAGCTAAGTTTCCTAACGGTGAACTCTTCTGTCGTTTTCCAAACAGAGTGGAGACCAAATTTGTTACAAATAAAAGATGAGGATCTAGATTGGTATCGTGTCCAAAGACGGGACCCAATGTGTAAATTACCCATTAGAAAACTTAAACGATTACAACAATATTATCTCGTAAATAGGGGTGTGCACATGTACGAAAGTATTCTCAACATGATGCCATTCCTTACAAAAAAATAAGGGTGTTTCTCGTTGGCCAACTGGCCCATGAAATAGTCAAAGTTTTCCCCTTTCAGCTCTCAAACAATACATGGTGGCTCAAAAGCTTTTCAGGAACTGCTCGATATCCCTTACCTCTAGCCCACTCCACCCCAACTCTTCTCAGAACAATACCAAGAGACCTGGGAAGATGCGAGTTAGGGCAGCCCCGCGTGGGGGCGATTTCGCGTGGGGTCGTTTCCGCGTGAGGGCGACTCCGCCTGGGTGCGATTTCACGCGCGGTCGCGAGGTTGTTCGCGTCGATGGCGGTGGTGGGGTGCGCGGCTGTCTTCGGTGTGCAGGGGCGACTGGTTGTGGTACGCGAAGGCGTGCGTCTGCAGCGCACAGGTGCGGGAGTCCGCGTTCGGCGCGCGAGGGCGCGGGTGCTTCGGCTCCGGCGCGCGAGGGTGAGCGCCTACAGCAGGCAGGCGAAGGTGCTTCGGCTTTCGGCAAGTTCGGCGTGGGTGCAAGTCCGCTGGGTCGCCAGTGCGCGAGAGCGAGCAGTTGTGGCGTGCTCGCCGGCGCGCGGCAACAGCTTGTTGGCGCGGCTCGTTCTGTGTTCGGTGTGGTCGGCGAGTGGTGCGGCCTAGGGCGTGTGGGAGCGGGCCCCGGCAGGGTGGCCAGCGAGGGCTCGGATGTGGATGCGAGTTGGCACCTGGTGGATGGGCATCGGAGGAGGCGGTTTGCTAAAGCTTCTGGGCGCAGGTGTGGGCCGCCGCCAGTCTCCCCTTTCGGGCGGGGCTGCTACCGCTGCGGAGGTCTCGACCATTGGGCGTGGGCGTGCCGTGAGCCCGTGCGCTGCTTCTCGTGCCGGTGCTTTGCCATTCGCGGAGGCGATGCCCGTTGGCTGAGCTCCGGGCGAACGTACTGGTTGGCGAGGGTGGTGGAGAGGGGGCGCTTTTCCTGGCGACTTCTGACGTAGGGCTCGTGTCCAAGGCTTCGTTCAAGGGGGGATGTGGCTCAGCTTTCACTGTGGAGGGTGTTGGCGAGAGGGCTCACATATTCCGAGTTGCGGAGTTTGTTGTGCGGGTCGGACGTTGGGTCATTGCACTTGAGGTGGCATAGGCCAAGGGAGTGGGATGTCGTCGTGCTGCCAGCCAGGGTGGAGAAAGTTGTTGTTAGGGGGCTTCCGTTGGGGGTGAGGATGAAGGAGAGCATCTCGGGGTTGCTTCGGGGCGTTGTTGTGGTCGACTCCGTCGAGAGTTCCAGTTGTCAGTCCGATCAGCCGTTAGAGGTCGTGCTTCAGGTGAGGCCGCTTGGGGCTGAGAAGATAGGTTGGTGGGAGGTTCGGCTTGATGTTAGGCGGCTGCTTCTTGAGCTGGTGGCCGTGGATGTTTGGGCGGCTTGTCAGACGGCTGGGTGTCGCAGAAGAGGGGTCAACTTGGACGAGGTGTCGTCGGAAGGTAGAAGGCCAAGGCAGCGATCTGTTGTTCAGCCCGCAGAGGAGGGGGCTTGGCTCCCGGAGGAAGGAGCTCGGATCCCGGAGGTGGTGCAGGCTAATGCGGGGGGCGGCATCCGAGCGTGGCGCGCTCCCAAAAGGAGGCGATTCGGTTCGGCGCCTTTTCAGCGGTGGGGTTTCCGAGAGTGGCGGTGGTTCCTCTGCCTTGGCGCCTTACGGATGGCACGGTGTTGCTTGGGGGGGGAGGGGGGCCAGCCTGGTGGCGCTCCGCCGGTTTTGCGTTCTGTCGGTTCGGTTCCTGCTTAGTCGCAGCTCGAAGGGGCAGGATACTGCCCGGGTGGCCGGTTCGGTTCTGCCGCTTCGATTCTTGGGGAGGTGGAGGAAGAGGTTGGGGTTTCGGCCCGAGGTGTGGTGGGCTTGGCTCAGTCCGGTTGCTTTGAGCGGGGGAAGCTACAATCGAATCGCGACAGGAGGTATCGGTGGTGTTGCGTTCTGAGCGGGGGGCGGGATGGGCCTGCGGGGAGGGGAGGAGGCCGCATCGGGGTCTGAAGTGTGTCGGAGGGGCTCGGCTGGGCACAGGGCCGATCCAGCTGGTTTGGGGGTGGCGGGTGGGTCTTTGCCTACGGGCTTGGGAGTCGCCAGTGTGGATGAGGGGGCGGGGTTTGGGCTGCCGATTCTAGAAGGGGTGTAGCCGCAGCGGCGGCGTTTCGGTTTGGCGTATGAGAGGGGGGGAGGGGGCGGAGGAGGGCAGAGAAGTTGACAAGGGCTTCGTTGAGGGCCTCTTTGGCTTCGGGGGCGGGTGAAGAGGCTGTGAGGCTGGGGGAGACCAGCCCGTTGGTCGTGCAGAACCGGTTTGTTGCTCTTGACAGGGATATTGCGAGGCGCTTGGGGGTTATTCCCCCGAGGAAGATGGCCGCTCCGTTGCTTAAATGAAAGTGCTATCATTGAATGTGAGGGGCCTGGGCAGGCCCGAAAAAAAGGCTCGGGGTGCAGGATCTTGTGAGAGAGGCTGAGGCAGATATCTTCTTGCTTCAGGAGACAAAGATGCAAGCTCTGGACGATCAGGTGCGGCTGGAGATGAGTAGGGGGGAGGTTTTCGCGTTGGCTGAGAAAGAGGCAGCAGGTGCTTCGGGGGGGCTTCTATCCGGTGGCGGTCCGATTCGTTTGACTTGTTGGGGACTTCTGTCTCCTTGTTCACCTTGTCGATAAGGCAAGTGCGGAGAGTGGATGGGATTGGTTAGCCCGTGTCGGCGAGAGGATAGTAGCTTGGCTGCGGACTTGGCGAGTGTTGTGACTGAGGTTGGTGATGGTGTTTGGATCATCGGTGGTGACTTGAATGTCATGTTGTTCCAGGACGACGGGCCGGGGGGGAGATGGTTCTGATCCTGGATCTGCTGATATTAGGCAGGTGATTCGCTCTCTGGGTTTGTCAGTAGTTGATGCGGCCGGCTGCAAGTACACTTGGAGGAATTCGAGATCGAGGTCCAGACTTGACAGGTTCATGATGTCGGTTGAGGCGGGTGAGGCTTTCCCGCTGGCGAGGGCTTGGGCTCTTCCGAGGACACTCTCGGATCACACTCTTGTTCTTTGGTTTTCTGGGGAGGAACGTTTGGCTCGGTTCTCTTTTCGTTTTGAGAAGAAGTGGCTGTTGGAGGAGGGCTTCTGGGAACTAGTGATGGATCATTGGCGTGCTTCTGTGCTCACAGGTTCGGCGGCGTCGCGATTCGCGGCCAAACTTGATTCCCTAAGGCGGTTGCTGTTGACATTTGAGAAGGATGTCGCCAGGAGGCGGCGGGCCGTCAGGACAGAGGCAGAGGTTGGGATTTGCAGGTTAGATGGGTTGGACGTTGACCGGGGTCCGACTCCAGAGGAGGTGGAGGAGAGGGCAGCGTTGTTAGAAGCGGTGTTTCGGGAGGACCAAGGTTTAAAAAAGCGCGAGGCGGTCCGAGGCGTTTTTCCTAAAATCGAGGCGAGGCGTAAGCCTCGAGGCGGTCGAGGCGTAAGCCTCAATTTTTTGGAAAAAAATTAAAATTAAAGGAAAATACATTGAAAAAATATATTATAATATTAAATTTTCCCAAAAACACATTCAAGAATAGTTTAACACTAATAAGAGATGCAATACATAAGCAATGAAGGCATTGTAGTTCAAAAAAAGCCACTAATATATGTAATATCAAGTTCCAACTTCAATAATTCTATATGAGTATTGAATTAAAGTCTATACTTAATACTAAAGTATAATAGGAACCATAATTTTTAGTGTTTGAAGTAAAAAAATACTAACACACCTTGAATCCCAACCATTTGTCTTGTTGGATATTGTTGGAGAACCGTCATATGCATCCCCTCCTGCCATATCATATCTCAACAAGACGGGGGTCTGCCATATCCCGGCGATTTTTTTACTAAAGATGTTATTTTTATTTTGCTATTCACAATCAAATGTAATAATTATTTTAATTCACGTGTTTATTTGCATCCTTGCTTCTTCATATATACGATAACTATTCTAAGATTCACAACTTATACAACCAAATAACAACATCAAGTTGCAAACTTGCAACTAATATAAAACATTTATTACAATTCAAACTCAAATCCGTGTGTAATAGAACTAGTATGTGTAGATGTATGATAAATTGAACATGAAGTATACAAGATCATGGAACTTCGCTTGTTTCAAGCGATCTCTTCTCTTTGCATGGAGCTATATATAGAAATATGCAAGGGTTAACATGTAAACAAAAATACAAACATAAAAAATATAATGCTAACAAAAAAATAAGGTCAAGTGCAAAGCACATAACCAAAAATGTAAAAAAAAGCCTCATGACTCGAGGCTTACGCCTCCGCCTCGCCTCGAGCGCCTCGCGCCTCGAGCGCCTCACGCCAAGTCAAGGCGCACGCCCCACCCAGAGAACCTGAGGCGTGCGCCTCAGGGCGAATTTGCTACGCCTCGCCTCGAGGCGTACGCCTTTGCGCCTCGAGGCGGCGCTTTTTAAAACAATGGGGAGGACAGGAAAGAGGAGGTTCATTGGCGACATAGATCAAGGCAGAAGTGGCTAAGAGAAGGAGACGTGAACACGCATTTCTTCCATACCGTGGCGTCTGGAAGGAGGATAAGAAGTTTCTTGCACGAGGTAGAGGTGACGGGCCAAAGGGTGTCGGGCGAAAGGAACATTGGAGTCGCCTTGCTGGAGCACTTTGTGAGGGCTTCGAGGAGAGTGGCGGAGGAGAATGGTTGGAGATGGACGGGCAGGGGCGGGGTCTTTGAGTGGGACCCAAGCCGAAGGAGGAGGTGCGCAGAGCGGTTTGGGATCTGAATGCGGACGGGGCTCCTAGCCCGGGTGGCTTCTCTATATCATTTTACCGGGAGTTTTGGGATGTGCTGAAGGATGACATTTTGGAGGTTCTGACTGAATTCAGGGGTGGCAACAGGGGTTTTGAGAAAGTTAACAGGGCGTTGATATTTTTGTTGCCGAAGAAAGAGACCCCAGTAGGGGTTGGGGACTACAGGCCGATTTCTATCTCTAATGGCATTTATGTCATTGTCGCCAAGGTGCTGGCAAGCAGACTTAGACCTGTCTTGTCCTCTGTGGTCTTACCGATACAATCTATGTTCATTCTTGGATGGTGTATGGCAGATGGAATCGTGACCGCTTCGAAGATCTGTCGTGAGTGGAAGAGGTCTTCTAAGAAAGGGGCAGTTTGGAAGATTGATTACGCCAAGGCCTACGATTGTGTCAGTTGGAGATTCCTGTGGATAGCGATGCAGAAAAGGGGATTTCCGGAAAAATGGATTGATCGGGTTAAGAGATGTGTCACCACTAGCTCATGCTCTGTGTTGGTCAATGGGAAACCGGAGGGGGGCTGGTTCCAACCGCAGAGGGGGGTGCGTCAAGGTTGCCCCCTAGTTCCCTTGCTTTTTGTGTTGGTTGCGGTTTTGTTTCAGCAGGCGGTTCAAGAGAGTTGGTGCGAGGGTTTCAGGTTGGGGACATCTCCGCTCCGGTGTTGCAGTGTGCAGACGACACGCTGATCTTCCTGGGGGAGACGGAGGAGCAGAACCGCAATGCGGCTATTTTGGTTGATTTGTTTGGATGCCTATCGGGTTTGCAGATTAACAGGCAGAAGTCAGTCCTAGTTCCATTGGGGATGGATGACGAGGAGAGTAACAGATTAGCGGCGTGGGCGGGTTGCCCTCTGGGGAGATTACCGATAACCTATCTGGGGTTGCCTTTGGTTGATGGCAGGCTGAGGAAGTCCGATTGGGACTGTGTTCTTCGAAGAATGGAGGAGCGGTTGGAAGGGTGGAAGGCTACCACTCTGTCAAAGGGTGGGAAGATTACATTGCTGAAGCACGTTCTCTCCGCCATTCTGATTTTTTTCTCGACGAGATTGATGCCTGTTGGTGTTAGAAGGAAGGTGGAGGCTCTGATGAGATCTTTCTTCTGGACAGATGGGAGGCAAACATCGAGGGGGTTGCACCTGGTGGCTTGGAAGGATATTGTTGTACCGGTGTCGGAAAGGGACCTTGGTGTCAGGGATGTGAAATCGATGAACAAAGCCTTGTTAGCCAAATGGGTGGTGCGCATTTGGGGTCCATCCGATTCGTCAGTTTTGCGGTTGCTGAGAGAGATCTATGGTGTCACTGGGGAGTTGGTTGCGTTGAGGAAGCGCCATGAGTCTTCCTTGTGGAGTGGGATCCGTGCCATGATTCATGGACTCAGGCCTTTCCTTCGGCCGCAGTTAGGGAATGGTCTACGATTCCGGTTTTGGCAGGATGATTGGACGGGGGAGGGAGCGTTGGCCTACCGCTTCCTAGGTTGATGGCGTTAACCGTTGACAAGGGGGTGCGGGTGGCGGAGGTGGCCGACTCTGGGTCGTGGGCGCCGAGGTTCCGTGCGGTTCTGTCTGATCAGAGGTTGGAGGATTTCTTGCGGTTACTATCGGAGATTCCCCCTGCCGGGGAGATGTCGGGCGGCCCAGATCATTTTGAGTGGGCAGATGGTAAGTTCTCGGTAAAGCTTGCTTATCGGAAGTTGAGTTGTGGTATGGCGGAGCGCGACGAAGATCTTGTGCTGACTTGAAGGTGATTTGGGCAGCTAAGATCCTTAATCGGGTTAAGGTCTTTCTTTGGTGTCTAAGGAGAGACCGCCTTTGTGACAAGGTGAGAAGAGGCAGGTTGTTGGGTGTGGCGGATTTGATGTGTAACAGATGCGAAGACGGCGTGGAAGATGCGGACCACATTTTCTTTGGATGTAGGTCTTCGGCCAATGTGTGGGATTCTCTGGGGACCCCATGGGTTCAGTCATCAAATGCGGAACAATTTTGGAGATCTATTCGGGCGGTAAGTCTTGGGTCATCCGGTGATGTCTCCAAGCCCTTTGCCGCGCTCTGGGCTATTTAGCTTGGTAGGAATGATACCATTTTCAAGGGGCAACGGTTTTACTTTGAAAATATACTTGCGCATTGTAATGCACACGAAGATTGTCACCCTAAGTGGGTCCCAACGACTCCATCCAATCCTACAATCTTTCCCCATAATAGCAACCATGTGTATCTTCTATGTCATCTAGTCTTTGTACACCTTCTTCATCGTGAACTCCTCCAGTTAGATTGTTCGTCTGGGACAAGCATTACCCAACAAGAGCCCACCTTTCTGGAGATTGAGCAAACAGTTTTGAGAACTGAACACAAAGTACCATAATCCATCAAATCATTTGACCAAAATTTAAAAACCTCGCCATTTCACATCACCAGTCTTAGGAACGGTATCGCATGGTGTAACCCAGCACAAATGCCCTCCAAAAGAAAATGGGTGACCTCACCTTACCCTCCATCCCCTCCAAATCATCAACGAACCCATCAATGCCTCTCACAAATCGACACAAGAGATCCCCCTTCTCTCCCCAGATTATCACAGCCCATTTGGCAAGTACGACTTTGTTCATTTCCCATAAAAGAATTGCCAAGCCACCCACAACCATCAGCCGCGCAACAACATTCTAAGTAATCAGCATCACACCCTCCACGCTCTCCTGACCGAATGTAGTCAAGAAAATTCTTCTCATTAGGCTCTTCAATCTCTTATAAACCTTCAACAGCTTATTCAAATACAACAACAACAAATCCTTTTCCCACAATTAAGTAGGGTCGGCTACATGGATTCTTCGCCTCCATTCAGATCTATCTTGGGTCAATCTCGGGCTTATATCCAAAAATTAAGATCCCTTTGTATAGTCTCTTTCCAACACTTCTTGGGTCGTCCTCGCCCTCTCTTAGCCGGCTCAACATCCCAACACTCGCATCTCCTAACCGGTGCATCTGTTGATCTTCTTTGCAAATGACCAAACCATCTTAAGCAGTTTTCTCGCATCTTATCCTCGATCCATGGCCTCAAATTTCAGCGAAATTCAGTCGAATTTCTGTCGAATATCGATATCCAGTCGAAATCGAAATTCGACCGAAATGACCGAAATGACCGAAATATGGGGTCCTAGTACAAAAAATGACCGAAATGACCGAAATTTTGGTCGAAATTCCACCGAAATTCTGTTTTGGTCGGTACCGAAATGGTTACCGAAACCGACATTTAAGGCTCGATCAGAGCTACACCAACTTTCTTTTTTATTGCATCATTCCAAATCCGATCTTTACGTGTGTGTGTGTGTGTGTGTCCACACATCCACCTTAGCATTTTCATTTCTGCTACAGCCATTCTCTGCACATGTCTATGGCTCGCAAGCCAACATTCAGATCCATAGAGCATAGCAGGTCTCACGACTGCTTTGTAAAACTATCCTTTAATTTTTAAAGGAATTTTCTTATCACAGAGAACAGCAGAGGCTCCTCTCCACTTTAGCCAGCATGCATTTATTATATTAGTAACATCTCCATCAATTTCCCCATCCTGTTGCAAAATAGATCCCAGATATCTAAAAAAATCTCTTCTGAATGTTATTGTCATCAATCTTCACCTCAATTCCTTCACCATTGCTCCCATCAAAGGTGCACTACATATATTCCGTCTTAGCCCTACTTATACGAAATCCTGTAGTCTCCAATGCATGTCTCCAGACCTCAAGCTTCTCATTTACTCCATCTCTAGTCTCGTCAATCAACACAATATCATCAGCAAATAACATACACCAAGGTAACTCATCCTGAATGTGACTTGTCAACTCGTTCATAATCAAAGTAAAAAGAAATGGACTCAAAAGTTGAAACTTGATGTAAACCAATGTTGATGTCAAAATAGTCAGTCTTCCCAGACGGGGTCCTTACACAAGATAAAGCCCTATCATACATGTCCTTTACGAGGTTAATGTATATGACAGGTACTTGTCTCTTCTCCAAAACTCTCCACAATATCTCTCATGGGACAGAATCATAAGTCTTCTCCAAATCAATAAAGACCATATGGAGGTTCTTTCTTTTAGCTCTATAAATCTCCATTGTTCTCCTCAGCAAATGGATGGCTTCAATAGTTGAGTGACCAGGCATGAATCCGAATTGATTTTCTTTTATGTTGGAAACTTGCCTTGGCCTTCTTTCGATCACACGTTCCCAAATTTCCATAGTTTGACTCATCAGCTTGATACCATGTAATTTGAACAATGTTGAATGTCTCCTTTATTCTTATAAAGAGGCACCACGATACTCCTCCAATCTTCAGGTATTTTCTTGCTTCGCCAAATAACATTAAATACATTCAAGTCAAACCGCGCTCACCTTAAACTCTCCATACTTCTACAAGGATGTCATCCGGTCCTACACCTTTCCCAGGTCTCATAACCTTCAAAGCGTCCTCTACTTCCTTTCTTTGTATTCGTCTATAGCTTGCACGATTCAAGTAACTTTCACTAGTAGTTAGATCACTCAAAGTGGTCTCTCTATTTCCTTTCCCAATGAAAGTTTATGGAAGTATTGATCCCATCTAGTCTCTATGTCCTTCTAAGTAACAAGCACGTGACCTTCCTCGTCCTTGATGCGTCTCACTTGAGAAAGGCCTTTGATCTTTCTTTCTCTTGCTTTGGCCAACCTGAATATATCCTTTTGGCCCTCCTTAGAGTCGAGATTTTTATTTAAAAAAATCGTAAGCTTTTGACTTAGCTTCGCTTACAGCCTTCTTTGCTTCCTTCTTTGTTATTTTGTAGTTTGTGACAGTTTCCGTTGTTCTATCCTTAGACATAGCTTTAAAGCATGCTCTTTTAATTTTTAGCTTCTCTTACACCCCTTCACTCCACCACCAAGCCTCCTTTTGACCCGGAGCTCCTCCCTTTGACTCGCCTAGTATCTCTTTGGCTACCTTTCGGATACAAGATGCTACTGCCTCCCACATCTCGTTTGCACTTCCACTACAATCCCAAGATAAGTCTTCTAAAACCTTCTCCCTGAAGCTCAATTGCTTCAGTGAAAGATTCCACCTAGTTCTAGTGATCTTAAGAACCCTCATTTTCTTTACCAGCCCTTTTATTTGCACATCCAAGACTAACAAGCGATGTTGGGTTGTCAAACTCTCTCCTGAGATTACTTTGCAGTCTTTACAACACAACCGATCTCTTCTCCTCAACGCAAAGTAATCTATCTGTGTTGTAGGTGGCACACTCTTATAAGTAATTAAATGCTCCTCCCTCTTCTTGAAGAGAGTGCTTGCTGAAAAGATCATATGCCGTTACAAAATCCAGAATGACTTTTCCCTCTTCATTTATGTCCCCAAAACCATGTCCTCCATGAACACTAGCATACCCAGATGCATCTTTTCCCACATGTCCATTAAGATCTCCACCTATGCAAATCATCTCTCTTTGTGGGATTCCTTGCAAAATCTTATCCAGATCCTCCCAAAAAGCTCATTTAGTCCTTTCATCTAAACCAATTTGCGGTGCATAACTGAGATGATATTCACTAATTTTAACAAAATAATCTAGTCCCCGAATCTTTGCACCTCAACTACACAATCCTTCAAATCCCCGAATCCACAACAGTTTATTCAAATAAAGATAAAAAATGTAAGAATATCTGACAAAACAAACTAGAGAGGAACCAGTCAGCCTCCCCTCGACAAAGGTCTAGCTTTCCTCCTAGCTAGCTTATGCTCCATAACATTTGTAGTTAAGCCCCCTCATAGAGTCCGCCCATTTTAAACAAGAGGTTCACATAAAGAACCAACCACATCGCAGCAAGGAAAATTCTCATTAGACTCTTCAATCTCTTATAAACCTTCAACAAAAGCTTATTTAAGGAAAGGTAAAAAAGTCAGAATATTTGACAAAACGGACTAGAGAGGAATCAGCCTCCCCTCGAAAATTGTCTAGCTTTCCCCCAACTAGATTATGCTCCATATGATTAAACATTCGTAACTAAGCCCCTCATAGAGTCTACCCATTTTTAACAAGAGGTTCACATAAAGAACCAACATTACTGCAATTGGATAACACAATGCCTCACTGCCAGTGTAGGTAATATCGATATCAGTATCATGTCGATACGATATATCGATGCCATATCGCCGATATCGAACCAATTTTGTGAAGAAAATAGCCTTCCAAGGGCAAATATCAGTCATATCGACGATATATCAGTCACATGTCGATACCGATATATCGTTGATATATCATGATATGGTTTACTATGCTCACTGGTGTCACCGCAACTTTCCACTTCATCAATGTTTACCAAAAAGTAAAAAAGATTATTTGTTTTTGTTTATATGAAATCTCGAAAAGCCTCAAAAATCTATTTGAACGTAGAAATCCTCGTGGTCACTCGCACCACCCCCTCAACAAACAAAAGAGTGAGATCTGCATACTGCAACATCATGATAGAAAGACTGTGATTTGAGTAGCTATTAAAGCATCCATTCTGAACCATATAACCGACACTGGCTGCAAAAGCAACCCTAGCAATCACAAAGAGGAGCAGTGCCATGGGGATTCCTTGTCTCAAACACCCTGTTGGAACTCAAAAAATTCACCTACGAGATAGCCATTGATCAACAACTCGGTGATGCATGTTTTTATACAAGCGACCCATAATTTGGGGAAACCTCCTTTGTGAAACAAACTTCAACAAAATATCCACTCCAACCCTACAACCTAACTTCTTCTCCCATTTAAAATGATCTTGAACACCAAAACCATTGTGTCAACCACCATCCTACCCTGAATGAACATAGGTTGTAGAGGGCTAACCGTCACACCATAATTTCCTTTAGCCTATTCACCATCTTCCCTGCCATAATCAAATAAATCAAATTAAAGAGGGCAATGAAGCCGAAGTCCTTGATATCAAGCACCATATCCTTCTTAAGAAGCAAAAAAAAGACCCACAATTCAATCTTTAAAAAAATTACATTAACCTATCTCAAACTCGCTTATCATATTCACTAAATTCCGACACCACCTCAAGAATTCCTTAAAGAAAAGGATTGTAAATTTGTCAAGGCCCTATAAACCATTCATGTTCACCTCCTTCACAGCCTCCCAAACTTTCTCCCCAAAAAAGGGCCTAGTCAACTATCGTCACAACTAGTTCTACTCGCACCTAAAATAGACCACTGCATTTTAGTTCATGGCCGCACTGGATAAACTTCTTAAAGTGTTCCATCACTACTTTTTTAATCCGATCATCCCTTTTACACGAGGGAGCTTTCTATGCATATCTCCTGAATGTGGTTCTTCTTGACCTTCAACTAGCTACTAAATGGAATGAAGTTGGGTTGACATCCTCCTCGTTAATCCAAGCGTCTTGGATCGCTAAGGCAGTTGAACATAATAAGGACAAAAGTGAGATGAGAGACAAGGTTTCCTTCTTGCACCTTTTTGCACGTATCAGCAGTTGATGACTTGACTGTCGGTTCAACATGTGTTTGAGAAAAAGGCTTTTCGAAGGGTTTGGTTCTTGCAGGAACCCAATCAAACTAAGTGTCAATCCTCCATTATGCATATGTACGGGTTTTTTAAAGGTATCAAGGTCTGTTGAAACTTGCAGGTAACCAGAGGAAGAGAACGAAGTTTTTCTTTAAGGTAGAAAATTGGCCAAGAAATAAAGTTGAACATCTTCCCCATACTCTTTTCGCAAGGAGGACCATGCAACCATGTCAATATTTTCTTGAAGAATCATGCAAGAGGTGGCAAGGGTGTGGTTGATGACACTAACCTCTCCCATCTCATATAGGCGACTCAAGAATTTTCCTGACTGCTGGAGCTATTAGAGAACTTCTATTCATATCATATGGGTCAGACAATCGAGAGAAGTTTATTGGTGTGTTCAAATATGCAGAAGCTAATGAGGACCAAGAACATGAGCACACAATCAAGAGAGTTTCACCTTGACCACCATTTGAGATGGGAAAGGTGCGCATCCGCATGTACTAGTTGCAACAAAGGATGTTCGTGAAGAAAATTTTAAGAAATTAGTTGTTAACTGGAGCCATTATAAAACCTATAAGCAGTTGTATGAACAACGTAACATATATTTTTCGCTTTCACAAAGAGGGGCTAGGAGTTAATGGGGTTTTGGATGTGGAATAATTCTTCCTTGGGAAAGTTGTAGAAGAGTTTCAATTTAAGGAGTGCAAACATAATTGTGAGAAGGCCCCATTGTCGAATAAGATTACCCTGAGCTATAATGATAGTTTGAGCTTTGTGGTTGTAAAGAAGTGCTACGGCACATAAGGACTGATTTCACGTTGAAAATGGTGCCAATCATCTGTATATTTGTGTTTTTAACGTGTTTGTACAAAAGGAACACATGTTTGATGATCTAAACCATTTCCATATAGAGAAATTTGGATTGATGATTTTCGACGACTACTAGCCCCCTCCCCCACCACCCACCCCAACACACTCATCAACTAGGGATTTGCATATCCAAGAAATACCAGAGCACCACATTGGCCTACTATTTTCATTTCAAATTTGAATATACTTAGTGTGATTTCCAAATTATAAAAGAGAGGACAGAAAAAGATTCCTAGATAAATAATTACCACTGTGTGGATGCTTTGTGGAAAAGGCATGTCTACATGAAACGAGTGCTCAACAGGCAAGTACACTTGTGACTTAACATCAACTTGCAAAGTACATACACATTCAGACGCTGTTCATTTGTAAGAAAGTGGACAATAAAAGTAAGATAAAGAGGAATAAATATCCCAATGATGACAAGAATCAAATATGTGCATAATAATAGCCAATGACGGCAACAATTAAATATACACAAAATAAAAAAAGAATAAAGTTTAATGCATCTCTTTAAAAAAGGACCTGACCATGCTTTCGATACGCAAGGTCCTCGTCCGACAATTTTTCTAACTCTGCCAAGTTCTTAATCGTGCGAACCATCAAACATGAAGAATGCCCTCCTATATAGTTGTAAATTATAATGTAAAAAGTAAAAGTATTACCACGGTGAAAAAAAAGGAAAGGAAAGCAGCTCTTTACAGAGCCTGGTTGATGCCAAGATGAAGAAAAATTTGTAAGCCATTGGATTCAAAAACCAGATATTCAACTTAATCGACCTTCTTAAGAATTATTGAGCTTGTACAAAGAAAAAATAGTAGATCAAGAGGATCCACGACAAAATACAAGAAATGTCACGACCCAAATGCTGCCACGCAGCCTAAACAATTCCACCATACAAACATTTTAAAATATCTAAATTAAAACTTCACTCAAAGAATAACAAATAGCACAAGTCAAAGTTTGAAGATAGTCAAGGTGTTTTCTTAGAAAAATTTGCATGATTCCAGTTCATGTTCTTTTGGGGAAAGGCAGAATTCTTAAACATGTCCATTATGAACAACACATAGCAGCCAGCGTCTCAAAGTCAAGAAAATGATTATAAAAATCTTTTAATTTTGCAGTTGCATTTATCCAGTGTTCTGCAAAACATATTCAAGCACTAGCATGTTTGCAGAGCAGATAGCAGTGGAAGAATAAATCTTATACCAGTGGCTTTTATGTGTTATCCTGTAATGAGATGTATACAACGATTAGTTGTGGGATGTATTGAAATAAGGGTTATTACCGTTATTTAGAGGGTATTAGTTAACGCTGTATAGACTAGACCTTGATAGAAGTTTGATCAAATAAAGTCAGGAAATTGCTTGAACCATCATCTTTATCATCTTAAAGCTAACCTTTGGGAGCTCCTCACTTCTAATGTAGAATATCAAATGCTACAAGATAAAATGGCATTTACCCAGCAAAAATACTAAAAGCTCACAAGTTTGCAAATGAAAAAAAAAAGAATAATCCATGTTAGTAGGTTTACTTTTTTATCAAATAACATGCCAGTTGGTTTCGTTGAGATTCTTCTGACCCATCTAACTACATTAACATTGAATGGAACATCTTCACACAATCATCTCCCGTCAACTTCAACAAAAAATCCTATCATCTAAAGCATTGCTAAAAATGTTGCCTTTTTTCTAACTAAAGAAACAAGATATAGATACCTAATTTCTCAAATGCAGTTGACAAAACTTGAAAAGACATGTCCCAGACTGCACTATATTGATAACTCAACAAACCCTCCAGGGCTGCACATATCTTCTCAATAATTGTAGGTCCTGATCGCCTTGTCGCCCCTTCTTGCTTGGCATTAATCTGCTCTACACCTTGCTTTACTAATTCATCATCGATGCAAGAAAATATTAAACCCTTGAGAGCTTCTGCAGCAGCATATATTGCCTCTTCAAGCTCACAGGCCAAGAGATCTGTCAGAAGATCAACAGCAGAACATTGTCAAATTCCATTTTCTCGGCCTGAAGGGCAAGGATTTCTTTTATTGCAAAAGTCCAAACCAATACCTCCAAGAGTACTGAAAGCCATGGGTAGCTTAACAACACAAACTGACCGGTTTAAGCCATAAACCTTTTTCATGCCAGCATGCAGTAGCCGAGCTGTCGATGCCATCTCATCTGCGGATTTAACCTTACTACTAGAAGAAGCCAACGAACACAAAATATCTAATAAAATTTCGTCAGGAATCTCCGTTGTTGAATTGCAAGAAAGAGAATACAAAATTTCCGAGATTGCCCTTGAGACAACAGGTTGCCGAAGCTCAACAAGTGGCTTACAGTACTTCAGAATTTTGATTCTATACTTGTTCGAGATAAGAGAAATACTCTCCTTCAGAGCATTTAAGGTAAAAAGGACTTCCCAAACACCTTCGCTATGAACTGGCATGGCACTATTGGCATTGGAACCACCAGCAAGTAAAAGAAATCTCTCAAACATTGCTGCGATCCCTTCGCTAGCATGCAGCAATGCAGGAGTTCCTTGGAAACTTCCCAATATATCACGAAGACAAATATGAGCCTCCACCCTTACCTGCACTAAGCACATTAGCTTGAATGAATGAAATGAAAATAAGGTCAAAATCATTGCAAAAAACCCTTCAACAGTAAAAATGGCATTTAGCTAAGATTGCAGATAACTTTTAACATAAATATATATGTATGCACTGTGGAGTCAACACGAGGAAAGACACATACTGGACATTGTTAGAGTTGTTATATCTATGTTTTATGCTATGGAACCCTTAGGGGTATTTATGTACTTTTCCTCTTGAGCTCTCTAAGGTTCTCTCTCTATATGAGAGACCATAGACCAGTGAAATAAACAACAACTCATTCTCTCTTCTCCATAGCAGTCCTAGACCGGTGATCTAACCTAATCCCACCGCCACCACAAGCCACGCCCACGTGGGCCCTTCCTCGCAACCTAGGGCTCCATGCCAGGCATCTCCGCATCAGCCATCATCGGGCCTTATCGGCTGCCGATAGCACCTCCAGAGGCGCTGCCAACCCTTTTTCTAGGGCATTATCGGGAACCAGCAGCACCTCTGAAGGTGTCGCTAGGTGCAGCCAGCACCTCCTGGGGTGCCATCACCCACCAGCCCTTCTAGGGCTTCGCCAAGTTCTCAACTTCTCATGGATCTTCTGATCTGCTGCACTACTATTTTTCAGGTCTCTTGCATGTCTAAAATGTGAGTTTTAGGACAACCTTCAACCCATGTATGCATCCTTAGTCAATAACAAGATCTCCATTTTTTAAGACCACCATGACACCTCTTTCTACCGAGACAAAAACCTTTGGCCGTTAATATTATGGCGCAAGGCACTATTATCAAACTTAAGTGCACAGAAAATTACGTGCCCTCATCTCAATTTTTTATGGTATTCATTGGTGGTCATAGAAAACTCTACATTTTGAGTCAATGCGATACTATAGTTTATCCTTTGAATGAGATATTGACAAATCATTAAGAAAAATACTAATTTGCAGTTCTGACTTCTGAATTTAATTATAATATGTAGCAAAGGAAAAGGAAAATGGCATATCCACAATCCAATGTGAACCTTGGGAACTCGTCATCGTCGACAATGGTCAAGAACACGAAAGATGTTTGTTGCGGGTTGCAGCTACCTACCGGAAGGAAGAGAGGGGAGTCGGCAGGCGGGCTTCTGTGGGAAGGAGGAAAGAAGGATCGGCGGTCCACTACAATGCTCAGGAGGAGTGGGGGCGACGGGCCGATGCTGGCAGGAGAAACGGGGCGCGACGAGCCGCTAGGAGGAGAGGGGCGGTGGGCCGCTGGGAGGAGTAGTGCGACGAGCCGCTGGGAGGAGAGGAGGGGTGATGGGTTGCTGGGAGGAAGAGGGATGTGGCGGGCTACTGGGAGGAGAGGAGGGGTGGAGGGCCACTGGGAGGAGGAGAGGAGGGGTGGCGGGCCACTGGGAGAAAAAGGGGTGTGGCGGGCCGCTGGGAGGAGGTAGGGTGTGGCGGGCCACTGGGAGGAGGGGTGCAACGGGATGCTAGGAGGAGAGGAGGGGTGTCGACAGCAGGTGTCTTATGGAGTGGAGTGTGGAGAGGAGAGGAGAGGAGAGGGAGGGGCATGTGTGGGTGATAGGAAGGCTAGGGTTTTCAACGTATGGATTAATTTTTGGGGGAAATTTTGGAAAATTTTTCATATTATATCCATCCTTTAACTGGGAAAAATTAAATGATCCCTTACTTTCTGAGAATTGAACATAAATCATGTTATAAGGGTTGTGAGCTTTGTATGAGCTCCCAATTCTCAAATCATAATGTTAGGAAAAATCAATCACTTGATATTCATAGACCCATGAACTCTCTTATATAGGAGAAAAACCTTTGGGTAAAATTACAAGTACATGAAGAAATGAAAATACATAAATAACACCTAAAGGAGAATAATAATCTCAACACTCCCCCTCAAGCTGGAGCATATATGTCTATCATGCTCAGCTTGGAACAGCATCTTTGGAAAGGACCTCCAGTAAGTGCTTTGGTGAATATATTTGCAGTCTGATCTTCAGTAGAAACATGAGAGGTAGATATGAGACCCTTCTGAATCATGTCTCTTGTATAGTGGCAATCTACTTCTATATGCTTTGTACGCTCATGGAATGCAGGATTTTTTTGTAATAAATAGTGCTGCCTGATTATCACATAGAAGATGCATAGGAAGAGGTACATCAACAGCAAGATCAGTCAGAATTGACCTGACCCACATCATTTCTGTGCATCCCTGAGCCATGGCCCTGTATTCGGACTCTGCATTAGATCTGGCAACTACAGTCTGCTTCGTACTTTTCCATGACACGAGTGATTTGCCAACAAATATAGCGAACCCAAAAAGTGGACTTCCTGCCCCAGGGCATCCTGCATAATCTGTGTATGCACATGTTGTGATGTCAAGAGACGTGCCTCTGTTGAATAAGAGACCAGAACCTGGTGAGGACTTCAGATATCTTAAGATCATATAAACAGCATCCATATGCACCTTCCTGTGCTGCTCCAGCAAATCATATATCTGGCCCACGGATTTCAATTTCGCAAAATTTCGATGAAATTTCGTCGAAATTTCGATTTCGAGGGGTCATTGGTATCGAAACACCTATATATGTTGATTTCCCGAATTTCGACCGAAATTTCGGTGATATTTCGCATATCGACCCACTTCGATTGAAAATTCATGGTTTCAGTACAAAATTTCCTAGATTTTGACCGGAATTCCAGTGATATTTCGACATATCGACCCATTTCGATTGAAATTCAAGGGTTTCAACAGACCCACGTATGGCAGGGTATGGTGCGCAAGAGGGTACATACGTCGATTATTCAACTTGGGGAGCTTCCTCTCCTTTGGGTTTAAGCAATGGAGATGAAACAACTCCATAGTTTCTATATATCTGATATAGCTCGTTTGTTTCATTCGTTTGTCATTTATCTTCGTAAATGGATGCATCTTTATTGTAATTCTATAATTCATTCAAACTTTGTCTATGACAATTATTTCTATGAACAAAACATTGTTTAATTAATCATTATCTACATTTTAGAATTAAAAAATGCTCGACTATTTTTATGAAAAAAAGACGTCTTCTAAGTGTTGTTAGCTTATTTATTTTGATTTCCATTTCCAGTATCTATCAATCAACTCAACAATATGTTTGTTATGATAGATATGGTGTGATATATAGCGTGTAGATGAGAGATGTGTGTGATATAAGTGTGTATTTGTAAGCTATTGTTGTTATAAGATCTTGGATTGGATGAAATCAATTTCCAGAATGTATCCGCCAAGAATCAACATTAACATCGATTTGGCCGATATAACTGATATGTGCGATATAAGGGGCATATATGAGCAATATGTGTGATATAATTGTGTATTTGTAAGTTAGTTATTGTTGTAATAACTTGGAAGATCTTAAATTTGTGAAAAAATGGTCGAAAATGGCTTTTTTGAGTCATTTTCGACATTACCATCGAAACGGTGGAAATTTCCTGAATTTCACCGAAATTTTGGTTTTGAGAGGGGAACGAAACGAAATCGAAATCTGAGATTTCGAACCTTGATCTGGTCTGGTGAGGTAGCATATAAGAGCTTCCCTACTAGTTCCATGTACCTCTTCTTATCTATCTCCTCAGTATCGTCATCATATAATCTCATACTTGGATCCATAGGAGTAGTGGCAGGCTTGCACCCTGTCATACCTGTCTCTAATAGAAGATCTGTAACAAACTTTCTTTGGGTCATCACAAGACCATGCTAGTTCATGGCGAATTCTAATCCAAGGAAGTATCTGAGATTGCCAAGATCCTTGGTCACAAACTGCTGACCTAGGAACTCCTTGGTTGCTTGAATGCCCTGCTTATCATCACCAGTGACAATAATATCAAGACATAGACAAGAATAGCAACAGTACCACTCCGTGTATTCTGAACAAAAAGTGAGTAATCTCCAGTGGACCGAAGAAAACCCCGATGCTCTATCAACTCTGAAAGCATCGGGTACCAAGCTCTAGGACTCTGCTTTAGGCCGTAAATCGCCTTGTGGAGCCTACATACCTTCTGAGACTCCCCCTCAGCAGCAAATCGCAGCGGTTGCTGCATATAAACTTCCTCATGTAAATCTCCATATAGAAATGCATTCTTCACATCAAGCTGATAAAGAGGTTATTCACGTGAAATAGCAACTGATAGGAGAATGCATAATGTTGAGCGTCTTGCCACTGGAGAAAAGGTATCCATATAATCCACCCCATAAGTCCGAGTGAAACCATGTGCTACAAGTCTTACCTTGTAGCGATCCACACTGTCATCTGCACGCTGCTTCACCGTAAATATCCATTTGCATCCCACAACAGATGCACCTGGAGGGGCAGAAATAACATTCCGGTACCACGGAATTGTAAAGCGGTCATCTCTTCTTCCATGGCAAGTCGCCAATTGCTATCCTATATGGCCTCCCGATATGTTCGGGTATAGTAATGGTTGAGAGGCTCATAACAAGCTTCTTATATTCCCTCTGAAAGATGGTCCAAGGAAGCATGCGCAACTAGAGAGTGCTTAGCACAGTTGCGACGGGGCTTCCTCAAGGCAATAGGTACATCAAGGTCATCCGCATCTCTGTTTTCTGCTATCATATTCTCCGTATAGTATCATGTGGATCATCACTAGTGCCATCAGTAGAAACAATGTGTTCATTACATATCTGGGCATGCTGGATGACTGGGAAGACGCAGGAGCAGAGGAACGAGTAGAGGATCTGTAAAAATAAAAACGAGGTAGGAACTAAGTCATGGTTGATGGAGGTGGAGGAGGCGGAGGAGGAGGTGGTGGAGGTGGAGGTGGAGTTGACTGAGACTCGTCATGAGGACTTGTTGGTGGAGATATCGGTGGTGGAGGAACGAAGATATCCTCACCAGAGTCAGCACTAGACAACCTGTCACCTGTAGGAGGAAAATACATAATAGACTCAAAAAATGTGACATCTGCACTCACATAATATTTTCTTTTAACGAGATCAAAAACACCGATACCCTTTTTGGGTACAAGAGAATAGCCAACGAACACACATTTAACAGCTCTAAGAGAGCTTGTCAAGACCAGGAGTAAAATTGTGCACAAACGCCACAGATCCAAAGACTTTTAAGGGTAAGAGGGAATAAGTCCTTCTCGGGAAACGCAATCTAGAAAGGAACATTTTGAACATTTTCCCCAAGCATAGTGGACGGCATGCGGTTCACCAAGTAACATGCAGTAAGAACCGCATCATCCCAGAAAGAATGAGGAGCTCGACTCTAAATCAAAAGAGTCATTGTGGCATCCAGAAGATGACGATGTATGCGTTAGGGAATAACGTTCTGCTGTGAAGTGTAAGTGCACAAAATTTGATGAACACCAATAGATCTGAGAAAGTCCGATAACTGTAGAAAACTCCAATGCATTGTTATTGCAAATAAATTTCACATTAGCAGAAAAAATATTTTTAATCTCAATAAGGAAAGATTTAATAATAGGATCAGCTTCCGACTTATTCTTCATCAGAAATACCAAGATAATCTAGAATAATCGTCTACAGGGACCATATAACACCGATGTCCCTGATGATCAGGAACGCGACTAGGACCCTATCAAAGTGAACCAACTCAAACAACTGACCATTGTGACGACTCTGACAACTTGGAAAAGAGGAACGATGGTGCTTCCCAAGCTGACATGCCTCACACTCTAGACTAGTACGAGTAGAGATCTGTGGGAGGACATGACACAGCTTCTGCAGAGGAAGGTGTCCAAAGCGAAGATGCCACAGAAACGGGGAGACAGGTCCAGAAGGGATAGTAGTAGCCCCTGCACAAGGAGGCTGGACAAGTCTGTAAAGTCCCCTCTGCTCGCGGCCACATCCAATCAACATGTTCGTAAGTATGTCCTGAAACACAAGAGAAGAAGGATCAAATATGACACGACAATGTAAATCTTTTGGAATCTGGCTAATAGACAAAAGATTCATTTGAAATGTTGGAGCATTAGATGAACCCCATTGGCAATAACCACTGTTCTACCCGGAGGGATAGACCTGTAAGAAGTAAACTGTGCTCGACTGCCCAAATATGATAATATGCTCCAGAGTCCATGATCCAGTCAGACAAATCTGAACTACTGCTAGTAGTAAGGGCATAAGCAATACCAGACGAGCTTAAAGAGGCTCTAGCAATATGTGCGACATCTGAAGAATCTGCAGGCGAAGTAGTTGGAATAGTCATCATTTCTCGTATCCTGAAAACAATATCATCCAAGCATGCATCATGAGCTGATGCATGTATAGACGGAGGCTCGGTCTGCTCAGCAACTCAGGCGGAGGCTGGATACCCATGCTTCTTATAGCATGTCTCCTCAGAATGACCAAGACGGTGGCAATATGAACATCAGCCTCGCTGACGACCTGCCCCTCGACTACGCAGTCCTCGACCATGGAACTGCGAAGTATTCCCTCTGCCACGAGAGGTTGTCATAGCAGAAGGAGTCTGAGCCACAGTAGTAGATGATATAGTAATTCTGTTCAATCTCTTGTAAACCTCCTCCATTTGAGGTATCGTCTCTCCTGTAAGAAGTTGAGTGTGTATTGCATCGTACTCAGAGTCTAGAGATGACAAAAAATACTCCTGTCATAGTTGCATTGCGATATGACTCAGTGCTTGTAGTAATAGGCATGAAGCTATGTAGACGCTCAAACATGCCTCTAAGATGCGAGAAGTGAGCATGAAGAGGTCGACCATTCTGCTTGGTCGAAAAAATATCAAACTGCAACTATAAAATTTTGCTCGCATTTTTCGCATGTCCATGTGTGGCTGCTAAGATATCCCACGTAGCCTTTGTCAGTGTTGTAAAAATCGGCCGACTAATCCGATTAGTCGGTCCGATTAAACGACTCGGCGGGGTAGCCGAGTCGACTTACCCAAATCGGGCATTAGTCGGACCTGGCCGATTAGTCGGCCGAGTAGTCGGTGTAGGCGGGCGCTTACTCGGCCGACTTTTGCAACACATAAAATCGGGTCCCATTTTTTTAGAACGCGAGTAGCATTTGGGAACTTACTGTCCAACAGTAAGTCCCGATCGGTTCGAAATATCCCACTCCCCTCTCGACCCCCCGCGCCCTAGACCCCTGCTCCCCGCCGCCGGTGCTCGTGCTCCCCGCTCGCGAGCTCCTGGCCGCCGCCGCTCCTCCAGCACCTCTCCGGTAGGCATCTCTCCACTCCTCTCTCGCTGCGCCGCCTGAGAAGCTCCCTCTCGCCCCGCGTCTCTCGCCGCACAGGACCTCAAGGTTAGGGTTTTTTTTGTTTTCATTTTTTCATTATTTGTATTTTATTTATGATCATAGCATGCCATTCTTGATGTTATATTGTTATATTGCTATGCTAGATGTTTACATTATGTTGTATGTGGAATGGCTCATTGTTATATTTTTTCATATGTTGTATGCTAGTTGTTTACATGTTGTTATATTGTTATATTGCTAAACTAAACATGTCCAATTATATTTTTGTTAGGTTGTATGAATATATAATTATGTTGTATGTTTGATGTTTAGGGTTTGTTCTAGTATTATGTTGTTTGCAAATATTTGTGTTGTATGCAAATATTTAGGTTGTATGCAAACAAATTATGATTATGTTGTATGCTTAGTGGTTATTGTATTGTATAATGTATATCATGCCACTGATTTTTTATGTTATAATTCATCATTTTTTTATTATGTAGATGGCTACACCACCAACGAACGTCGCTTCCGGTAGCGACTCGTCTTTTTATGTGCCACCGGGATCAACTGATCCTGCATGGCAATACGGCTACCTTGCGAGCCGTACGGATCCAAATACGGTCACTTGCAGATTGTGCAAGAAGATTGTGAAGGGTGGTGTGTATAGGTTCAAGCAACATCTAGCACACCGAAAAGGGAACGTTGCTGCATGTCCCAAGGTTGATGAGGAAATGAAGAACAAGATGATTGCATACCTTGATGATGTAGCCAGGAAGAAATCTCAGAAAGCCGCTGATGTTCATGAGATGAGGGAGGAAGTTGATATCACTGGAGGTGTGGGTTCGACGAAGAGATCACGAGTCTCTGAATCCCTCGAGCAACCTGTCGCAGTGGAAGGGTCATCACGTCAAATGACCATCAAGGATGCATTCTCCAAGGATCATCGTGATAGGGTCTCATCATTCATATCCAAATGGGCATATACATCGGCAATTTCGTTTAATGCAATGACGACAAAAAACTTCCTGCAGATGGTGGAGGCTATTGGGAAGTACGGGCCTGGACTAAAGCCTCCCACGAGGTATGAGCTTAGTGGTCCGCTTCTAAAGAAGGCAGTGAAGGAGATTCACGATGGATTGCAAGGTCATCGTGATACGTGGACATCGGCGGGATGCTCTTTGATGACTGATGCATGGACGGACAAGCGTGGAAGGAGCATTATCAATTTTTGTGTCAATTGCACATTGGGGACTTCATTCTTGAAGTCCATAGATGCCTCAAATGAGGCTCACACTGCGGAATACATCTGCAAGTTGGTGGAGGAGTGCTTGAATGAAGTGGGAGTGGATAAAGTGGTTCAGATTGTGGCGGATAATGCATCCGCCAATGCTGCTGCAGGAAGATTGTTGGTCACCAAATATCCACAGATTTGGTGGACTCTGTGTGCTGCGCACTCCATTGATCTTGCTTTGGAGGAGATAAGCAGAGAGACAAAGGTGAGAAGTGCAATCACAAAGGCGAAGAGGCTTACGGTGTTCATCTACTCTCACACCAAGACTCTTAGCTTGATGCGCAAGTTCACCAACAAGAGGGACATTGCAAGGCCCGGACAAACAAGATTTGCAACCACTTTTCTCACTCTTGAAAGCCTAAATGAAAAGAAAGACAAGCTGAGATTGATGTTTTCCTCAGAAGAGTGGAGAAACTGCAAGTGGTATAAGACCAAGAAGGGAGAAGCTGCGAGTTCCATTGTTTTCAGCCCTACATTCTGGAACCATACAACACATGCTATCAGAGTTTTCACTCCACTGGTTCGTTTATTACGTGTGGTAGATGCAGATCGACGCCCATCCATGGGCTTTGTCTACGGAGGGCTTGAAGAAGCAAAGCGAGAAATAATTGCAGTATTCAATGGTGTGGAGTCATCTTATAAATTTTTTGTGGATGCTATTATCTCCAAGACCAAAGGGAGGCTTGACACTCCATTTCATCTAGCAGCATATTACTTGAACCCATTTTACTTCTACACCGAGTCTCATGGTGATCCAGATGTTGTGGTGAGGAGAGGGTTTAAGGAATGCATGGAAAAATTTTATCCAGATTTGGATATACAAGATGCAATTACTAGGGACGAGCTTCCGGCATATAGACTTGGTCGTGGAGATTTTGGGAAGCCTTTAGCTGTGAGACAGAGGATGATAAATGATGGCAATTTTGATCCAGGTATCTTAGTCATTCGTTTCCTATTAATGTTGATCACTTATTTTATTATGTTGACCATTTCTCTATTCTAATAGCTAATTGGTGGCATAATCATGGAGATGACACACCTCATTTGAAAGCTTTGGCTATCAAAATCTTGAGCTTGACGTCTTCATCATCGGGATGTGAGCGTAACTGGAGTACATTTGACTCGGTAAAGACTCCACTCCATCCACCCAATTCGATTAGTAATAGTAAAATTTAAATGAGTAATTGATATAAAGTTAATTTTTTGGTCTTCAGATCCATACCAAGAAGAGAAACAGGTTGGAGACGAAGAAGCTGAACGATCTTGTATATGTGCGTTTCAATTCCAACCTGCAGGAACGCCGAGCTGAGAAAGAGAGAGATCCCCTGTCATCTCGTGATCGTGCACACATGGCTGAATGGATCGGGGATGTTGATGCTCAGGATGAGGAGGTTTTTCCAGGTTCCGGACTGACATGGGGTGCTGTAGCACATGCTAGTGGCGCCGAAGAGAATTTGGAACCAAGACGGAGCCAACGAGGTGAGCGTGGAAAGGGAGCTTCATCGTCAAGCTCCAATGCTACGCCGATGAATGAGGAGGAGGAGCTACATCTTGAGGATATAGAAGAAGAAGATGATGACGATGAAGAAGAAGAAGGCGATGATGAAGAAGAAGAGCTGGACTTGGATGATGACATTGAGGATTGAACCCAATGGCTTGGGATACTTGTCTTACTTTCAGTTGTATTAATTTTTGAGCATGTTGTAATTGTCTTTTATTTTTGAACATTTGCTTGTAGTATGTGCCAAACATTTTGTTCTTAACTTTCTTCTTTTTTCAATCTCTTGCTATTTTTTTATGCTCTTAAAAATATTAAAACTGCTAAATTTATGAATATAAATGAGAGTATATGCTATAAAAATTGATTTATATATTTAAAATAATAAAAAAATTCCAAACCGACTATTGTCCGACTAAATCCGATTACTCTCCCGACTGCCGATTAATCCTTAGTCAGTGACCCTGCCGACCGAGTACCGACTGCCGACTTCTGCAACCTTGGCCTTTGTTGTGGGTTCATTGACAATATCATTGGCAATCTCCGTGGTGAGCGTCCCAGAGAGCCAAATGCGAGCATAGGCATCATCTTGCTTCTAAGAAGCATTAGCCCCAGCCTTGTCATCTGACTCTGGATCTGTCAGAATGTGTTCTTTATTATGGTACTACATCAGGGTGCGAAACTACATGGACCACAACTCGTAATTGGTCCCATCCATCTTCACGAACGGACGAAAAGACATCACCCTTGTTCTCTGACATGGTAGCAAGAATGCCAAAATCCGGAACAGAACTGAGGAGTAGACGTTTATAAATGAGTCTACGGAATCACATATAGAAGATTGGTTGTACCTGTAGACTCATACAACAATCCTCATCGCTTGTTGTTTTAGGCTAGGGTTTCAAGCGCAACGATGCACGTTAATGCACGCAGTTGATGCTCGCAGGGGCACGCAGATGCATGTGAAATGCACATAGATGCAAGCAGGATGCACGCAAGATGCATGCACGATGCACAAGGCGTAGGCGTGGGGGAGGGGGGCACGCGCGAGGGAGGAGGGGGACGGCGTGTGGGGTAGGGTTAGAGTGGGATACGGGAACCTCGGTCTAGGACCATTGCTCTGATACCATATTGGGAAAAACCAATCACTTGATATTCATAGAACCTCTGGGCTCTCTTATATAGGAGAAAAACCCTTGGGTAAATTACAAGTTAAGTACATGAAGAAATGAAAATATATAAATAATACCTAAAGGATAATAATAATCTCAACACATAATATTATATATATTTAATTATTTATATTTATTTATATCGATAATCGAACTATTAACTTACCAAACCTGAGCGCACCAAACATTTCAAGGTTCGGTTCGTTTATGTAAACGAGACCAAAATTATGTTAAGTTTCAGCTCGTTTATGATCAAATCGAATTTGAATCAGACTATAATAGAATCGAACTATAGATTTTTCTGACAACCCTACACACAGCATGAAACAAAATCTAGTTTCATGTTTGCATTTATAGTATATATTATGACGAACATGTGTATGTATGTATGTACTTTCTATGGGAAGGAAACCCAAGCAATGCAAGCGAAATGGGGCCCAAATCAACCACATTTCCCTTTAAAATAAAGGAAGTTGGTGATTGTCGCTGACACCCGAAAAAATCCTTGATATTACCAGATCGGCAATGGTGATCATGATATTTCAAGCCATGCCATGATGTTCCAATTCTGCATTACTAGCTATGTACAACCACATAAATCCTTTGATATCTTAACTCCAAGTGAAAACACCCCCACCCTGCCTACTGCATGTGTGCCAAACCATATTACTTTTCAGAGAAATATTTTTTGGGTGTTCTTCAAAGTAAGTTTATAACATGAGCATGTATACCTCCATCATTGCAATTCAAGTAAGAGTTATTGCAGACAAATAGCATTCATCCATAAATAAAGTCACCTTGCTCGGCCAAACTAAAAGAGCATATGCTTTCATATTCCGTCGCCGTGAATTACGAACAACCAATTATCCAAGACTTAAATGTTAGTGCAACTGCAATATTACTGACTGAAATTTAAAAAAACGGGGCTGAGAAATTTTTTTAATGTAAAAAAAATGAAGCCGAGAAATGTTATTGCAATTTATAACAGAAATGGCCATCATAAACATTCCTCCAGCCAGCCATCCACAATTTAGTGTGATCTTACCTCAAAAAACAATTTAATGTGCTTGGCCTCATCAGAAACAATAAAGCTTCCCCTCCAAAATGAGCAAATGGTATAAGAAAGATGAGAAAAGCTCATCACAGCAGCCATCAAAGGCATGCTCAGATAACTTCCATATCATCAAAGCATATAGCCAACCATCAGTCCAGCCACCAAATGATATAGGGAGATCAAATCATCACCACCACCCATCAGAAACCAATCAGGATACTCCAAAAACGAGCAAATGGCATAAGAAATAGGAAAAAATCATCACAACAACTATCAAATGCACGCTCAGATCAATTCCATATCAACAAAGCATATAGTCAAGCATAAACCAACCACTAAATGATATGGCGAGATCAAATCATCACCACCACCTATCAGAAACTAATCAAGCTACTCCAAAAATGAACAAATGGCATAAGAAATAGGAGAAAATCATCACAGCAGCCATCAAATGCACGCTTATCAACTAAAATCAAGATCATTACTAATAGCCAAGTCCCACCGCCCAATTGGTCTTCATAGTTTGCTGACATAACACCTCCAAACAACCATCTAAAACCGGGCTGCAGACCTCTGCACGATACACCAAAGACAATCCATGCTTTTCCAATGATAGGATTCGCCAAAAAAAACTACGCATCAAGCTCTGCATCTTCGTATCTATCAATGGATGAAAACTCCGTCTTCAACAACCGACATTATCTCCAACACCCTCCATTTCCACCCCCGTTGCCAGTCCACCTAAATTCTATTACTTAAATCATCTACAAGTGTTCCCGAACACCCTGGATACTAATTCATGAACCTTCATCCTTCGAACAAACCTTACCAGCTGAATAGAAAAAGGACCGCAAGAGCATCAATAGTAAATCAAATAAAAATAATTATGCAAGATTATGTGTGTCTAGGGCCAAAGTCATTGTAACCTTAATAGGCATAGAGACGACGTAGTCAAGAACAGATCACTGGATAGGAAAAGGCTTGCTTTAAACCTGGAAGCATCCGTTGTTTATACGCAATTCAATTAAATCGATATTTTCTAATATACAAGGTATCCCGGGCTGACAATAAGAATAGAAACTAATAAAAAGGAGATTTTGAACAGCGTAGCACACACCTTCTCCCTCTTGTCGGTCACGAATCCCAGGAGCACAAAGAACAACGCTCTCGATCTCTCCCAGTTCCCCTTGTCCCCGTCGGCGAGCATCCGCGCGACGCACTTCAGCGCAGCCTTGACCGCACCTTCAGACGTCGTGGCAAAGCCGAGGAGGCGGACGAGTGCCTCAGCAAGGGGATCAGCGCCCTTGGCGCGAAGGAGGCCCGGGGGCAGGGCGGGGAGGAGGATGGAGAGGAAGGAGAGGAGGGCCTTGACCGAGGGGTCGGGGCCGGAGGAGGGATCGCCGGAGAGGCGGTCGAGGGAGGAGGAGGCGGCGGCGAAGTAGGAGACCGGGGTGAGGGGGAGACGGTGATCACGGAGCTCCTGGGAGATGGCGCCCACCACGGCGCAGAGGTGCTGGTCGGCCTTGCTCGACGAGTGCTGAAAGCGGGAGAGGACAAGGGAGCCGATGTCGCCGTCTGCGGCGGCCCTGTCCTCCATGGAGAGGTCGCCGACGGCGGAGGCAAGGTGGTGCTCCATCTCGACGCCTTCCATGGCGGGGTAGTTGCGGGTGGTGGGGACGGGTTAGGGTTTGGGTGGGGATGCAGGGTTTTTCTTCGGCTACCGAACCTCTCAATAATAGAATTTCTTAATAATTTAACCTGCTATTTGTAATTATCATCTAAACTTGGCAAACTTAATCCTTCAATGAATTAATCACATTGCGTAAAAGTTAGCAAGTTTACATGATTTAGATGGTAATTATAAAGAATGCATGGTTGAGAGGTAATTTACTAAATTTTCGGAGTTTGTGATGTTACCCATAATTTAACAAACCATTGTGTGTTGCACTTTTATTCGTGGTTAAGTGGTTTTTTAGTTAAATGTTACCACCATTTGGAAATATTCCAATATTGGATGTCTCATTTAACAGTTATTATTCTCAACCAACGATTTATGCTTATCACATGCAGATGTTGTTTATTTTGTTGCACATGGATACACATTTATCCTCCACTCATACCTCATCTGGGATGATGGGAAAATGAAATTGTGCTTTCATTCACGATGCAAATGGTGCTCTATCTCCATGATAAATAAGGCATTGAGGTAAACATTGAGCACTAGATTGCAATCGGGTTCCACTTGAAATCGAATGTGAGTGTTAAGCGCGGGAATGCTTCCAACTAGGCAGTGTGAGAGAGATGTTGTCATTCTAACATTTACAGACCCTATATGAGATAAGGTTTTATCTCTAAAATGAGCACAAACTCTCTTCTCTTTATTCGTCTTTTTGAGCATATTGTTAAATGAATTGTTCAAAATGTCACCACTTGAAATATGTGAATTGGGATTTTTTTTACAAGGGTTTGTTCATGAGTTCAGTGATGGTGGAGTATCTCAAGGGTGATCTATTAGGATTCTCCAGACCTGAAATCCTCTCGACCAGATTTTGAATGAACTCCTCATGTTGATGTGACTCTTTTCCACTTCGACGTTTTCATATGACATGAACCGGTAGACAAGAGATGTGCCACAAAGCAAGTAGCATGCATGTATCGTCAAACAACCATCCATATTGTATTGTCGTATTTCTCTTTTAGCATTAGCATAGACAATTGTACCTATGGTTTCTCAATAGCAACCCCAAAATGGTTGTCCCTTCTACATTCTCTACTCTTGGGTTATGGGAGCATTAACATATATCCATCATCAACAGGGGCGGAACCGCACTATTAATGCGGGGGCCATGACTCCTCCTTTCTTTAGGAATTATTTAATGATATGATGAAGTTATAATGATCGGTCCCTCCTGTTGGTTTGTTTCTTAATGAAAGAAACACTAATTAATGGTGAAAAATATTAGAGAGGGGTATAAATTAAAATGATAGATTTATTCTCTAATACCAAATTAATAGAGAAAAATTAATGACCATATGTATAAGATTTTTAAGTGGAACTCTAGAAATTAAAAAAATATAGGTGATCTAATCCGTCTTGATCTAAAAAATTGAGTCAAAAACCAGCTATCAATTATTAGTGTGTGTAAGATAGGGATGTAAACTAGTAGAGATATATTCGTATCCGATCTGACACCATATCTATTTTAAATAGACTTAGATACATATATTGGCATATGTTTCAAAATGGATACAAATATGAATTTCACTTTAATATCCACAAATATCTGTTAGTATATGTATATCCATTTTCATATTTAAATATAGTTGTATATTTATTTTTAACCATGTGGAACATGCTTTTATACCTTCTTGTATATTTATTTTTAGCCATGCGGAACATGGTTTTATACCTTCTTTCACCATAATTGCCATAGTTATTACGATGTAGGTATATTTAGTATGTGTTTATCATGTTTAATTCATCATATACATGTATATTTAAACTAATCTATAGAGTACTTCTAATATTATTTGTGTTCGACCAGTGTCCATTTTACGTCTTTATTTGTTCTCTAGGACATGGTAATATAATGTTCATGTCCATCTATATATCGCATCTGCATTTGTATTTGTATTTAAAAATAGAAAATGATATGGTAACACATATACCCATATTCGTATCTGACTATTTGCATCTCGATTATGGACCTCTATCGCATGTTCGTTGTCATAATTCTCGATTCTGTCCTTGATTATCAATAATAGTATAAAGACCTGGACAAGGGGAGAATAATAGATCCAATGAAACCCAAAAATAAATGGTTCAAATGATTTTGATAACATGGTTTGATAAATCGTAGTATTAGTAACCAATTAGAATCGATTGATGAATTTTACATATATCGTATATTATGCAACTAGTAGGCATTCGGTTAAAAAAACATGAATTGATAACTAAGAAATCTAATGGGATCTATATTGAAGGATTTTCGTTGTCATGTTTCTTCCTAATTTTTGAAGAGATCTAGGGGTTTTTTCGTTATTGGAATGCATGAAAAGGTGAATTGATTGGAAAAATATCATGTTTTTTATGCTAAGGATTCAAACTTAAATAAGAAAGAAAACGAAATAAGGTGACTAGTTCTATAATCAAAGAATAATGAATTTGATGCAAATATTTCGACTTTTGATATTAAATTGGAGATGCAATTCAATTAACTACATAATGGGTTGATCTGAATACGTGTATATTCAATTAGAGATGCACTGCGAGTGTGATGTGTATACATTTGTATGTAGGGATATGCGTGTGCATATGCACCTAAGGTTTATGAATACGTATTGGAATAAACTAAGTTAGATCCTCTACTTGGGCACATTTGGCTCGCTTGTCTAGGTTAGGTTAGACCAAACCCAATTACCATATGTATTTTGTGTTTATTTTGTGATTCTAAACTAAGGTTGGTTAGAAATTAAAATTTAGAAACTAAGCATGGTTTTTTAATGTATCATTAGGTTAGTTTTCTAAGCATGTTAGTTGGGTTGGTTTATAATTAATGTAAACCAAGGTGATTGGTTTAGAACTTTTGCTAACTATGACAGGTGAATGTTAACCTATGTTAAATAGGTTTTAGGTCACAATGACGAGGATCTCATTGGTTATGTCAGATTTAAGGGAGAATTGACGAAGTGTGGGATATTAACTTAGGGTTGATGTACCATATGAAGATCATGACTAAAATTTAGGTTGATTTCAAGGTGAATTAAAGGTTTGGTTTTCAGTAAAAGGGTTGAGTGTCTAGTTGAGGTGCTATGGGATTCATGGGAATTCTAGCAAGTTGTCTCTTTCTTTGACATAAAATCCACGATGTACCTTTATGTATGCATTTAGATGTATGTGTATTACACTCAAATACAGTTAATTACAAGTGAGTTGAGGTCGGAATTCATTTAATTTTGATAGTAATTGTAATGAACCAAATATTTTAGAATCATTGGCTTGTTACCCAAGACTTCCCTCATTTTGTAGTTGATATAGTGTATGTGATCTTCTCATATATTGTGGGTTAAGGGATCATGACACCACTAGAGAGGGTGAATAGTGGTTCGATGCAGTTTTATAAAACTTCACAGAATAATCAACAAGCACGTAAAATAATAATCAAGCAGACCAATCAACAAACTTCACGGAATAATCAACAAGCACGTAAAATAATAATCAAGCAGACCAATCAACAAACTTGCACAGTATGTTTACATGGAAACCACCTGGGTAAAAACCACGGCCCGAGTCTTTCCGACTCAAAATTTCCCTATTAGTCGAGCTAATCATCTGCTTTACTAAAGCCCGAGATATTTACGTGAATATCTCAGCCATTTACAAAAGTTGTCGCTTCACACTCTTGGATCAAACAACAAGATCAACACTATAGATCAAACATTATAGCACAAGCATAGGAACGTGCGAGCTTTCGACTTTCTCTATGCTTCCTTCGAGATCTCACATCCAAGAGCTGCTATGCACACTTAGGATTAGACACCTAAGATCATGCAAAAAGATGTTAACTGGAAACACGAGATATAACAGTAATAATATATATAGGTAAATAATTATCTCCATATATATTAAAGAATAATTCTACAAGAAATAGCATATGATATCTTGAAATAAATAACAATGGTATAATTGCACAGATAATTCACAAAGAATAGCATAAATAATTATACCATGTATACCATGGCCAGATAAGCAATATCAAACAAGTAGTAAATATCACGGCATTGAGAAGAGGCTACCGAAAGTACTTTGATTGCTATCAGAATAACTTGAAGAGAAGCTAGTGAATCGAACATTGTTGATCTGAACATCTTGCTTCACAACTTTACAACCAAGAATATTCTTCTCAAAATATCGAATGAATCGAAGAACATGGGAAAGAATATCGAGGAAAACGATCAAAGAGAGCTTCTTACTTTTTCAGAGAAAGTAAGAGTGATTTCTTGAATGGTGCGTGTTCCAACAATGAGTATGTGGTCCTTTATATAGGAGTTCAAGAAAAGTGGTCATTGGAAACTAAATTGATATGAATCAGATATGATTTCCTGATGTGATCGGCCAGGTTAACAAGTGACCAATCAATTATAAATGATCGATCGTCTAAATAGCTATGATCAATCAATTGATGACCATTTGAATGATACTCAAATGATCAATAATTTCAATATGCATGCTTGATAAGGAGCGATCGATCAGTGAAAACATATGATCAACAAAGTATGATCGATCAAGATGGAAAAGATAAGCTTGTCAAAACTTGATATTCCTGAAAAGGAAACTTTTGGTTGAAGCTTGATGTTGTTATAACTTTTGCAAACCTAATACATAAAACTATTACAGGTCTTTTTAACAACAAACAACGAAGTTGAGTGTCTGCTTCTGCTTTAAAGCGACGACTTAACATATTGGTGTTGAGCTAAGATCCACGCTTGAAGTCCTGCAATCACGTAGAATATGCGAGAGACTACGATATAATCTTCTGTGTATGTAATCTTTAAAATCATGGGGGGTAAAATACTAAGATATACCTCTTGGATAGGGACCTACGGGGCTTTCAAGGGACCAAGATTGTTTCCACAACATCGTATTTAGGGCATCATAAATGGGTATCTTATAAAGCCCTTCATCTATTCAGCAAGGTTGCTCTTGTTGTGAGGGTTTGAGCCTGCTTACTCTTCCTGGTCGAGGCCTCAATCGTTTTGTTTGATGTAAAGGATGCCATTCTGTGAGGTCTAATTTTTTCTTTCGTCATTGACCCCACTAAATGTTGAAACAACTACCATCAATGCTTTGATTGATGAATAAAAAGTGTCAAATTGACTGCTATACAAAATATTTATCAGATAATTATTTTATAATACTAACATGTGATGCAGATTCACCACATCATCGGTAGAATTATATCAAAATAAGAAGGACTATTGTCTCAAAATCAGATTTAGAGTAGCCTTTGTGTACAAGCTATTGATGTCGTTACCAAAGACAAAGCATTGCCAGTAGGCATCGCTTCTTCCATTTATCGAGTCATTTTGTAACAGAAAGAATTTAGTAACATGTTATAAAAAGTATTTAAAACAAGATACACATCGAAAGGTTGATGCAAATAAATCGATTTTTGTTTGATATCTCCGGGCTATATATCCTCGTATAACTCTGGTCATTGAATCAAATTAAAAGTTTGATGAATTATTTGCGCAAGTATTATACGATTAAGAAGTACTTGCCTCTTATACATATCATGTATTAATATACTATAACTATAGGATAGTTCATTATCATGAGTTACTGCATTTATCCGAGTAATCCGCATAAGACAAAAATCTCTCTTTTTCCTTCCTCTATGACGATGACTAGAAACCAGGGCTTTCATTTTTTCGGTTGAGTAATAGTTTGAGTTCCCACACATTTTCTTATTGTTATAATGGTACAAGATCTTATATAGTGATATATGCTTGACTGTATTTTTTCACATAATTTCAACTTACTATTGTACTAACACAAGACCCCTTGCACCAAGTAGTATCATTGATATACTGGTACATGATAAGTTCAATCCCAAGCCTCACACTTATTGTTACACCAAAACATGCCCATGTGCATTACTAACATTTGATTATTGGTCATTTGAACTTAGTCTTTTAACATGTTGTTTTTATAAATGTTGATGCATCAATACACTTTTGTACATCGGTACATACCAGTCATCGAACCCATTTTAAAGTGTGTTTTTGCCTTTGATGCATTGGTACGCATCTTTATGCCCCATACACTAGTGATCTCTCTTCATCTATTTCTTAGCGAGATATTCTAATTCTTGCTACTCGTAGGACTCACTTAAACATGTAAAAGTGCCATACTCTCAACCCTTCCAACACTCCAAGAGTGCAAGTGCTCTACTAACTGTTGCAACTCTCCCTACTTCTATGAGATTTTCGTGTGTATTCGAAAGAAGTTTTAGCCTTGCAAAGCGCTATCAAATCTTTGCATTCTTCGCAATTCTTAGCTCATTTCTTTAAAAAGCCTTCTACTCCGACGTCAACATGGGTTTGCATTTGCATTTTATGTGTTTCAAATGCTTTATTATAGTAGTTATATTTTATCTTTGTTTTTGGCTAGAAGGTACCTTCTGTAAAGGCATTTCTTTCATAGCGTAAAATCTAACCCTTGGCGAGGTTTCATATCTTGAGGAGTTATGTGAAGTTGTTCTTCTTGCATAAAAGATAATTTGGGTTAATTTTGTGTACCTTGAGGCGTTCTCCATAAAAGTATTTCTTTTTTTATAGAAGGTAAATAATAGTAAATAAGTTGTGTGCTTTCTAGATGGTTTCGAATACAATAAAAGTAGTTCATTTAGTAAAAGTTCGGAAGCCATGGGTAGCAAGCTTAAGCACGAGATGTAGCCCCAAGGAAGAGTGAACATGTACAAATCCTTGTGTATTGTGATTTACTTATTGTGGTTTGTATCAAACATGCATAACGTTTGAGCTAATATGTTTCAAATTTGACCTTATTCAACATAAACACTATCCCCTTCCCCGTAGTGTTTCTTCGTTGGTACAAGAGCTTTTAAATTAGTCGATTTAGCAATAAATACATTATATCTACAATAATATTCGATATGATCCTTCCCAAACAAGATCCATGGAACATTACTTCATAATTATGAGTACTTAAACTTCTACTAGAATTCATTGTATGAAAACAATATGCATTGCTCCAAAACCACTATATGATCAAACGTGATATATTAAACCTTCTGGAAATGTTTTAGACTTTTGTAATTGGAAACATCATCATTAAATAATTTTGATCAGTCCTTAAGCCATTTCGGAAACATCTTCTAGAATGTAATTACAACCTGATATTCTCGAAATGATGGTTCTCGACAAAAAATTTCTCGCTGAATTATCTAAATTAAATAAAAATAAGAAGAAATGTGATTAATGGAAAATAAATATTTTTAAAAAGGATAATGATAGAGAGATATGTACTTGGCATATGAGATCATCTCCTCGTAATTGTCTAATACGTATAACCTGGCTGCTTCTTTCTCTTTTTTATCACCACAAATAGATTTTTGACTTTCTCGGGAGACCATTTGGTTGTAGGAGTGATGAATCTCAGATTCATCATCATTATTTATATTATCCCTCTATATCAAACTAATCAATTAACTTAATAATTAATTCTCTTAATTTAATATTTAACACCTTGTAATTAATTAAGACTAATCAGCATACACAAATAAAAGATTAAATATTGTATATATGTGTTTAAAGTTCCAATTGTCTTTCTATGTTTATCATTATTAAAAATCCCATAAAAATAGTTTAATATTGTATATAGTATATACTATATTATTATTATTATTCAAACTACAAAAAACAAATAAAAATAAAGAAATAAAAGAAGTATTTTCATTCTTAAAAAATACTTACAGAAATAATGATTATGTATATATGATATATTTTGACTTTGAGATCTACATGAAAGCTGTAGATCTTGAAAAGATACACAACTTTCATATTGGATATTTTTTATTTTGAAGCTTCTAACTGTTTTTATCCAATTTACAGAATTTTATAAATTTTCAACTTTTGCTTGTCCCTTTACATTCCCCCGTACTTGATCTCAGTCGTCTAATCTTAAGATCCGACGATGCTTTTGATTCAGCTCTGCCCTCCTATGGATTGCTTGATCATTTGACCAAGCGATTAGCCCAATCATGCCCATTTGTGAACCGTAGGATCACCTGATCCAACGACGGCTATTCATCGTCCACCTTGGGCGGTTGAGCCCCAAGCATCATGGCATTTCACCGGAGGAGGCTTCTTCCATTTTTACTTGTTTGTCCATGTGGCCTCAAGCGACTCCAGTACCATTATGATGTCATTTCATCCATCATCTTTGTTATTTGCACAACATCATCTCTCTCCCTCACATGAGTCATCTACATGTGATTGAAACTCCCCTATTCAACTTATCCTTCGCCGAACAAAATCCCACTTTCTTCTCATCATAGCAGCTATCCACCCTTTGCAAGAGATCCCTCCGAGCCGCGTCTTCTTCTTAGTGGCAGTAAGTAAGATAGAATACGTGATAATGGAGGTCGACCTCCGACGATATCCACATCATGATTGTTCATGTCGCAACCCAACTGATGGTGCTACTCAAGCCTCTATCCAAGTTGAGCTTGTGAAGCTAAGACTCAAAGCTATTCTAGTTTCAATCCCAGGTGAATTCCTCCATTTCCATTCTTCTGCACACTCTCGGTAATCCTCATTTTCATGTCTATGCATCTTCTTCGATTTTCCACACTTCTTCAAGCACACTCTCACCGTTCTAATCAATCATTTGGATACACATCCTTATTTTTTTTCCTAAGAAATTTCTCATGTAATCCTATTTTTTCCGAATAAAAAAGAAGAATATAAAAAAAGAAAACAAGAATGAAAAGCGTCCATTGTCTAATGGATAGGACAGAGGTCTTCTAAACCTTTGGTATAGGTTCAAATCCTATTGGACGCAATTTATTTCCATCTATTTTTTTTCGATTTCTATGCCAAAAATCTTATTTTTATTTATCCTATTTATTTTGTTGAATCAAAGACTCATCGCTTTGCTTTAAGAACTGCTTGTACTTTCGTCTGAACGAAGAAGCTTCTACCTTATCTTTCTCTTTGGCCCCCTGCCCTCGATTGAACTTCCCTGCTATCGTCCAGGTTACGACCCAATCTCTTTCTCCTGATGTCCTTGCTGATCTCAATAGGCACCTCTGTCGAGTGGTACTCAGTATCTTCCTATCCCGACCTCATACATAGGAGTATGTCTGAATCCCCCTCGTTCCTTGCAAAAAGCGGTAGTAATTTCTTAGAATAGTCCTATGACTTTTTTTCCAGAAAGGACGTCGCATCTCCTCCTCCCTCGACAACCTGACCTCGACTCGGTCCAAAGAGGGCCTAAGCTCTTCCTCGAGCCTCTCTCATCTCCGCTAAGTCATCGCGGAGCTCCTCCAACCTTCACCAACTCCACAAGAGCAAGGAGAAGTACCACAACATCACTGAAGCACAACCTTGGCTCTGTCAGGCGAGGAGGAGATTCCATCATAGAAGAATACAAATACCACTGGATGCTTCGGATCTTCTGGTCTGCATGTGATCCCAGCTTTGGATCCGGACTTGAAGCTACAGAGACCCGAACTAGTTACGAAGCATCAGAGGTGTCCCAAGTGGCCCGAGTCACAAGCCTCAAAGTGAACCTGTACCGCACGCGGATCGTGCATGCTTCCATGGAGATTAGCAGCCGAGCCCTTGAAATTTCTTCAATTCACATCTCAATCCATAGGTCAAGCGCATCACATGCAACGCCTGGATCTTTTGCACTCGCACCCCATCGGCTTCTAGTATCCACCGAGACAACCCCACACGGAGTTTTTTGCAAATAAGGCCTAGAGGGTTTTCCTTATTGTATTTTAGTCTATTTTGAACTTACATGTCATTGTTTCTATATTTATTTTATATGTTTTGATTGCTTAAAAGCCTCTGGATTGATCTTCTAATAACTTGAACACCATTAATCCAAATTGAATGAAATTTACCTTATTTTAAAGCTCTCTACATGCTCCTTGTTTTGGTATAGATTAATTTGTGATATGCTATGTGATTTCTGAATTATAAATTAAAGAAGTTGTTTATTAATGGAACTTGATCTTAACGTTTTTTGATGTATTTTAGTTGTATTCAATGCATAAATTAGACCCTGATTTGTTTGATTAACTCAGAATTTAGAAATTTAGACCACTGATTTTTAATCATTCAGTGTTTAATTAGGCTTATTCTAAACTCTATACAACGATACATTGGATTAATTTTAGAGCTTTTATAGGTCATTTTAAGAGCCATCGTAATAAATTGGTTTTCTTGGTCAAGATTTAAATCAGGATCTTAAATTGTGTTATTTGTGTTGTATTTTGTGCAACGAGTTGTATCAATTTGTAAGCATCCTTTATTAACTTGCTTTATTAAACTCATAAAAATACATGCATCCATATTAGGTTGCATTCTTGACCTATATATCACTTTAATCAACTTGACTTAGGTATTTAGATCTTAAGTAAATATACTAATTGCTAGTATCTTTGTGTTCAACCATGGACTTGTCCTGGATAAATTTAAGCCAAGCCCTCTTCACGGAGGTCATTAGCTTGGTTCTATTGATTTATTAGTCGGTCGTCTTACAATTAATATATATTGCAATTGTCGATTAGCAATTCATCAAGGAGCACCCTCCATTTGGTGGAGCATCTCTCAACCAACCTCATTTAGTAAGAGGGATGAGGTGGTTAGCGATCGAACACAACCTCCCCTCTCCCTCTATTTTTCCAATCAACCAACATCATTTCTCACCTCCCTTTAGTCAGCTTACACCACTTCTCTTAACTTCTCTGACTTATACTAAAAAATAAAATATATATGCCATCAACAAATAAAAATATATTATACCATCATATCCCCCATCAAATGCAACCATTGTCTCAAATTCCAATCAAGTCAAATCAAAACAAAGCTTCCCAACAACCATCACTCTATCCAAACACCTTTTAAACTACATGGCTATCAACAAATACCACCCCTTTAATTCAGGGCTACCCTAGAAGAAAAGTAACTCCCATTCCAAATGACGACTAAAGGATTAGTTGACGACTGAAAAATACTTTTGAAGAATCTCCGTCAGAGAGGATAGTCTCATTTGTCATCAGTCGATTGTGTATTGTTTCCACTTCATCGGGAAAGTAATGAGCTTAGAAGTTTCTCTCACGATAGGAGGGCTAGAAAGTTTATATTCTCTTAAATACTTGCTTCTATTTCCTATATGATGATCTTCGGAAGAAACCGTCGATTCAGTATGAAAACAAGTCTTTCCACTATGTTGAAGCTAAAATTATTCTCCATACAACACGACTAACTTTTCCGTCCATGAGCACTCCATCCCGACAGCATACCGTATGCCGAAAAGTCATTTATTGTTTAGAGTAAAGCAACATTCATGTTAAACGTCTGATATTTATTTTCATCATATGTATCTACTCCGTCATTTCAAAGTTTTTTTAATTCACATATAATATGGTGTAAATATATGTCAATGTATTTTTCCATATGGGTAGGTGATGAATCTCCATTTCATCATCTTTATTCTATCATTTTGGACTCAAAAACCCCAGCAAATGCATGTAAATAGCATCAATTTGTACATAATAACATTCATAATTCATTGTCTTAATTATACATTAAATAAGGTTTTTAATGCCAAAATTATAGAATAAAGAGAAGAAAAGAAAAAGGAATAAAATATTGCAAATATTTTATGACCCGAACCCCGAGACCAAGGCCAGTATGGAATTGGTCGACAAGGAATAAAGTAGGGGGAGATAAGGGCCAGTATACAATAAATGCCTCATTTATTTATTCATGCATGTTTGACACCTATTTTGTATATATTTATTCATTCATCAAATAAAGAAATTTTGTACATGAAAGTTGTAGATAATAATGTAAACAAAAATACAAAATTGAGTTTGCCTAAAAATAATACTCAGTGTACATTTTATACACAGAATAAAAAGCCAAAATCTCAACTTCACAGACCCATATCTTGCAAATAAAAACTCCAAATCACCCAAAACTCACCTTTAATTGTATATAGCTTTCCAAGAACTATTTAATAAAATTGGTTTCATAATATTTGGAGTCCATCTGCAAAAGTTAGGTTTTTGGCCCCCATTGTGCAGCCTGCCTGATTAAAATATTCAATTTATTCAGTATTCATTATTTTTACAAAATTATATTTTTAGAATTTTGTAAATAATGCATTCAATACATGTACATATTAAAATTAAAAGAAAACAAAAAAGAATTTGTAAAATAAAATAAGCTTATGTAATGCATAGGCAAAATACCTATGTTGAGTATGTACATAAATAAAATGGGATTTAATTATTTTGTTCTTTATTCATCTATATTTTTATAATAATGTAAATATTATATATAACTTAATAAAAATACAAATTCAAAATACAAATTCAAAAACAAATAAAATACATTAAATAAATAAAGTATATATAATATATAGGTAAAAGACCTATAAGTATATCTGCATATACATATCCCTATTTATTTAAATATAAAAATAAACTCATAAAAATTAAATAAAAATACCCTCATACTCACAAAAATAAATTATAAATTTATAAAATAAGACAATAAAATAATAAAATAAAATAAACAAAATAAAAATAAAATACACAAAATACATGTAAATACATGCATAAATACATTATTAAAATAAAACCATAATAAAATACATCGAAAATTTAAATAAAATCATAAATAAATACTACATGAATTAATACACATTTTTCATTTTATAAGAAAAAATAATAAAATCATTTATTAGGTCAAATAAATCATTTTCGAGTAAAATTCCCTGTTTTGTCCTCTAGCGGCCGAGGTGGACCAATGAGAGCGCAACCCTTGTTGACCGCCCGGTCAACTGTCCCATCCGGGACCTGGCGTCTCAGAACTGTCTTTTCCCTGGATTTCTTCCCTTTTTTACGGCCATCTCGTCCATCGATGATCATTTCTTCACAAGAAATGATCCCTGATGATCACTGATGCCCGCCATATCTTAGACCAACCTGATGCTCATTGGATTAACCAATAAACGCCGGTCAATAAGGGTTCATCCCAGTGTTTATAAATAAGAAGCTTCGTCCCCCTCCTCAAATTTGGACAAATTCATCCACCCAAAAGCCTTGATTTTGAACCTGGGAGGTTCCTCGTGACAGGGGGAGCATCTTAGTGCCTCGAATCGGCCGGAGGAGGGATACATTTTGACGCGGCGGAGCTCCGGCGTCCGTCCTGCTCCCTGGTGGCCCCCAGGTATAAGAGATGTCCTTTATCGCTTTTTAGGTAGCTTTTAATTCTAGCATTTAAATTCCGTTCTTAGTTTAGCCTTTAGATCAGTAGCGTAGCGTGAAATAGAAAATTCGAAGTTCGTCGGAGCTCCGCTCCGTTGACTTCTTCACTGTGACATCGACCGTCTCCGACTGCCATTCACCTCTCATCTCATTCCCCATCACATTCTCCGTCCATCGACCATCTTTGTTCAACCAAGGACCCCCAGTCCTTGTGAATCGGAGCTCCACCGCCGCCTATCGTCGGAGCTCCTCTGCCTCACCTCATTTTGCGACCGAGCTTCAAAACCCGGGGTCGAGGAGATAGCCCTCGCTCCCCCGGTTCTTCCTATGCAGGTCAAAAGAAGAAAGGAGCCCATCTGGGCTCGATTCGAACCAAGAAGAGGCTCCTGGAGGTCCCGACCTTCATCGACCTCGTCCGAGCTCTTCAGACCTCCAGGAGCCATGGCGAGACCATCAGCAGAAGCGGATGCCTCCAGCTACGTCCATACCATCTCAGACGCGAGGGAGAAGCCCGGAGGAGCCCAAGCTTCATGATCGAAGCTCGCCACGCGCGAGCTTCTTCCCTGTTCTTCCAGGGGGCTCCATCGCCGTCAGATCAGGAGGCGCAACCCAGATTGAACGAGGACCGTCAGATGAAGCCCTGCACCCACCGTCCGATCAGCGAGGCTGATCTAATCTCAGCCTTCATCTGCGAACCGGTATCAACCGATGGATGCGCGACGCGTGTCCAAGTGAAGCCTTCATCGCCGTCCATCGCGCGCCTGTTGGGGGTAAATTTCAGACATGTCCCCCGCCTTTTTGTATTTATATTTTAATACTATAAATAAACTTTCACGTTGTAAATAAATTGTAATTTTTGCAATAGCCCCCCTATTGTTTCTATTATTGCAGTTTGGTCCCTCCGCGCCTCACGTGCAGTCCCACGTGAGGCGCGTGATTTTTGCACTTTAACCCTGGCGGGTTTTGTTAATTGTAAAACATCCCCAAAAATAAAAATAAATGTTTATTTCTGTAGTAATTTTTGCACTGATGCCCCTGAGAGTTATTATATTTGCAAAAATTCCCCTGCCAGGCTGTTTAATTTTTGTAGGCTTTGTCCATTTATTTTATGCATCATATTATCTTGAAAAATTCCACAAAAATGAACATAAGCTCCTGTTAGCTGGCTCTCGCACGCCATATTTTTAGTTTTTATTTTTATTGCATTTTTGCATTTATTAAAAATCAAAAACAAGCATTTTGTCTACTGTCTAGCTTAGAAAATACCAAAAAATATTAAACCACCTCGAAAAATTCCAAAAACATTACCTATGGTCTATTTTATCACATTTTAGTGTCAGTCCAAAAATCACTAAAAATCTCAAAAGAAAAACCTTAAAAATTCAAAATTACTAAAAAACTTCCAAAAAATATAAAAATATAGAAAACTCTAAAAAATGCAAACTCAACTCTTGTAGGTTCTATATTTTATCCTCTTTATTTTAAAAATAGTTGGGAAAAATTTTGTGGCTGTTTTATATTTTTAATTTCCATTTTATCCCCAGCCAGTAGCTACTCCACTGTTTTGCTTTATTTTGCTATTTAAAAAAATACCAAAAATATTTTGAAAAATACCCAAAAATCACAAAAACAGTGGAAAATCATGAAAATACCAAAAAGATTTTATTTCTGAAGTTTTGACTATTTTTGTATATTTTTATAAATATTGTATCTCCCCTCTCTCTAAATTATATATATATTCACTTACTGAAAAAGAAAATTAAAAACATTATATATATATATATTTATTTATTAATGTATAACAATCTGAGAATTAAATTTAAATATATATATAATAATAATATAGATATATATATGTGTGTATATAATGTATGTATTATATGCTTTATACATACCCTCTATGGGTATATATCTATATATATATATATATTTATATTTTATAAATCAGATATATATAATACATAAATATATATAAGTATATATTATAAAAAAATAATAATAAAATAGTAATATAAAAAAAGAGAAAAAGATAAACCCACAAAAATAGGCTTCACACAAGGATGACTCTGTTGTACATGCACATCATAGGCTACTTCATTTTTGCATTGCTCTCTGTGGTTCACCTCTACATACTTATTCACTGTGCATCTTGTGGTAGAGTAATAAATATTAATTCACACTTTTGGGGACTTAATTAATTCATTCTTTTATTGTGGGTTAATTATTGAGTAAGTAGGGGTTCTGTGAGCGGTCGCCTCAGCGACACTTTATATATCATTGTGACCCTCGCGGAACCCCTAGTTATCAGATGGCGCCGTTGCCGGGGAGCAATGAGCGTAGCCTATTATTTTTGTCATTCTTGTTTAGACATTGATTTATCATTGATTTTGTGAGCAGCTATTTATCTTGCAATTGATCACTATGCTTATTGCTTTATTCATTGTGATTAATTCTTTCCTGCTTTATTATTGATTGAGCTATACTAATTCAATCTCTTTGTGACTTTGATGCGAGGGCCCGCCACGTGAGGATGGTTTCTTAGGGTGCCAAGGCAGCCGAGCTTGGAGGAGGGTGGTCTTCACCTCATGACCATCTGGAGAGAGCACCAAGGAAGCAAAGAGATGGGAGTTAGATAGGTTTAGAGCAATTAGGATTATTTTTGTAATTTACGGTGAGAGAGAGACAATTTTGGCATGTAATAATTAACAGGACTCTACTCTTACAATGAGGTCCAGTGCCCGGGTGATTGTTCACTTGGGGGCCTCATCGCGGTTTTCCGAGTTTTCATCGCTTTCTTTTCTTTGTTTCCCGAAGTTTTGAGCTTTCCGCCTTTATTTTACTTTGTTTTGTGTGCTTGGAGCCCCTAGATATAGGTTGTTTGATTCTGTAGCTAGGTCCAAACATTAATAAGAATGCATGTTCCTATAGTCTACTTCGTATGGATCTAGTCAAACTTAAACAAGCCGTTCATTTGTCTCTTAACCCTTGTGCCACAGCGAGCCCCATAAAGCGCTGTCTCCTAAACTCAAGTGTGTTGAGCAGAGGAGGGGTGAGCCAAGACCGGACTTTTCAGGCTAAAGATGAATGAGCGACTTATGGTTCTTCATGCTAATAGCAGCTAATATTTAGGGCGATTTTGTGCCTTGCATACCGACATGTAGATAGGTTTAAAAATTCTGTTTTGCATACTGCATGGAGAGAGCTGGGATGCACTGTAAGTCTTCTAACTCAACATGCATCATTCGGTTCAATGGTGAGATTTCCATCATGGAACCACTTGCACGGCTTTTCCGCTATCTCCCTCTGATTTTGAGCACCTAGGACTTAAATAAGAATCTACAAAAACGTTAGGCGCTGGTATGAAAACAGACTCAAAAAAGTGAAAACCCAAAAATTAAAACAAGGGGTCTGCTAAATAAACTTTGACCTTAATCAAAATCTGTAATGGACTATCATTGTACCGGGTTCATAAAGCCCTCATTGTTTTCAGGTACCTTGGAGGGGGACCAAAACCCTACTCCCTTGAGCGAGTGAGACCCCCTAAGGATTAAAGCCAAAAACCCAGTCTGCAACTGCCTTGTGTATCGCCTGGATTTCCGAAGTAATGGCGCTTCTATCGTACGTAGGCGAGTAGGGCTTGGTCACCAATGATGACTCTCTGTTGTGTAGAGCATCGACCATGTCCGAAGTATTGAGCATAGGCCACGCCTTCACGGGGGTGTCTGTCTCATTGTCCTGCGTCCGATTAGGTTCTTGCACGCTCACGGGTGATTCCGTTGCGAGCAAGAACCGAAGTATTGGTTTTGCCTATCGGCTTCCTCTCTCTATTTCTTTGGCTGAGTAGGGATCCAGGAAGGGTTACAAGGACTCCAAAAAGTACAGACTACAGGTTACACAGGAGGAGGACAAGTACGGGATACTCTTCTGAGAGTACTCTCTCTCCTATAGGGCAGCGTACTAAGGACTTGTTACAAGATATGCCTGAAATCACAACTCTAAAAATGAAAAGATAATAAATAGCCGAACCTTCACGGCTTCACATGGTGTGAGTTGGTGAACCCAATTTTGCATTGCGTTTGTATGGATCTAGATTAAGGTTCAAAGATCAAGTCCCGCGCCTTTGCACACATTTTGTTGTTTCTTCCTTTGACCACCCCGCTCAGTGATGAATACCCATTCATCACTCTTTATTCTTCTATTTTAGCTACAAAAACCTTTGCAAATACATGTAGATATGTGTAAATACAAATAAGTACCAAAAGCATGCATTGTGTAAAAACCTATAATTAGCATGTTTTTGTGCAAAAATAAAAAGAATAAAGAGCAAAAAGAAAAAGAGGGAAATATTTAGAATAAATATTGAGCAACCTAACCCAAGGGAGGGCTCAGCATGGGCCTGACCGCATAAAAGCCAAAGTAGAGGGAGATAGGAGCTCATGTGTATATACTTCTGTAAATACATAAAATTATATTTTCCTCACCCAAAAATATGCTTGTACATATTGTGTGTATATTTTATTAAAAAAACAAAATAAAAATTTAAAAATCAAAAATTCAAAAATGCCCTTTCACCATGTGTAGACCATCATCCTTTATTTATTTAACCCTATAAATAAATAAAATTATTTTCTAAAACTTTTTGTGAATATTCTATGTTACATATTGTAAATACATAAAATAACAAGAAACAAAACAAAAATCAAATAAAAATTACAAAATTAAAAATACAAAAATACATTGTATAAATACCATGTATATAAATGTATACAATTATTTATTTCACCCTTGTGTATAAATAATTAAAATAAAATAAAAATACCATTTTATTCCATATTTTATGATGTAAATAAATAAAATACAAAATGAGCATAAAAATACATAAAAATAACAAATAAAAAAAATCAAAAATAAAAATCCATATAGTGTACATATACCTATATATATAGCTACCCTATTTTTATTTCCAAAAATTAATTAAAAATCACCAAAAAATAGAAAAAAATAAAAGAAAAACATTTCATGTTTTGAGTTTTCTTTAATTCAGCCTATTTCTACCTTAAAATAAATAAACAAAAATTAAATACACGTGGCAGCTTCTGATTGGTCCACGGGGGATTGTTGACCCCGGTCAACTCCCCCGCGGACTCCTTCCTTTTCTGGAAGATGCGTGCCGCCCCGCCTTCGCCGATTTTTCCACGCATCTCCAGGCTGTCTCCCACGCGAACCCCGTGCCCGGATTCTTCGCCGATCATCCCTCATCCTCGCCCGATCTTTCGCCATGAAATCAACGCCTTCCATCGCTGTCTCCACTCAACCCTAATCGCACCTGTCACCATATATATCCCGACCTCCGCCGCCTCCGCGCCTCATCTTTGGCTATCCACTCTCTCTCCAGTGAGCTCCATCGAGACGAGCAAGGTGACAGCTTGCCCCAGCCGGTGTTGCAGCGAGGAAGAGGAGCAGGACCATCGATCCGGCCGCGTTTCGCCGCCGTGCTCCGACCACCATCTGGAGCTTGAGCCTCGGGAGGAGACGGCCCTTGAGGCAAGGACCAGGAGCAAGAGCAGCTCCAGCATAGTCTACTGCAGCCACCAGGTAACCTTAGCTCCTTCTAGTTTCATCTAATTTAGGATTTCGCCCAAATCGACCCATCGCCGTGCTTCCCTGATTTCGACTATCTCGAGTACCCTTTCGATCATCGGAGCACCCTGTCATCTCCGCCGTATCCCCACGCACCTTCTACGCCCGCTCATTCAACCCAGCTCGCCCCGGAGCTGGGAGTCGAGTTCCATCGTCTCCACCTCGCCGGAGCTCGTTCGCCACACCGCACAGACCACCTTCACCCCGCTTTCTTGGGTCGAGGCACTTTGCCCTCGACCCGCGAAGCGTTCTGGCTGTTTTGCAGGTTCAAAGAGAGGTGCCTGAGCCTCTCTTCACTTGAGACCGGAGCTTCGCGCCGCCAGGCCTCGCCGGAGCCCCTCCAGGGCTTGGCTGGGGCATCGGCCACCACCAGCAGCTGCGGGACAGTCCAGCGGAGCTTCTCCGATCATGTGCAGCAGCTGAGGAGGGGTGTAGCGCACGCAGGAGGCCGGCGAAGTTCGCCGGCGACGAGTTCTTGCACCATCCTCCAGAGCCGTCCGATGAAGCCCTCGCTCCAGTTCTGATCGTGTCCGTCCATTCTTCGAGGAGCAGCGACCGTCGATTCATCTGAGGAGTTCATCCGGACCATTGATAGCAGAGGAGAGAGACCCGGAGTCCAGCGACGTTAGATCAGCCACGTGGTCTCACCTCGACCGTCGATCGAGCCCAGGAAGAGAAGAGAGAAAGAGCGCCGCCCACCCTCTGCAGCCGTCCGATCTACACGTGGCGCGCATCCAACGACTCCATTTAATAAAGGGTAATTTACCCTTAGGCCCTTATCTTTGCTTTATTTCGTTTCAGTCCTGTAAGTTGTCGAGTCAGTTGTTTATTTTCTGGGATATTTGCATAGAGACCCTCGTGCTTATTTTTATTTGCATTTATACCCCTGCCAGTTGAGAGCCACGTGCTTCGTCACGTGTTATTTTGGGAATTTTGCATAATTAATCCTGTAGTTCTGGTTGTTATGAAATGAATAAAACTTTTTGAGTAATTGCATATATACCCCTGTGAATGTTTTATTTGCACATGTGCGTTTTATTTTGGGTTATTTGCAGATAAGCCCCTGGACTTTTGGTACTTGTTACCAATAAGCCCTCGGAACTTATTTTTATTACCATTTGGTCCCTGTGTGCCCCAGGCACGTGCTTGGCATGTGTTTTGCTGGGTATTTTGCACCAGGACCCCAGAACTTTTGGGTATTTGCACTTAGGTCCCTGTGCACAGTGCCCCCTTGTTATTTTTGAATAAAATATCAAACGACCTCCAAATCCAATGAGATTTTGACACATGGCTCCTGCCATGGTGTAGGAATTTCTGTGATTTTTGAGGACATTTTTGATTTCATTTGCTATTTTTAAAAATTCAAAAACCCCTATTTTTGCCACGGTTTGACTTTAAAAATACCAAAAAAATATAAAATCACCTTTAAAAATTCTAAAAAAATTAGGACTTGTAGTTTGCTTGCTGTTTGATTTTCCAGCCATTTTTGGTGATTTTTCATCACTTAAAAACCTTAAAAATTGAAAAACCCCTCAAAAACTCATAAAAATTATAAGAATGAAATTAAAAATCCAAAAATAATAATTAGGGTGCCTAAATTTTCCTTATTCTTCATAGTTTACAGGAAAATTACCTTCAGGGTTGATTGAAACTCTTAAATATTTTATTTTTGAGTTTCTAACCTTGCTGGACAGTACCTCTTCTTGGTTGCATTGTTTGATTTTTAATAAATAATTTACCCATTAGAAAAATTCCAAAAATTCACCAAAAACAGTAAAAAACTTAAAAAACCTAAAAACCAATTTTCTGGAATTTCTGTTTGATTTTTGGTGTGTTTAATAAATTGTGGAAGTTGCCTTGTTTTTCCTTTCTTTCATTTTCTTTATAATTTAAAAAATCTAAAAAAAATATAAAAACAAATAAAAACCACTAAAAAAGATTCCCTCGGATTTCTGACTACATCGTAGGCCATAAGGCCAATCTGTGCTCCTTGTGTTCGACCCTGGGAGCTATACCAGGTTAATCACATAGCTAGACCGCTCCATTTTGTTTTGATTGATTTTATCTCTGTGAGTGGTTGATTCTTCTTGATACACCTAGTCTACTCGATCGAGGTCGCAACGACCATTTTCTGACCTTTACCCCGATTGCTTAGGCTGGATATCAGAATGGCGCCGTTGTCGGGGAGCACGGCTTTGTAGTCATTTTTCCATATTGTCTCTCTCTATATTATTATTGTTTTCTGACCTTCTCTCTTTGATTTTTTGTGCGAGGTACTGCTTGGACGACTTGGAGTTTACTAAATAGAGGACCCGCGCAGGAGAAAGAGAGAGAGGAGAAGAAATTTTCTATTTAGAGAGAGAGAGAACAATATTGTTGTAATAACTTAGACTTTGAACTGTGGACATTTGTAACTTAGCGGGTCTGTTTCGCCGAGCACCGGTGTGCTCGGGGGACCCATTTGGATTTTCGCGGCTTTTCTACGGTTTTTATAGCTAGCTGCCTTTTCCGGTGTTTACGCGGTTTTTCTCGAGCCCCTAGATTTAGGAATTTCTCTTGCTTGTGACGTAAATTTCTAAGGCCCAACACCTAATAGAATATCTGTTCCTATAGAACGTAATTGGACCTTAATAAAATTCACTGAAAAAGTTAGTTTAATTGGATTTGAGACCACGTGCCGTGAGGAGTCACATACAGCGCTGGCAGGACCCGTTGTGGCGGGCACCGAGTGACTCCCAAGATCGGACTCCGGACTCGATTCGGTTAGCTAACTATTGTTCTTCACGATCAATAGAAGTTGCACATCTAGGACTCGGTTTTTCCCGCTGCACCATTTAGGTAGTTTTATTCTGTCTTTAAATTCTGCGCGGATCACTTGCATGTAGAGTGCTGGAGACAAGGTACGCATTTCTTTCTCTGCATGCATCATTGATTTCTTCGCGCATCAGCTTTTTCGTCTTCTCCCTCTGTTTTTGGCTTAATCATCAGGAGAATCGGAAAAACCGTTAGGCCGCTTGTATTTATTTTGAAAAAAAAAAATTAAAAAGAAAAACAAAAAAAAATTGGGACTGGATAACATTATTGACCCTAAAAGACACTCACATTAAAAATTTGTCTTGGGGAGAGCAACCCCCTCCTTGTATGGTTTGGATGCGCGAGAGAGTGACCCGCACCCTAGGTAGAACCCTCCGGTGTTATTTCTAGCTGACTACCGACTCTTCCGTGCGGGACAGTCGGTTGGAGTAGCATCGGGTATCCTAACAGGTCACGTAAGCGCTCTGATATTTTGTGTGTTCACCAAATAAAATTGACAAGATAAATTGACCGAGCTTTCACGGTCTTCAGATTGTGTTGCGTTGGTGAACCGGGGGTTTGCTTTGCGATCATATTTTCTCCAGATCCCATCCGCCCAACTCGCCAAGATCACGATGATGGGTAGACGATCTCTTAGGCAGCCTCTGGCTGCACCGCTTTCAGGCGCGTCTACTCCATCATCTAGGTTGGCCCGTGAGAGTCAAGACCAGCTCTCCGGGCCCGAGTACGTTTCCACCCTGTTCCCCCTCGACCCCCTTTCTTTTGCCACTGAGAGACATGAGCCCGAGGAAAGACGAATTGATTTGACAGAACCTGAGTTGGGCTCATCTGATTTTGCAGACGTCGGTATGGCCGCCAGATCAGAAGATTACCCCGGAGGTCAGCAGGGAGAGCAGCATGTTGTATTTGACCAAGGGGCGATCAACTCCACCCTGATCGCATCATTAGAGACGGTTCAGCAGCAGTTACGCGATCAAGGGGCTTTTATGATCGAGATGAGAAGGGAGTTGGAGCGACTCAGAGAGCGAGACGAGCCGAGCGAGCCTGAGGACATTCCTGATGCTGATGCAGAGGCAGCAGCTGCAGCAGCAGCTGCCGCAGCGGCAGCCACCGCCGGAGCAGGACCACCGAGACCGATGCGGGAGTTACACAACCCCGGATCTACACTGATGCACCATTGGGTGGTGGTACCGGCCATCGTGGGGGATTTCAAGTTCCCTCCGAACACCCTGCAGATGCTTCCTCATTTTTACGGGCTTGCCACTGAGGAGCCCCATCTCCATCTCCAGGAGTTTTTGATGATCTGCAGCACTGTCCACGACCGTCATGTGGACCAAGATACGATTCGGATGATGGCCTTCCCTTTTTCACTGGCAGATAGAGCAGCCGCCTGGCTGAAACATCTAGGGAAGTTTGTTTACACCTGGGAGCAGCTCCGCACCGAGTACTTAAACAAGTACTATCCACTCGGGCGGACGAATGCAGCGAGGGCCATGATCAACAACTTCTCCATGCTCCCTAACGAGCAGTTTCACGAGGCATGGGAGAGGTTCAGAGAGCTTCTGGATAGATGCCCACACCACGACATTTCGAAGCCGAACCTAGTTCAAAGCTTCTTTAGTGGGATGACGCCAGAGCTTCAGGGTCTGGTGAATGCTTCTTGCGGCGGGTCCTACTTTGCCAAGGACCACAACCAAGTCTGGGCCATCTACGAAGAGATGGCAGAAAATTACATGGTGATGTCCCAGACTCGGTTGTACACACAGAGATCTCAGCAGCCGCCAGGACCCGTACAGTATCAGCGGATAGCACGGGTTGATGCAGGTCCATCCAGTTCATCCACAGTTGCAGCCGCACAGGCAGAGTCGGCTGCTGCGGACATGGGGATTATCAGCGAGAAGTTGGACCGCATGGAAATCATAGAGAAGAAGCAGTGCCAGGGCATAACTCAGATGGAGCAAATGGCACAAACTCTGAGCGACATGAAGACCCAGCTCTTGTGTCTTCAGGAGGCACAGACGGCTCCTCAGCCCCGTCTTCTGTCGCGAGGCGATTCCGGCGGCAGCCGCAGCTCGTCCCAGCGCTCCAGCTCCTTGCAGCAGCCTAGACAAGTTCACCTTGTACAGGCGGAGCCGTACCAGCAGCAGCAGCCCTCTTACCAGTCACCACCATCTCCAGACTTACAGATGGTGGTATATCAGCCGGATCAACCTCTGGCAACACTACCGCCAGACTCCTTCGATGCTGAGCCGTTGATGGATGTCAACGGGATTTGGTATGACCGTCCTCAACCTGGAATCCGACGAGACCATCCCGGATTCAGGTGGGGGAATGGGGGTAACCAGTCCCAACAACAGCCAGCCGGTCAGGGAGGGCAGTACTCCCAGCAGAGAGATCACCAGCAGCCCCCAGCATACCAACCACACCAGCCATCATCCTTCGTACCTCGTCCCTACCAGCAGCAGGGACAGAATTGGAGACGTGAGCAGCAGGCTCACCAGCAGCAGCATCATTCCTCTTACCCCTCTCAGCTGCAGCAGCACCAGGTCCAGCAGCCTCATTACCAGAGAGGCAACCCGTCGGGTTCCCATGAGAGCCCCGCCATGGATGATCTAGCCCGCCTCTTCACAGAGCAGCAGGCTACATTTAGACGGGAGATGGACGAGTTCCGCCAGGAGATGCGGGACCTGATGAGAGGGAAGGCTGCCATCCCTGCACAGATCGAGCCTAATCCGAATAGCTTGAAGAGGAAATCTGAGCAGGTAGTTCACACTGAGCCTACCACTCCTAATAACTCATTTGATGATATGTCATCGAATATATTTGATGCTGATTTTGTTACACTTAGGAGCGGTAGAAGACCAGCAGGCGGCGCCTCATCTGAGCGACAACACGAGGAATCATCTAGAGCGCCAGATGAGGAAGAAGAGAGCGGTACTGAAGCCGCACATCATCGAGAAGGTGGTACTGACACCACCAGCAGAGCCGAGCCAGCCCGCGGTACTGAGGCCGCAAGACGTCTAGTTGTAGAGCCAGCTAGAGGTGGTACTGACGCCACCAACATTTATTCTGATAGAAATGTTGTCTTTCCTCGCATGAATGTATCTCAGAACTCTAATTTGAATAAAGGAAAAGGTTTAGTTTCTTCTGATCCCACTGTGGTGAATGATGTTTGTGAGGATCCGGTCATCGAACCGTCTAGGCCTATTCCTAGTCCTTCATCTGAGAAGGACCCTGTGATCCCCTTTCCTAGAGCCCTTGAATTGGGGAAGGGGAAGAAAAAAGAAAAAGATCCAAAAAAGAGAGAGCAGGAGGAGTTCAACCAGGGCATGATAGACCGATTTCACATCCAACTGACCCTCAATGAGGCTTTGCAGCACATTCCTCTTCTTCAGCGATCCCTAAGAGATAGGACCACAGTCAGGAGGAAGAAGAGGAACAAGACCGCAGAGATCCATGTGCTGACCAAAGCCACGTGCTTTGCGATTCAGAACCGACTGCCAGCCAAGAAGCCAGATGCAGGGGCCCCGTATGTCAGATGCCAGATCAGAGAGCAGTGGTTCGACCGTACTCTTTTAGATAGCGGATCTTCGATCAACCTACTTCCGGCAGCCCTTCTCGACCACTTCGAGTTGGGCACTCTTCGACAGAGCAGGACAGTCCTTCAGTTCGCTGATCGATCTGTCAAGAGGCCGAAGGGGTTGCTACGAGACGTTATCGTCACTATTCAGGGTTTGCAATTCCCCGTGGACTTTGTAGTGTTGGACATGGAGATCCCTGAATCAGTGGCCGATACCCCCATCATCCTTGGTCGTCCGTTCTTGGCCACAGCCAAGGCGGTGACTGATCATGATAGCGGGAAGGTGTACTTTCGCGTCCAGGGCGAGAGTATACAAATAGAGACGGTCGAGGACTACAGAGCCAGATCCAGATCCCGCTCAGATGCCAGTACCGATTCAGAGCAGCTGACAGACGCAGAGCCAGACATCCACCAGGACTGCGACTTTGTGATCACAGATGATGAGGCAGCTTGGGCAGACCTTGAGTCACAGACTACCCTCTCACTTTCAGACACAGCTGATGCAGAGATGATAGCGGAGGAGAGTCTGGAGAGCACAGACCTGGTACAGGATACCATTGCGGCAGCAGAGCCGGTTCTCGATCGCAGCACAGTGTTTTGTGATGGTGGTGCTGATGCCACCTTGTTCTCCGGTGGTACTGATGCCACCGAGTCTGATATAGATCCCTCGGATTCAGAGTCTGATTGGGCCGATTGTTATGATCAGATGCCAGACCTGAGTTCACCTGAGCCTAGAGAGGAGGAGGTAGAGGCAGAGCAGATCAGAGACAATGCAGAGGACCCGCCTTCTCCAGACCCAGTTTGCGAGAGTACACTTTCACTTTCCCAGGAAGATTTGGCCGATCTTGCAGCATTCACTCAGTTTCTTCCACAGCCAGATTTGCCAACACCCAGCATTCCAGAGCTGAAGCCGCTCCCTACTTCGCTGAAGTATCGATTCCTTGCGGGCGATCCTGAGATGTACCCAGTCATCATCTCCGCTGAGTTGACTGGAGAACAGGAATCCCGTCTGATGGGGGTTCTTGAAAAGAACCGCAAGGCGATCGGATGGAGCGTAGCAGATCTCCATGGGATTGATCCATCAGTTTGCTCCCACCACATCTATCTCGAGGATGGGGCGAAGCCGTCGCGTGAGTTCCAGCGGCGTCTGAACCCCAACCTGAGAGAGGTTGTCATGAAGGAAATATCGAAGTGGTGGGGTGCAGGTTTTATTTATCCCATTTCCGACTCCAAGTGGGTCAGCCCCTTGCATGTGGTGCCCAAGAAGACGGGCATCACGACTGTGATCAGTGAGTCGGGAGAGGAGATTGCTACACGGGTACCCACCTCTTGGAGGGTTTGTGTTGACTACAGGAGACTCAACCAAGCCACCAAGAAGGACCATTTCCCCCTGCCTTTTATTGACCAGATCATTGAGAGACTGGCAGGGAAGAGCCATTATTGCTTCCTGGATGGGTACTCGGGCTACAACCAAGTGGCCATCGCTCCTGAGGATCAGGAGAAGACCACCTTTACCTGTCCCTTCGGCACATACGCTTTTCGACGCATGCCATTTGGGCTATGCAATGCCCCTGCGACTTTTCAGAGGTGCATGCTTTCGATCTTTTCGGACATGGTAGGGGAGTGCCTTGAGGTCTTCATGGATGATTTCTCGATCTACGGCGACGGATTTGATTCTTGTCTTGACTACCTAGATCGAGTACTCCAGCGATGTATTGAGTATCACTTGGTGCTATCTTGGGAGAAGAGTCACTTTATGGTGACTCAAGGGACGGTGCTTGGCCACATCATCTCCAACAGGGGCATGGAGGTTGATCCGGCCAAGGTTGATGTCATTAAAAAACTCACCCCACCGTCTAATTTGAAGCAGCTACGGTCATTTCTGGGGCACGTTGGTTTTTATAGGAGATTCATTCATGATTTCAGCAAGATTGCCCGACCGTTGACTGACCTCTTGACGAAAGACACCGAGTTCCTTGTCGATGACAAGTGTCTTTCGTCCTTTGAGACTCTCCAGCAGTGTGTTATTGAGGCTTCTGTCCTTCAGCCGCCTGATTGGTCTCTCCCATTCGAGATCATGACGGACGCCTCCGATTTTGCCGTAGGGGCAGTGCTGGGACAGAGGAGGGATGGAGTACCATTTGCGATACACTATGCTAGCCGCACATTGGATTCCGCCCAGCGGAATTATACAGTCACAGAGAAGGAGATGCTAGCAGTAGTGTTTGCCCTAGATAAATTCAGATCATATATCATTGGATCTAGAGTGACTTTGTATACTGACCACACCGCCATCAGGTACCTCATGTCAAAGAAGGATGCCAAGGCCAGACTTACTAGATGGATCCTTCTACTCCAGGAGTTCGACATTGAGATCAAGGATAAGCCTGGAGTCAAGAATGTGGTGGCGGATCATCTCTCCCGACTAGAGCAACCTGAGGGTTCTGAGCATATTGATCCCATTTGTGATACCTTCCCAGACGAGGCGATCCTTGCTATCGCCTCACTCCCGTGGTATGCCGATATTGTGAACTTTCTCGTTGCTGGGAAAGTCCCACAAGATTGGCCCAGGCAGAGGCTTGAGACCTTCCTTGCGAAGGCCAAGTCCTACCACTGGGAGGATCCCATCCTTTACCACGAAGGAGGGGATAGCATCTGGCGTCGGTGTATTCCTCAGGAGGAGCATCATAGTGTCCTCACTTACTGCCACAAGCTTGAGGCAGGAGGACATCATTCTGGGAGGAGAACGGCACAGAAAGTGCTCCAATCCGGCTTGTGGTGGCCTACACTCTTCAAGGACTCTGATGAGTTCGTGAAGAGGTGTACTGACTGTCAGAGGATGGGTACTTGTGGACAGCGTGATATGATGCCGATGCAGCCCATTCACTTCTGTGAGGTTTTTGACGCATGGGGCATTGATTTCATGGGTCCATTCCCTAAGAGTCAAGGATTCGAGTACATTCTGTTGGCCGTAGATTATGTGAGTCGTTGGGTGGAGGCTATCCCCACCCGAGCCGCTGATGCGAGGACGGTTTGCAGATTTTTGAGGAAGCACATCATCACGCGGTTCGGGGTTCCACGAGTTCTTATTTCTGATGGGGGGTCTCATTTCATCAACGACCAGGTGAAGGCACTTGCTACCGAGTTCGGCATAGACCATCGTGTTGCTACACCATACCATCCACAGACAAATGGTCTAGCTGAAGTGTCGAATAGGGAGATCAAGACGATTCTGCAGAAAGTCGTCCGCCCTGACCGAAAGGATTGGTCACAGCTTTTGGACTCGGTCTTGTGGGCATATCGGACGTCTTTCAAGACTCCATTGGGTACATCTCCCTTTCGTCTCGTTTATGGCAAGCCATGCCATCTACCTGTCGAGCTGAGGCACAAGTCACTTTGGGCAGTCACAGATATTCTTATGGATCCAAATGGTATAGGAGACCAGAGGAGGGAAGAGTTAGCCGCCTTGGAAGAGCTTAGAGATGCAGCTTTCTCAAGCAGCCTACATTATAAGGAGAAAGTCAAAGAGTGGCATGATTCTCATATCAGCCACAAGCATTTTGAGATTGGACAGAAAGTATGGCTGTTCGATGCGAGGCTTAGATTATTTCCAGGGAAGCTACAGAGCAAATGGAAGGGACCTTACTTGGTCAGAAAGGTACACGATAACGGTAGCATTGATATATCTGAGTTATCTTCTGAGAGTACCTTCCGAGTGAACGGCCAGCGGCTCAAACCATTTCTAGATCATGAGCCGCAGGACGTTATTATTGCCGCTATTCATTTTGCGTGAGATGTGGTCTTTTGACTCACATCTTTTGCATCTCACGCCTGATTTTTGTTGTTCCTCCGCCTGTATAGATCCAGTTGTCCATATCATTCTATTCTCTAGTCCCACATTTTTTTTCTCATCCTGTGATTATGCTATACTTAGGGTGTACTTTACCCTAAGTATAGGGGGGATGTCGGACCTGCGAGTATTCTTTTCATTCTTTCTGCTCCTGTTTATGCTGCCTATACTTAGGGATATTTTACCCTAAGTATAGGGGGGGCAGATTCTGTATCTTCTTCACTCGGCTTTCCCTTCATGTACAGCTTTCTATACTTAGGATTAGTTAATCCTAAGTATAGGGGGAGACCACCGAGTTCCTCTCATTTTATTCATTTATTCGTTCCTGTACTTAGACATTCCTTTTCACTTCCCTTTTACTAAGCACGAGTTATGTCTTCTTCATCGCTCTTGATCACTCTGAGGACATCGTTCGAGCTAAGTATAGGGGGGGTGTGTATATATTTCATATATACTTTAGCCATAACTCGTACTTTGTGTAAGTGTGTTAATAAATAAAATGGCTAAAAATCACAAAAATTTAAAAATTTTTCATGTACATAAACCTCTTTTATTCTTGCACATACATAGCTAGTGTATAAAGTATTTTTGTAAAAATGATTTCAAAAATCTTTTGTGTAAAGCTTGTGTAAATATTTTGTATCAAAATTATGTATATAGTACAAAATTTTTCCAAAATGTTTTGAAAATCAAAAGTTTGCAAAAATCTTGTGTAAAAGATTGTGAATATCAGTTTGCAAAACTTGCACCTCATGCATCATTCATGATTACAAAACATTTTTCAAAAAATTTTGCATGATTGTAAAATATTTGTAAATAGCATCTTGTGTACATATATGTATATAGTTTTTCCTGGATGAGAGTTGACATTTAAACTAAGCCTGGAATTAAATTGAGAAATGGAGCTTGAATAAGATCTTAATCCACTTAACTTCAAGAGGAACCTTGTAGGACTTAGGGTTAAGGCTTTTCAGGTCCATAAGGACTTAATTCTTTGAGTCCACTAGGCTATGAGCATATGTCATCTTGATGAGCCTAAGTAGAGCACTTAACAACACACGCATGACTCTCAGAGACAATGGCTTCACTTGCACCTGCACTTTACACATGGCTCTCCACGGATGAGGTGGTGAGGAGGCAGTTTCCTTTGGCTTGGGGTAGCATATGAGGGTAGTACTTCTAGGCGGAACCTCTCTTCTTCTTATAGTGAAGGAAGTGCACCTCAACTTGGTCTAGTGGTGTTGAAAGCTAAAGACAGAAGCTGTGGGTTGCAATAAAGCTTCAAAAGAGGGATAGTCTACTGGCTCAAGGGGAAATTTCTTATATATGCTGCACCATGTAGATATGTTGTACAGAAATTTTTGAAAAAAAAAAAAATTTGCAAAAATGCAGAAAGAACTCCAAAAAAGTGGTGGGTCGGATTGAAAATTTAATAACCCCACCGGAGTATAAAGCAAAAGCTTATGGTATCCATGTTACATCTCATGAAGCTTGCAGCGGGAGACTTAGCTACACTGGCTAAGCTTCCAAAACTCTATACTTCTACCCCCTCTCCTTGAGCCGGTTGCACTTGAACTTAGAAGGGAATACCCCGTTTCTCGAGGAAAGAGTTGCTAGACTGAGGCATTAGAGTTACCAGGTTGAGGGAGGTTGTTTCTTTGTTACTTCTGAGGTAGGGAGCCACATATCACCTACACCGCAAGGAAAAGATTCATGGTCATTAGAGTTTGTGTATGTAGACTTGTTCTGATCTGGTTTATTGAGGAGTCTTGCCCATCGACTGGTGGAACTTGGAGGCTGTTGAGTTTTAAGCTTAAGTCCAAATAAGGTTCCGACACATTAATAATCCAAAGATATGATCGAGCTCCATATTTCAAGTTAATGAAGGAAAATTTAATAAGTCAACCTTGATCCATGTACATCCTCTTTTTCTTTTTCTTTTTCTTTCTTTTTCACTTCTTTTTCAAATAAGTGTTTGCTAAGGGACTAGCAAAGTTAAGCATAGGGGGGTGATGAATACCCATTCATCACTCTTTATTCTTCTATTTTAGCTACAAAAACCTTTGCAAATACATGTAGATATGTGTAAATACAAATAAGTACCAAAAGCATGCATTGTGTAAAAACCTATAATTAGCATGTTTTTGTGCAAAAATAAAAAGAATAAAGAGCAAAAAGAAAAAGAGGGAAATATTTAGAATAAATATTGAGCAACCTAACCCAAGGGAGGGCTCAGCATGGGCCTGACCGCATAAAAGCCAAAGTAGAGGGAGATAGGAGCTCATGTGTATATACTTCTGTAAATACATAAAATTATATTTTCCTCACCCAAAAATATGCTTGTACATATTGTGTGTATATTTTATTAAAAAAACAAAATAAAAATTTAAAAATCAAAAATTCAAAAATGCCCTTTCACCATGTGTAGACCATCATCCTTTATTTATTTAACCCTATAAATAAATAAAATTATTTTCTAAAACTTTTTGTGAATATTCTATGTTACATATTGTAAATACATAAAATAACAAGAAACAAAACAAAAATCAAATAAAAATTACAAAATTAAAAATACAAAAATACATTGTATAAATACCATGTATATAAATGTATACAATTATTTATTTCACCCTTGTGTATAAATAATTAAAATAAAATAAAAATACCATTTTATTCCATATTTTATGATGTAAATAAATAAAATACAAAATGAGCATAAAAATACATAAAAATAACAAATAAAAAAAAATCAAAAATAAAAATCCATATAGTGTACATATACCTATATATATAGCTACCCTATTTTTATTTCCAAAAATTAATTAAAAATCACCAAAAAATAGAAAAAAATAAAAGAAAAACATTTCATGTTTTGAGTTTTCTTTAATTCGGCCTATTTCTACCTTAAAATAAATAAACAAAAATTAAATACACGTGGCAGCTTCTGATTGGTCCACGGGGGATTGTTGACCCCGGTCAACTCCCCCGCGGACTCCTTCCTTTTCTGGAAGATGCGTGCCGCCCCGCCTTCGCCGATTTTTCCACGCATCTCCAGGCTGTCTCCCACGCGAACCCCGTGCCCGGATTCTTCGCCGATCATCCCTCATCCTCGCCCGATCTTTCGCCATGAAATCAACGCCTTCCATCGCTGTCTCCACTCAACCCTAATCGCACCTGTCACCATATATATCCCGACCTCTGCCGCCTCCGCGCCTCATCTTTGGCTATCCACTCTCTCTCCAGTGAGCTCCATCGAGACGAGCAAGGTGACAGCTTGCCCCAGCCGGTGTTGCAGCGAGGAAGAGGAGCAGGACCATCGATCCGGCCGCGTTTCGCCGCCGTGCTCCGACCACCATCTGGAGCTTGAGCCTCGGGAGGAGACGGCCCTTGAGGCAAGGACCAGGAGCAAGAGCAGCTCCAGCATAGTCTACTGCAGCCACCAGGTAACCTTAGCTCCTTCTAGTTTCATCTAATTTAGGATTTCGCCCAAATCGACCCATCGCCGTGCTTCCCTGATTTCGACTATCTCGAGTACCCTTTCGATCATCGGAGCACCCTGTCATCTCCGCCGTATCCCCACGCACCTTCTACGCCCGCTCATTCAACCCAGCTCGCCCCGGAGCTGGGAGTCGAGTTCCATCGTCTCCACCTCGCCGGAGCTCGTTCGCCACACCGCACAGACCACCTTCACCCCGCTTTCTTGGGTCGAGGCACTTTGCCCTCGACCCGCGAAGCGTTCTGGCTGTTTTGCAGGTTCAAAGAGAGGTGCCTGAGCCTCTCTTCACTTGAGACCGGAGCTTCGCGCCGCCAGGCCTCGCCGGAGCCCCTCCAGGGCTTGGCTGGGGCATCGGCCACCACCAGCAGCTGCGGGACAGTCCAGCGGAGCTTCTCCGATCATGTGCAGCAGCTGAGGAGGGGTGTAGCGCACGCAGGAGGCCGGCGAAGTTCGCCGGCGACGAGTTCTTGCACCATCCTCCAGAGCCGTCCGATGAAGCCCTCGCTCCAGTTCTGATCGTGTCCGTCCATTCTTCGAGGAGCAGCGACCATCGATTCATCTGAGGAGTTCATCCGGACCATTGATAGCAGAGGAGAGAGACCCGGAGTCCAGCGACGTTAGATCAGCCACGTGGTCTCACCTCGACCGTCGATCGAGCCCAGGAAGAGAAGAGAGAAAGAGCGCCGCCCACCCTCTGCAGCCGTCCGATCTACACGTGGCGCGCATCCAACGACTCCATTTAATAAAGGGTAATTTACCCTTAGGCCCTTATCTTTGCTTTATTTCGTTTCAGTCCTGTAAGTTGTCGAGTCAGTTGTTTATTTTCTGGGATATTTGCATAGAGACCCTCGTGCTTATTTTTATTTGCATTTATACCCCTGCCAGTTGAGAGCCACGTGCTTCGTCACGTGTTATTTTGGGAATTTTGCATAATTAATCCTGTAGTTCTGGTTGTTATGAAATGAATAAAACTTTTTGAGTAATTGCATATATACCCCTGTGAATGTTTTATTTGCACATGTGCGTTTTATTTTGGGTTATTTGCAGATAAGCCCCTGGACTTTTGGTACTTGTTACCAATAAGCCCTCGGAACTTATTTTTATTACCATTTGGTCCCTGTGTGCCCCAGGCACGTGCTTGGCACGTGTTTTGCTGGGTATTTTGCACCAGGACCCCAGAACTTTTGGGTATTTGCACTTAGGTCCCTGTGCACAGTGCCCCCTTGTTATTTTTGAATAAAATATCAAACGACCTCCAAATCCAATGAGATTTTGACACATGGCTCCTGCCATGGTGTAGGAATTTCTATGATTTTTGAGGACATTTTTGATTTCATTTGCTATTTTTAAAAATTCAAAAACCCCTATTTTTGCCACGGTTTGACTTTAAAAATACCAAAAAAATATAAAATCACCTTTAAAAATTCTAAAAAAATTAGGACTTGTAGTTTGCTTGCTGTTTGATTTTCCAGCCATTTTTGGTGATTTTTCATCACTTAAAAGCCTTAAAAATCGAAAAACCCCTCAAAAACTCATAAAAATTATAAGAATGAAATTAAAAATCCAAAAATAATAATTAGGGTGCCTAAATTTTCCTTATTCTTCATAGTTTACAGGAAAATTACCTTCAGGGTTGATTGAAACTCTTAAATATTTTATTTTTGAGTTTCTAACCTTACTGGACAGTACCTCTTCTTGGTTGCATTGTTTGATTTTTAATAAATAATTTACCCATTAGAAAAATTCCAAAAATTCACCAAAAACAGTAAAAAACTTAAAAAACCTAAAAACCAATTTTCTGGAATTTCTGTTTGATTTTTGGTGTGTTTAATAAATTGTGGAAGTTGCCTTGTTTTTCCTTTCTTTCATTTTCTTTATAATTTAAAAATCTAAAAAAAATATAAAAACAAATAAAAACCACTAAAAAAGATTCCCTCGGATTTCTGACTACATCGTAGGCCATAAGGCCAATCTGTGCTCCTTGTGTTCGACCCTGGGAGCTATACCAGGTTAATCACATAGCTAGACCGCTCCATTTTGTTTTGATTGATTTTATCTCTGTGAGTGGTTGATTCTTCTTGATACACCTAGTCTACTCGATCGAGGTCGCAACGACCATTTTCTGACCTTTACCCCGATTGCTTAGGCTGGATATCACTCAGCCGAGCCTCTCTACTGTTTTACACTCCTTTTATTCCTCATTGACCATCGTATCTTTCTTCCAACATCCGATCTTCTCTTGTGCTTCGCGAAGTTGATCCATGGATGGTTCCTGTCGGGACCTCGCCGACACCCACATCGATTCCATGAACTCAACTCCGCAAATAAATTCGAGGCGATTCCCGAGAACCCGATCCGGACTTTGCGGATCGGTCTCCAGACTCCTCGTTTTCTACCTTTCTCTTGGCCACTCAAAAAGTGGGATCACTTTTGTCCCGCCTTCGCCGTTGTGAATGGAAGTCAATTACAGTCTACATCCTTTTCCGTTCACAACATGCTGGGGTTGACCTGAATTCCAGCTTCATCATGACGACCGAACAAAAATTGCAAGTGGTCTGATTTGGACTATCTCATTCTGCAGATAGAAGACAGAGCGAGCCCTGGAGACTACTCCGGAGTTCATTTCGTCCGACTCAGACCCTGATATGGCTCCCGGAGGAAAGGGTAAGGGTCAGCAGCCACCCCAACCAGAAGGACAGATACCAGACCAGAATCAAGTCAATGCACAATTGCTGGCGTCTATCCAGGCCATCCAACAGCAACTGACCGAGCAGGCCCTCACGCAGACAGCCTTTCAGGATATGTTGAATGATATGATGAACCGAGACGGGGGAGGAGGAGGAGGAGGCAGAGGCAGAGGAGGTGGAGGTGGAGGTGGCAGTGGGCCTAACAATGACGATCTAGAATTCCCACCACCACCCAAGCCTACACTTAAAGAGACATACAATCCGGGAGACAGTCAGATGACCGAGTGGATCCTCATTCCACCGGTACATGCTCACTTTGAGCTGAAACCCCAGTTCATTGCTCTTCTCTCTGCATTCCATGGAAACACTAGTGAAGAGCCGTACATTCACCTGCAGCAATTCTCCCGCATTTGCCGCACCACTCACTATCCCAATGTCCCTCTGGACATTGCCAAGATGTTGGCATTCCCCTTCAGCTTACAAGACAAGGCCCTCTGTTGGGTCAACCATCTGGGGAAGGTTGTGACGACCTGGGAGGAGCTGAAGTCAGCCTTCCTGCATAAGTATTACCCTCTCGATCGGCTCAACCAGATGCGATCCCGAATCAGTAATTTCTCCCAAGGACCCCATGAGTCAGTACACGAAGCATGGGAGAGATTCACTGACCTGCAGGAGAAGTGTCCCCATCATGAGATTCCGAAGATCGGCTTGGTCCAACTCTTCTTTGGGGGACTGAATATCGAAAGCCAAAGGCTCGTTGATGCAGCATGTGGGGGTTCACACTTCAATAAGGATGAAGACGTAGTCTGACAGATATTCGAAGAAATGGCCGAAGGAGAGGCCGCCCTCTCTTCATCCAAGGCATATCAGAAACAACCCCAGATCCTCCAGAAACAAGTACACATGGCAGCGTCTAAGGAGGCAGAGAGAGATGAGAGCTCCAACCTCAATATCATCGAGGGCCATCTCTCTAAAGTTGACATCATTGAGAAGCGATCACAGGACCTCGAAAAACTCGTTGTGATCGAGAAGAGGACCCAGAACTTAGACAAGTTTGATCAGATCAACAAGTACCTTGAACTGTTGGTGGACAACATCAACTCTGTTCAGTCGGCGACACCATCAGAAGCTCCAGCTGAGAAGAAGGACGAGCAGCAACCGCAGCATCAGCCTCAGCCGAGCCAGCAGCCACCGGCAGTCCCGCACGTGTACTACGTGCAGGCGCCCGACCAGGGCCAGCCGCAGCAGCAGATGGTTGTGTACCAAGCAGAGTTCCTTTCAGGACCTGATCCAGTTTTTCCACCACCACCCCTGATTCAGGAAGTGAACGGGGTATGGACCAACGATGCACATCCAACCTGTCCTATGGGACAACCCCAGGGTCAGCCACTTGCCAACCGGCAATACCACCAACCTCAGGGTGGTCACTTTGGACAATCCTCTCAGCCTCATCAGCAGTATCACCAGCCTCCCCAGTATACAAATCAATGGAGGCAGATGCCGTCGTATCAGCAGCCGCAGTACCACCATCCACAACCGTTTCATCAGTATGCGGCTGCCCCATCTCAACAGTATCAACAGTATCCTCCCCCCTCTTATCAGCAACTTCAACTTCCTGCACCACCTCAGCACCACCAGCAACAACCTCCGCACCCATCCATGCAACAACAGCGTGGTCTGCACGCTGAACCCACCGAGGTACCCCCTGCGAACCCCACCATGGATTGTCTAACCGAACTTATCAAAGGGCTAGCGGAGATGACCAAGAGGCTTGACGACCTGACCGCCACCAGAACCACCATTCCTGCTCAGGTCGAAGCCAACCCCAATAATTTCAAGAAGAAAGAGCAGGTAGATTGTGATGTCCTGTCCGTGTCTGACAATGATATTACTGTTTATTCTAATGCTGTTACTCTCAGGAGCGGTAGGGCATTGCCTTCGCCTGCCACCAAGAATGGGGTGAATAAAGAAATAGGTGGATCGTCATCTTCTGCATCAGTCGTGCCAGCTACAGGGGCGGGTGAGGAGGAAGAAGATGGAGAAGCCATTCCAGCCATCGTGCATTTGCAGCAGCCTCAGCTCAAAATACAAAAGAATCAGCAAAACCAAAAACAACAAAAAGAAGTTTGCAGCCGAAGCAAAGCCGCGCCAGCATTGGAGGAACCGCCAGCAGCAGCCGATCCCTCGCCAACCGACGGAGCAGACGCTACACTTTTTGCTCGCCCTGCAGCATCAGTAAGCCAGGATATAGTTTGTACACCTTTTTATAGTCTGGATGTACAACATTCTATGGGCGATGATTTTGATGTAAATAAGAACTCTATTTTACCTGCTAGAGATGTACATATTCCTTTTCCTCATGCAATAGAAAAATCCAAAAAAATTGCAAAACGAAAAAAGACATTGTCTGATCCTGGAGTTGTGGAGATATTAGACAAATTGACTGTTGAGATTCCCTTATTGAAGGCCGTGGAGTACATGCCAGCTATAAGGAAAGGACTAAAGGAGGCATGTACAAACAAGCGCCGCCCAACACAGGAAAACAGACGCAGAGATGTAGAGAAGCACGCGCTATCCATGGCCACTGTGGCAGCTATCAGCAACCTCCCACAGAAGAAGCAAGACACAGGAGCACCTCTTATCAGTTGTGAGATCTTTGACCAGGTCTTCGAGCGCACTCTCCTCGACAGTGGGTCTTCCATCAACCTTTTGCCATCATCCATCATGCAAGAATTTGGGCTGGGTCCGCTCAAGCAGACACGAATGATCCTTCAGTTCGCTGACCGATCCATCAAGCAGCCCCGGGGTCTTTTGGAAGACGTTGTAGTTAAAGTGCAGGAGATGCAATTCCCAGCTGATTTTGTAGTCCTTGATATGGACTCGCCAACGCCCCTGCTCCAGACTCCTATCATCCTTGGTCGACCATTTCTACGTACTTCAGGTGCCGTGGTTGATTACGGGTCTGGCAAGATTACTTTTTACTCGAACGCAAGCAAATCACTTTAAACATGAGCAGAGAGCCGAATGCCACGACTGATGAGAGCCAGGCAGCATACGAAGCAGACTGTGACTTTATTGCAGAAATCAGAGATTCATTCTTGTCATTGGACGATTCATGGATCCGAGAAATCCTCACTCTTGAGGAGGACTCGGAAAGCACAGTTACCCTCGGCTCCGATGATTCTTGGGAGACAGATTCTCAGATGCAGGTGCATCTCTTTGAGCATTCACTCCAGACCGAACAAGAACAGCCTAGTGCAGAACCGTTTGGCACATCTCTGGGATCTCAACAGAATGATGAGGATGGCGACCCTTTCAAGGAAATACATCCCACCACCAGCATAGTGTCTGAAGTGACCAACAAGTTGGACAGATCAACACCAGAACTCAAGCTACTTCCTGCAGGCCTGAAGTATGCTTTCCTTGCGGGTGAAGAACAAATGTATCCGGTCATCATCAGTAGCAGGTTGAATCCGGATCAGGAATCTCGTCTTCTCGAGGTTCTAGAAAAGAACCGCAAGGCACTTGGTTGGTGTGTATTAGACCTCCGAGGGATAAATCCAGCTTTGTGTTCGCACCACATCTATCTGGAAGAAGCTGCCAAGCCATCCTGTGAATTCCAAAGAAGGTTGAACCCTAACCTCCGAGACGTCGTCATGAATGAGATCACGAAATGGTGTGACGCAGGCTTTATCTATCCCATCTCCGACTCAAAATGGGTAAGCCCACTGCATGTAGTTCCAAAGAAATCCGGCCTTACCGTGGTTACAAATGATAAAGGAGAGGAAATATCCACTCGGGTACCGACATCCTGGCGGGTGTGTGTTGACTACCGTCATCTTAATGCAGCAACTAAGAAGGACCACTTCCCCTTGCCATTCATTGATCAAGTTCTGGAAAGATTAGCTGGCAAGGAGTTCTTCTGCTTTTTGGATGGGTATTCCGGGTACAACCAAGTGGCAATCACCCCTGAAGATCAAGAGAAGACTACCTTCACTTGCCCGTTCGGCACCTACGCCTTCAAGAGAATGCCCTTTGGATTATGCAATGCACCCGCAACCTTCCAAAGATGCATGTTAGCAGTCTTCGCCGAGATGGTAGGCAGTTTTTCGAGGTATTCATGGACGACTTCTCTGTCTATGGTGATAGTTTTGATTCTTGTCTTGAGCACTTAGACAGAGTGCTTCAGAAGTGTCGGGAAGTCAATTTAGTGCTTTCATGGGAAAAGAGCCACTTCATGGTTACTGAAGGCGTTGTGCTGGGTCACGTCGTTTCCAAACGTGGCATGGAAGTCGACCCGGCAAAGGTGGATGTTATTGCAAATCTACAGCCACCTCAGTCAGTAAAGAATGTAAGGTCATTCCTGGGGCATGTGGGATTTTACAGGCGATTCATCAAAGATTTCAGCCGCATTGCCCGACCTTTGACAGAACTTCTGTGCAAGGAAACTGAGTTCATTGTGGATCAGCAGGTTCTCCTTGCTTTCAATCAGCTGAAGGAGCTTATTACTCAGGCTCCGATCTTACAGCCGCCATACTGGACTCTTCCCTTTGAGATAATGACCGATGCATCAGACTTTGCAGTCGGGGCTGTTCTTGGGCAAAGGAAAGAGAAAGCGCCCTATGCCATTCACTATACCAGCAGAACATTAGATGAAGCACAGAGAAATTACACAGTGATAGAGAAAGAGTTGCTGGCTGTGGTTTTCACCCTTGATAAGTTCAGATCCTATTTGTTGGGATCAAAAGTCACAATTTTTACAGACCACTATGTTATCCGGTATCTCCAGCAGAAGAAGGATGCCAAGCCGAGACTGATTCAATGGATCCTTCTCCTCCAGGAATTTGATCTAGAAATCAAGGACAAGCTTGGAGTTCAGAATGTGGTAGCAGACCATCTCTCTAGAATTGAGCAGCACGAGTCTCCTCTGAACTGTGCACCCACCACAGAAACCTTTCCTGACGAAGCAATCCTAGCAGTGGATTCTCTTCCTTGGTATGCTGATATAGTCAATTACCTCGCTTAGGGGGTAACACCGTCGGATTGGACGAAGAATCAGAAGAACAAATTCATGTCGACCATCCGTTTCTACCAATGGGAGGATCCTCTTCTATTCAGGGAAGGAGCGGATTGCATTTGGCGCAGGTGCATCCCTCCGGCGGAGCAATCTAGTGTCCTTGAGCATTGCCACTCGCTCGAATCTGGTGGACATCACTCTGGAGATCGTACGACAGCCACAACACTTCAGTGTGGCTTCTGGTGGCCCACATTATTCAAGGATGCAGCAGAATTTGTCAAACGATGTATTGACTGTCAGAGATTGGAAGGTACACTCACTGCGAAAGATTCGATGCCCCTGAAAATCATTCAGATAGCAGACGTTTTCGATGCATGGGGCATTGACTTCATGGGACCTTTCCCCGACAGTCAAGATTTTGAGCACATCCTTCTTGCCATCGATTACGTGAGTCGTTGGGTTGAAGCTATCCTTGCTCGAGCCGCCGACAGCCGAACAATATGTCAATTTCTGAAGAAGAACATCATCTCGCGGTTCGGGATACCGAAAATTCTCATATCAGACAGTGGTAGCCATTTCATTAACAAGGAGGTCAAGAAATTGACGAAGGAGTACGACATCGATCATCGTGTCGCATCTCCTTACCATCCTTAGACCAATGGCATGGCAGAGTTATCAAATAGAGAAATCAAGACTATCCTGCAGAAACTTGTTAGGCCAAACAGAAAAGACTGGTCTCAACTCTTGGACTCGGTCTTATGGGCTTACAGGACCACCTACAAGTCTCCTTTGGGCATGTCGCCCTATCGTCTTGTATACGGAAAGTCGTGCCATCTGCCCGTCGAATTAATTCACAAGTCTTTATGGGCAGTTAACAATTGCAATTTGGACTCACGAAAAAGTGGTCAGAAAAGAAAAGAGGATCTGAACAGTCTCTTGGAGTTCCGAGACTATGCATACGATAACACATTGATGTACAAAGAGAAGGTAAAACGCTGGCATGACCGGCACATCAGACGAAAGACCTTCGAGGTTGGACAGAAGGTGTGGTTATTTGATGCAAAGTTGCGGATCTTCCCGGGCAAATTAAAGAATAAGTGGACAGGGCCATTTCGAGTTTGTGAAGTGCGCGACAATGGAAGTATTGCTATAGCAGAATTGTCCCCTGACGCACAACCATTCGTCGTCAACGGTCAACTCCTGAAGCCTTACCTCGAACCAGATACATTCTTGGCCGTTGTTGATTCCATTCAGCTCGTGCACCATGATGACATATCCACAACAGTGACAGCATCAGAAGATTCAGACGATGTACTCCAATAACTGTTTATCTGATTTTCTTTCTTTTCTTCTTTTCTTCTTTTCCTAATCTATCTTCTTTTTGTATCTAAAAGGTGTCGCCCTTGTAGACAGTTCTCTATACTTAGGACGTACTTTGTCCTAAGTATAGGGGGGATGTGCACCCCGAGTTTTTCATTTCATTTCGATCCTCTCCATTGTCTCCTCTTCTTGTCTATACTTAGGAGTATCTTACCCTAAGTATAGGGGGAGACAATCTGAGTACGATCTGTGTATTCCCACCCTTGACCCTCCCTGCTTTTTGTACAGTCTGCTATACTTAGGATTATTTGATCCTAAGTATAGGGGGACGGTCAACTTCTCATTCATTCATTTTACATACATTCTTTAGACTTGTCTATACTCAGTACGAGTTATGTCTTCTCTTGTTTCTTCGATTTATGAGGACATAGCTCAAGCTAAGTATAGGGGGGTCGTATATACCATGTATATACTATAAGCCATAACTCATACTGAAAAATAAAACATCAACTCAATCTAAAAAGCAATTGGGTTCAAGTCACCTCAACTGACTAACTAGAACTTTTCGAGACACACGCATGACTCTTGCCGACCGTGATCTAACTTGGACACTTGCACCTTTCACTCGGCTCAACTCAGTTGGAGTGGTGAGGGGGTTGGATTTGCCAGTCTGAGACGCACACGGGTGGAAACATTCGTCCTCGTCTAGGGAGGGAAGTGCACCCCAACCTGGTTCAATAGCCATGAGGTCTAACGACAGGAGATTGTGGGTTGCAATAAAGCTTCAAAAGAGGGACAGTCTACTAGCTCAAGAGGAGAAACTCCTTATGTAAGTGCTGCTGTGAATAGTATGTTGAAAAAAAATGGTCAGGCCTGTACAAAAATAAAATGCCTGCAAAGTATGTACATATGTTGTAAAGCCAATAAGCAAGCTTGAGTTCCGAAGTCAAATATATGAGCCTGCAGCTGGACGACTTGACTACACTGGTCTTGCATCCTAGGATAGGTAGCTACACTGGCTACTGTCCATTCTTCTCTTCACCCCCTCCTCTTGAGCTGGTTGCCACTTGAACTTAGAAGGGAATACCCTGCTCCTCGAGGAAAGAGATGTTGGATTGGGGAATCATTGGGTTGTCATTCTGGAGAAGTCAGTTCCTTTGTCATTTCAGTTGGGGGAGCCACCATCACTTACACTGTACAAGTCAGCTTCATAGTTATAAGGGTTTGCGTATGATGTAGACCAGTTCTGACCAGGCTATTGAGGTGGGTTGAACCGAGTTCTGTGGCTCTCGAAGGCTATTGTATTTTAAAACTGGTTCCCGACTAGGTTCCACACACATCTACACCCAAGGTTTGACAGGAGCTCCAAATTCAGATTTTATAAAGACATGCATTGCACTGAAAGCACCCCTATTCACTCTATCCTTCTTTAATTCTCCTTTTTCTTTTTTTTATTCTTTTTGTACTTATTGCATAAGTATTTGCCAGGGACTAACAAAGGCAAGTATAGGGGGGTGATGAATCTCCATTTCATCACCTTTATTCTATCATTTTGGCCTCAAAAACCCCAGCAAATGCATGTAAATAGCATCAATTTGTACATAATAGCATTCATAATTCATTGTCTTAATTATACATTAAATAAGGTTTTTAATGCCAAAATTATAGAATAAAGAGAAGAAAAGAAAAAGGAATAAAATATTGCAAATATTTTATGACACGAACCCCGAGACCAAGGCCAGCATGGAATTGGTCGACAAGGAATAAAGTAGGGGGAGATAAGGGCCAGTATACAATAAATACCTCATTTATTTATTCATGCATGTTTGACACCTATTTTGTATATATTTATTCATTCATCAAATAAAGAAATTTTGTACATGAAAGTTGTAGATAATAATGTAAACAAAAATACAAAATTGAGTTTGCCTAAAAATAATACTCAGTGTACATTTTATACACAAAATAAAAAGCCAAAATCTCAACTTCACAGACCCATATCTTGCAAATAAAAACTCCAAATCACCCAAACTCACCTTTAATTGTATATATCTTTCCAAGAACTATTTAATAAAATTGGTTTCATAATTTTTGGAGTCCATCTGCAAAAGTTAGGTTTTTGGCCCCCATTGTGCAACCTGCCTGATTAAAATATTCAATTTATTCAATATTCATTATTTCTACAAAATTATATTTTTAGAATTTTGCAAATAATGTATTCAATACATGTACACATTAAAATTAAAAGAAAACCAAAAAGAATTTGTAAAATAAAATAAGCTTATGTAATGCATAGGCAAAATACCTATGTTGAGTATGTACATAAATAAAAGGGGATTTAATTATTTTTTTCTTTATTCATCTATATTTTTATAATAATGTAAATATTATATATAACTTATTAAAAATACAAATTCAAAAGAAAAACAAATAAAATACATTAAATAAATAAAGTATATATAATAAGGTAAAAGACCTATAAGTATACCTGCATATACATATCCCTATTTATTTAAATATGAAAATAAACTCATAAAAATTAAATAAAAATACCCTCATACTCACAAAAATAAATTATAAATTTATAAAATAAGATATTAAAATAATAAAATAAAATAAACAAAATAAAATAAAATACACAAAATACATGTAAATACATGCATAAATACATTATTAAAATAAAACCATAATAAAATACATCAAAAAATTAAATAAAAATCATAAATAAATACTACATGAATTAATACACATTTTTCATTTTATAAGAAAAAAATAATAAAATCATTTATTAGGTCAAATAAATCATTTTCGAGTAAAATTCCCTGTTTTGTCCTCTAGCGGCCCGAGGTGGACCAATGAGAGCGCAGCCCTTGTTGACCGCCCGATCAACTGTCCCATCCGGGACCTGGCATCTCAGAACTGTCTTTTCCCTGGATTTCTTCCCTTTTTTACGGCCATCTCATCCATCGATCGAGCTCGCTTTCTTCACAAGAAATGATCCCTGATGATCACTGATGCCCGCCGATATCTTAGACCAACCTGATGCTCATTGGATTAACCAATAAACACCGGTCAATAAGGGTTCATCCCAGTGCTTATAAATAAGAAGCTCCGTCCCCCTCCTCAAATTTGGCCAAATTCATCAACCCAAAAGCCTTGATTTTGATCCTGGGAGGTTCCTCATGACAGGGGGAGCATCTCATCACCTCGAATCGACCGGAGGAGGGATACATTTTGACGCGACGGAGCTCCGACGTCCGTCCTGCTCCCTGGTGGCCCCCAAGTATAAGAGCCGTCCTTTATCGCTTTTTAGGTAGCTTTTATTTCTAGCATTTAAATTCCATTCTTAGTTTAGCCTTTAGATTAGTAGCGTAGCGTGAAATAGAAAATTCGAAGTTCGCCGGAGCTCCGCTCCTGCGACTTCTTCACTGCGACATCGACCGTCTCCGACCGCCATTCACCTCTCATCTCATTCCCCATCGCATTCTCCGTCCATCGACCATCTTTGTTCAACCAAGGACCCCCAGTCCTTGCGAATTGGAGCTCCACCTTCGCCTATCGTCGGAGCTCCTCCGCCTCACCTCATTTTGCGACCGAGCTTCAAAACCCGGGGCGAGGAGATAGCCCTCGCTCCCCCGGTTCTTCCTATGTAGGTCAAACGAAGAAAGGAGCCCATATGGCTCGATTCGAACCGGGAAGAGGCTCCTGGAGGTCCCGACCTTCATCGACCTCGTCCGAGCTCTTCAGACCTCCAGGAGCCATGGCGAGACCATCAGTAGAAGCGGAAGGCCTCCAGCTACGTCCAGACCATCTCAGATGCGAGGGAGAAGCCCGGAGGAGCCCAAGTTTCATGATCGAAGCTTGCCACGTGCGAGCTTCTTCCCTGTTCTTCCAGGGGGCTCCATCGCCGTCAGATCAGGAGGCGCAACCTAGATTGAACGAGGACTGTCAGATGAAGCCCTGCACCCACCGTCCGATCAGCGAGGCTGATCTAATCTCAGCCTTCATCTGCGAACCGGTATCAGCCGATGGATGCGTGACGTGTGTCCAAGTGAAGCCTTCATCGCCGTCCATCGCGCGCCTGTTGGGGTAAATTTCAGACATGTCCCTCGCCTTTTTGTATTTATATTTTAATGCTATAAATAAACTTTCACGTTGTAAATAAATTGTAATTTTTGCAATAGGCCCCCTATTGTTTCTATTATTGCAGTTTGGTCCCTCCGCGCCTCACGTGCAGTCCCACGTGAGGCGCGTGATTTTTGCACTTTAACCCTGACGGCTTTTGTTAATTGTAAAACATCCCCAAAAATAAAAATAAATGTTTATTTCTATAGTAATTTTTTCCCTGATGCCCCTGAGAGTTATTATATTTGCAAAAATGCCCTTGCCAGGCTGTTTAATTTTTGTAGGCTTTGCCCATTTATTTTATGCATCATATTATCTTGAAAAATTCCACAAAAATGAACATAAGCTCCTGTTAGCTGGCTCTCACACGCCATATTTTTAGTTTTTATTTTTATTGCATTTTTGCATTTATTAAAAATCAAAAACATGCATTTTGTCTACTGTCTAGCTTAGAAAATACCAAAAAAATATTAAACCACCTCGAAAAATTCCAAAAACATTACCTATGGTCTATTTTATCACATTTTAGTGTCAGTCCAAAAATCACTAAAAATCTCAAAAGAAAAACCTTAAAAATTCAAAATTACTCAAAAACTTCCAAAAATATAAAAAATATAGAAAACTCTAAAAAATACAAACTCAACTCCTGTAGGTTCTATATTTTATCCTCTTTATTTTAAAAATAGTTGGGAAAAATTTTGTGGCCGTTTTATATTTTTAATTTCCATTTTATCCCCATCCAGTAGCTACTCCACTATTTTGCTTTATTTTGCTATTTAAAAAAAATACCAAAAATATTTTGAAAAATACCCAAAAATCACAAAAATAGTGGAAAATCATGAAAATACCAAAAAGATTTTATTTCTGAAGTTTTGACTATTTTTGTATATTTTTATAAATATTGTATCTCCCCTCTCTCTACATTATATATATATTCCCTTAATGAAAAAGAAAATTAAAAAAAAATTATATATATATATTTATTAATGTATAACAATCTGAGAATTAAATTTAAATAAATAAATAAATATATATAATGTATATATATGTGTGTGTGTGTGTGTATAATATATGTATTATATGCTTTATACATACCCTCTATGGGTATATATATATATTTATATTTTATAAATCAGATATATATATAATGCATAAATATATATAAGTATATATTATAAAAAAATAATAATAAAATAATAATATATAAAAAAAGAGAAAAAGATAAACCCACAAAAATAGGCTTCACACAAGGATGACTCTGTTGTACATGCACATCATAGGCTACTTCATTTTTGCATTGCTCTCTGTGGTTCGACCTCTACATACTTATTCACTGTGCATCTTGTGGTAGAGTAATAAATATTAATTCACACTTTTGGGGACTTAATTAATTCATTCTTTTATTGTGGGTTAATTGTTGAGTAAGTAGGGGTTCTGTGAGCGGTCGCCTCAGCGACACTTTATATATCATTGTGACCCTCGCGGAACCGCTAGTTATCAGTAGGACCAAACAATAGAAGAGATATGAACATGAAATGCCTCTTATAAAACAATCACTGAGGTTGATCATACGGTGTTGTTGTTAGGGAACAACATGAATAATATTTACTTTCACCATGTGGATTGGACCCGTATATACAAAACCTATAATGCAATTTCATTTTTTATCTGCAATTGTTAGGAAAGAGGACATCAATGTTTGGCAATACTCTGACTCTCATGGATGTTCCATATATTATTGTCGAGAATAATCTACAAGCCATGTCATTTATTTTGTCATCTCCTTGTAGCAATATAAGCACTTTTGATGTTAAAGAAAAGTAGCGTAAAATTTCACGTGCAATTTTCTTTCTATTTTTTTAAATTCTTGAAAACTAAGCTCGTTACATCATGTATAATGGTTCTTGTCTTCATTCTTTACGTAGTACATCTTCCACGTCATTTTTTAGTTTTTTAACAATTCTCGAGTAATTTATGATCTTCGACTGACATTTCTTCAAAATTAACAACATTGCAACAAAATTTCTATCGATCATATTATACTCCATTTCCATCGCCAATATCTCTGAAATAGTTGAAAGTTTTGAATATGTCTTACAACCTAGCCATAATGGCTCGTTGCCTTCTTTAACATATCGTAGAATTCTTATGACCCTATGCGATTCCTTGTCATCGAGATAATAGGGATTAAATTCTAGACCAGCTACATCCATAATCATTTCAACAAAGGGATCAACATTTTTTATACTCATTTAGTTCTGACATTTCATTGTGGATGACTTCTCCATGTCTTCATCGAATTTGATAACCCTAAATAAATACATTCCTATAAATGTTTAACTACACTTCATCGGTTGAATTCTTATAAGAAGACGACACTTGGTATATGGACGTATAATTGTGCCATTCAAATCGACAACGTTGTAACCATTGATGAAAGCAAAATCTACAAATTTGTTAATGCCTCGATGAAAGAATCTAACACATGATCATCTTCAAGGTTCGGCGGCCGCATATGAAGGCTCAAACCCCTTTCTGAACTGCATATACTCAAAATGTTATATATGAACCAAAATGGACCAAACATACCAAATAAACCACATATGCGATTGTATATATAATAAACACAATTTGCACTTACCACCCTAATAGGCCCTAACTTTAAAAAAATAAATCCAATGGTCCCAACCCTACAAAATACACCCCGATACTCCTGAGCCCCCAACCTCTGCTCCATCGCCACGATGCTCTCGAGCCCTAGAACCCTCTGTCACAAATCGGTTTTTCTTCTTCGAGCTCTAGCATTGACGTCCTTCAACTTAAGACACCTCTGATTCTGAGTCATGAGCCTTCATCATCACTCAATCGTGTGTTGCTACACCTCCAATCCTTTGATTGAAGCAAACAAAGGATTGGGTACCTAATGGTTGTTGCAGCATACTCCGAGCACCTCTAACCCCCAACGCCCTTCGAGCACTTGCTGCACATTTGCGGATCTGACTCCAAGCCCTAGCTCCACCTATTTCCTTTGTTTAGGTCCATACATAACAAGGTCTTCTGCCTTTGAGAAACCTTCAAGTGTCACAAACATCAAGATCACTTGATCTATAAATATTAGGAATGAGAGATAAAAAATTAAGATCTAAGTTAAAACGAGCCGATAATGCCCTATAATCTAGTCCTTCAAAAGAGTCCTTCTGAGAGCCAAGAGAGAAGGTTGAAATCTAATCACCTTTTGACCCTCATCCTTATATCTCTCAATGTCACCTTCGGAGTCGGTCTGGTCTTCCCATTTGCACTCATGACCTGGCAACTCCACTACCCATGGGTTGGGGAGGCATTGCTTTCTTGATGAGGACACTCTTCAGCTAACTCTTGACATACCTTATGAGGTGGCTCTTGATGTATGTTTGTTATAGCTGTCAATTTACAACAACTCTCTATTCATATTTCTCTCGTATGGTTGACTTGTTCCCATGTTATGCCTCTCTTTTGCAAAGCTTTCCTCACCACCGTAGCAATAAAAGTCTAAACATGTCACCATCAGACAATGGGCTTTCACGTCTGACTTGCTATATCATGTTCAGGTACAAAGATACTATTTTATGAGACTTTTTTCAATGCTAAACTCTTGCACTTGTGCTAGTTCAAGTTCAACTTCAGACATTTACGTTCTAACAATTTAATCCATCGTTAACTTGTTTACAAAATATTCATAGATTAAATAAATTCAGAATATTTAAACATATAGGTTTGTTATACATGTTTAAAGTATGTTGGTATTTTTGTTATTATATATGTTCTTATTGCCATAGTTGCACCATACATACATTTTGTACAACTGGACATTATAACATATAAAAAATGTAGGGCGGGTGTGATAGGAGGAGGTTGCATGAGATGGTTGTTCAACTGAGTTTGGCAAGTTTTTCATTGTTGGAAGTTTGTTACTTGTAGACATATAATAAAAATCATATATGGTACATGTCATTTTTGTATAGGTTAATTTCTACATCAATTCATTTGAACGTGACTCTATGCGTAGGTCAATTTTTATATGTAATTTTCTTAAATATTTTTCCATGAATTTAGGTTATAATGGATTCGAAACCCATGCAGGGCATGCGTGTTTTTGTTTCACTTGGATCCACTAATCCGGGCTGAAAATGCGTATACCTCATGGAGAAGATGGATCTGAATATGGCGACTTGTAGCTTGTCTGACAAGCTCTTGAAAGAGGAATCAACCAGATGAACCAACATCTTGGGCATGTCAAATGAGATTGCAAATCATGTCCCCATGACTCTGAGGTACAAAAGGAGATATGAGATTATGTTGAGGGAAATATGAAGAAGAAGAATGCAAAAGTTGTCGGTTTGAAAGGAATGAGAGAGGAGGTGGCTATTAGAGCTGCATGCTCTTCCACAACACCTGAAGGAACATGCGCTGGAAAAAGACAATGGATGTCTGATGATGATGCCTCAATTGACATAATGCACCAAACAATTATCAAAGTAACATTAGCCAATATGGAATGTGCATGTGCCAACAAATATGTTGCCAAATTCTTCTATGATTGTGATATTTCATTCAACATAGCGACCAAGAACTCCTTCATGTGCATGTGGGAAGCAATTGGCCAATATAGAAGCGGCTACAAGTCTCCATCTTATTATGAAATTGCAAATACTTTGTTGAAGGATGAAGTGGAAGAAATAAAAGAGTTCTTGAAAGTGCACAATGAAGCAGGGAAGAATAGTGATTGTTCCATCATGACAGGTGCATGAACTGACATGAGAAAAGGAGCATAATGAACTTGTGTGTTAACTGTGAGTAGGGCACATGTTTTTAAATTCTGTTGATTCTTAAGTCGATGCACGCAATGCTGAATATATGTACCATCATTGGTGGATGATTGCATCAAGGAAGCTGAAATGGACCATGTTCTATAAGTCATGATTGACAATGCTTCTACGAATAGGAAGTTGGGTGGCTACTCAAAACCAAATATCCAAACACATTTTAGTCCTCTTGCACTGCTCACCGCATAGATCTCATGCTTGAATAAATTGGCAAAGAGTCCAAGGTCAAAAACTGTATAACCAAGGCCATAACACTGCCTATTTTTATCTACACAATTAAAGATGCTCAGCTTGATATAATAGTTTACTTAAAATGGTGAGATAGTCAGACTAGGGCAAACAAGATTTGCCGCTTGTTTTCTCACACTACACAATGTCATTGATAAGAAAGAGAAGCTGAGATTGATGTTTTCTTATAATGAATGGAGTGACTACAAGTGGGTAAAGGTGAAGTAGCTACATCAATTGACACAAGTACAACATTTTAGAGCTAAATTTCCTTGACCTTGAAGGTCTTTTCCCCACTCGTCCATCCCTTGCATATTGTTGATGGTGGTCACAGACCATCCTTGAACTTTGTGTTCAGAGGGTTAGAAGATGCAAAGAAAGAGATAAAAAATCTTGTTAATTATGTTGCACATTCGTATAAGTCCTTTATTAATGTCATTCGTTCAAAGTTGAAAGGAAGATTATACAGTACTCTCCACCTTGTAGCTTACTATCTTAATCTCTATTATTTTTTATAGGGAACTTTTCCAAAGATAGCTTTGTCATAAATGGCTTTCTGCAATGCATGGAGATATTTTACCATGATTTGGACATTCAAGATATCATCGTAATAAAAAATGGTTCTTCATAAAAAAGAGATGGTGCAATCAAAAAATCATTGGCTATAAGGAAAAGATCCGTCAATGACGATGACTCGATCCAGGTAGTAGCATGCAAATTTATAACATGCACTTTCAAACATATTTAAAGCATACGAGGATTAAGGGCTTGACATCTTAATTTTTCTTGTAGCTAATTGATGAATCTACAATTCATCGCCTTTATTCTTTCATCTAGGCCTTTAAACCCTAGCTAAATGCATGAAAATAACATAAATTTGCATAAAATAACATATATTATTTATTATGAATATTGTATAAAAGACCGCATTTAAAGCCAAAATAAAGGAATAAAGAAAAGAAAAGGAAATGAAATGAAATACCAAAGGTATTGAATGGCCCTAAACCCTGAGACCTAGTTATCATGATGACTGGGTCGATAAGGAATAAAGTAAGGGGAGATAAGGGCCAATAAATACAATAAACCCTAATTTTCAATTCTTCATTAAGTCTATTTTGGGACCTATTTTATTCTTTATTATTTATACCTCAAATAAATAAAAATTTAAATGAAAATTGTAGATAAAAATTTATAGAAAAATACAAAATTTACTTCACATAAAATAATGCATATTGTGCTTTCTATACTTAGAATAAAAACCCCAAACCCCAACTTCACAGACCCATACCTTCTCCATATGAACTCAAAATTCACCAAAATCACCTATAATTATATATAACTTTTAATTAGCTATTTAATGAATACCTATAAATGAACCTTATAAAAATAAATAACCTTGTAAAAATAAATAAAAATCATATTAAAATACTACATAAAATAATAAATATTTCTTATGTTTTGATTAAAAAATAATAAAATCAGTCTTAATTTCAATTAATAAAACATTTCCCTATGTTTTGTCGTTTAGTGACCTGATGTGGGCCAATGGGCGTGCATCCTTGGTTGACGTGCAAGTCAACTGAGCCAACTGCATCCCTAGGTCTATCAGATCACGTTTAACCCAACTTCCTCGATTTATCCCTGCTTAGTCGTTCATTTTTTTGGCATGATTCGTTCACCAAATATATTCCTCAATCTAAGCCTTGTCACACGCGTATGATTTTTTGAACAATGGACTTCTGAATCGAGTGTTCCGACCGAGTAAACCTCGCCTTGTATATAATATCTCCTCTGTCATCCATTCGCTCTTGATCTTATTCTACCCATCAAAACCCTAACCCTAATAGTGATTGAGGGACCTGGTGACAGCATACATCTCGCCAAGGGTTCAACGAGTCGATTTGGGCCTGAATCGAGTTGATCCAAGCTCCGTCGGCCATCTCCACTGCGAGATTTGCTCACAGCCTTCCCAGGCCCGGTGAGCTTCCGTTTCTTGCATTTTATATTCCTAGGGCATTGGATATGATAGTGTAGTCCTTATTTCAAGTTAATCTCATCCTTTATTTCATAAAAATCCAAATTGAAGTTCTCTGGAGTTGAGCTCCGATGATCTTCTCTACCATTTTTTGACTGTTGTTCGACCTTGCCTACTGCATCATATCCTTCCCCTCTCGCTTCTCCATCTCCTCGACCACCAACACACCCCTGATCTGCTTCAAATCAGCAAATCTGTGCTCCATCCACCGCCCTTCGTCAGAGCACGCCAACCACCTCATCTCCACCTCGATCAATCGCCTATAAATGCCAGGATCATTCGCCGTAGCACGAACATTCTTTCTGTACCCTTTGCAAGTCCTGACGACCCCATATCAGGAGTATCTACACCAAGAAAAGACCTCCAGGCGTCATCGATCTCCAGGGCTCCTCTATCGAGCCCTGGACCCATTTGAGGCATCAGGCAACCGTGGAACACCTCCATGAAGAGATTGAACCTATTTGCAGTGGCATAGGAGCTCGGAGGATGGATTATCAATTGGTTGAAGAAAGGGAAGAACAATGTTCTGTCCCATTTTTGCAGCAGAGCAGCATCCGTCCGATGCCCTCGTGGCCCAGTTCTAATCCAAGCCCTCCATCTGGGGAGGGTCTTCGTCGTTTGATCAAGCTGAAGATCTGTTATGGACACTTTATCTGTGAAGCGGTATGGTGCCATCTGAGGCATCCGTTCATTAAATGAGATATGTGGAAGCACCATCACCATCCAAAAACATCGTAGGGGGTATTTTGCGCTTTAACCCTTACCCTTTTTGTATTTTATTTTAGATAGGAATCTTTCATATGCAGTTCAATATATTTTGTGAACTTTGTATTAAGGACCTTAGCTTTCCATTATTTGTTGAAAAGTCCCTCACTACATCGCCTCACGTGCATGTGTACGCGAGGGGGCGGGCTTTTTGCACGGGGACCCATATTGTTTCTAGTATTTCTATTAGTCTAAACAATTAAATTTAATGTATTATTTTATGGTTAAATTGCATATTAAACCTCACACTTTTTGATAATTGCTTTTATTCCTCTACCAACATGTATTGATTTAAATATTATAGGCTTTTTGCATTGTTGGCTTTACGTTTCTTACAGGGATTCAAAAAACAAGAATGGATATTGGTAAATAGGTCCCTACGAGAAATTGAATTTTATTTCTAATTTTTTTGTTTATTAAAAATACCATTTCACATCCAAAAAATCGAAGAAAAACACTTTAAATGCATTAGACTATACTTATTCACATATAATTTTCTTGGGCCATTTAAAACTCTTTTCATATTTTTGAAAAATAAAAAACATTGAATTTTGCTCCTTTTTGCATTAAAATACATACAATTTGTAAAAACATTTTGTAAAAATCCAAAAAAAAATTTATTATTTATCTTTGTATAACTGGAGACAAAAAATCCCTAAAAATAATAAAAAATACTAAAATTAAAAAGCTCCAAAATCCTTATACAAATTCTCAAAACTCTTTCAAAAAATCTAAAAATATTCATTTCTTATGTATTTTACTTATATTATATATTATATATTAAAATAGTTTTAAGGAATCTTGGACCATTTATTTTTAAAAGCTTAAACCATTTAGCCTATTTATCTATTCCGTGTTTAAGGGTATTTTGCACTTTAAAAATACATAAAAATTGGCAAAAGAATACAAGAAAAAAATATATAAAAAAGGAAAAACATTTTATTTTATCACTTTGGGTATTTATAGCTATTTATATAAATATGAAAGCTTACATCTTTATATATAGCTATATTTACTATATTACTATTACTATCACTAATAATTATAAAAAATACTAAAAGTATTTTCTAAAACCTTAAAAAATAAAAAGGATTGTACCTTAGGGTATTTTTCTAGATTTTATCTTTATATTTTATATTTATTATCTCTATTATATATATTATATATAAATACCATACCTATTTATATCATAACTAATTAAACAGAAAAGGAAAATAAATAATCAGAAAATATAAAAGAACTATAAAATTATAAAATTTAGCACATAAAAAACATATAAAAAATCAAAAAATAAATAATTAAAACCCACTAAAAATAAAAAAATCTTCATAAGAACCCAGAAACAATGTTGTCTTTTTTTTATCAATTTTTGTTGTCTATTCCACTTGCTCCCTGTGTTCGACCCTTCACTACTTGTATACACATCTTTTGTATATGTATCATAAATTTTATCTACACATTTCATTTTGCATTGCTATATTTATTTGTTGCTTAATTGTTGATCACTTGACTTTAGTGAGCGGTTGCCTCAATAACATTATTTCTTCGCCTTATGAGGATATTTTAGACTCTCACAAAAGTCAAGTCTTAAATTGGCGCTGTTGCTGGGGAGCAACATGCAGAACATATTTTTGGGTGTTGTTTTTGTTTCATTATTTTCTTGAGTTATTTTCTCTTTCTTTGATCTAATTGCTTACATGTGCTAATATTTTCTCTTTTATTTTTTCTTGTGAGGGACCTTGATGAACCGCAATTTTCATTGTATTAATGATCGTCTTTTATCATAGTATAAGGGGTGAAAATGGTTCAGAAAAAATCACACCTTCGAATATGTGGAAGTTATTTTACTTGGGAAGTATATCAAGGTCGAACACAGGGACACGTGCCTCTTTATCTATTTGTCAAAAAATATTTCTTAAGAAATGCATGGTTATTTTCTAAACCTAGGTCTTCATGATATGCAAAATGATATACATATAAAACGATGTAAGAACAAATTAAAATGATGCATGCATTTAATTTCTGTTTGATTTTAGAGTGCAATTAAAAGTGAGATGCCATGCCGAATATATGATGAGATGCAAAAGAATGTATGCAAGATGAAAATATAAAAATATGCTTTGAATTAGCAAATTGTTGAGGAATGGAATAAGGATCAGTTTCAGAGTCAAATTGTGCAACAATGATGAGTAATGCCATTTAACATAAAAAGTAAGAGATACAGAGTACATAAAAATATAGACTTTTAATTCAGTGTCAAAATATGAAATTTCCTATGCCATTAGATGGAGGATAAAACAAGCATCAAAATGAAATTGAAATCATGGGATGTGGAGTTAAAATGCTCAATATATGATCAAAATAGTGCTAGGGTATAAATATAATAAAAATACATGGAAAAATAAAGATAAATATTACAAATCGGTCCCTGAAGGGATCCATTTGTAATAACCAAAACCTGGAGGGGGCCCTGTGTAATTATTACTTTGCTCGCAAGGTCCTTTTTGTAATGTATGAATACCGATCGGGTCTTTTTGTAAAATGTCCAGGCACGCACGTGAGGCATACATTCTTGGACCTCCTTATAATTCTGGAGAGTCAGGGGGTTTCTCTGCAAATTACCCAGCATGTAACGTGCGAGGCACGTGAAGCTAGGCTCGATCCAGTGAGCAGCTTCACTGGATGCTGTGGCGGTTGATGGTGCTTCAAATGATTTGGTTGGTCCTCTGGGCATGCAGGTTCAGTGAAGAGGCTTAGAATCCATCTGGGCCATCCGATCCTCGTGAGTGGACGACAACTGTAGCGTCTTTCTCCGCCCCTCCTCGCCGGAGGGGGCTGCACTCTAGAAAAGGTATAGGAGCTCCACCAGCCTCTAGATGATGCTCTGAAGGTTGTGCGACCTTCAGACGAGGATAACGAAGACAACAGAGGTGATGTGGACCCTAGATGATGGTTGAAGGATCCAGTCGGTGAAGCGTCGCTAGAGATTGATGAATCTGTGATTCATCACTCTAAAAGTTGAAAATAGAAGATTGTTCCCAAGTAAATAGATGCATATTTCCCCTTTTAATGCATAAATAGCATTCATACATGCATACATAAAACATGCATTTTAGCACTCAATTTGCATTAAATAAGAAGCCAACATCATTTGTAAAATGTCCACTCATAAAAATAAGCTCTCCCTTATACTATGTACACCTTAGTTAATAATATAAGGAAGAGAGACAGGAATCTCCTTTGTAAAAGCACTAATAAAGCCCTAAAGCCCTTGGACCATAAAATGCCTATATATCCCTCATACCAACTCCAAAATAGGTCTACTCACTTTCAGATTTATACATATTAAATAACCTTTAAAATGAGACTAGTTTCATCCAATTTGGAGTTCATATGAAAAAGTTGGGTTTTTGGGCCTCTTTGTATACTATGTATATGTATATTTGTATCCCTATATTTTTGTATCATATTTTACCTCATCTCCGTCTTTGGTCAACATGAAACTTGTAGATCTCATCAAGATCTACAACTTTCATGTTTTGAGTTTTTCCAAATTCGACCTCCTTCTCGCTCTACATTCACTTCTATTTTCAGCCACTCACAGCTGGCCACGTGGCGCCATCTGGTTGCGCCACGCGGCCCGCTACCCTTGCCCTAACCGCCTCTGCTCTCAGCCGTTGGATGGCCCTCTTAATCCAACGGCCAGTTGCGCTCCACGTATACCTTTCTTCTCCACCGTCTGATCACCTCCAGGGCCTCATCTGATCCGCCCGTTCGCGCCTCTTCCACAACGTGCCACGTGGTGCATGTTGCGCCCTTCGATCACGCACTCCATCCTTTCATCGCAGCCGCCTATCCAGCCTCACATCACGACCCTTCAATCATCCTCAGATCTAATCTCTGCCGCTCGTCAGCGCCCTCTCCTCCACACGAAGCGTGGCGCTTTCAGTACCCTTAGATCACATCTCCTTGACTTGATCTCAGCCACCCGCTCGCGCTAAGTCCCCATTGCGCCACGTGGTCACTCCACGACCCTTGATCACCTCGCCTTGATCTAATCCTACCGCTCCATCCTGCGTTCTTCTCCACCGTTGGATCACAAGATCCAATGGTGGAGACTTCGTCTCCTACCTCTGGAATCCCCCTCTCTCCCACGATCTCTACCTTGCGCCACACTCTCGCCCTTTCTATTCTTGGCCGCGCTCCAGCCACCGTCGACGACCACCAATGCCTCCACGATCACCCCCACTCGTCCCTTATCTTCGCCAGCCACCTCACTACCACATCGTCCACCGGAAACGCTCCACGAACCCCACTAACCTCACCTCTTCACCAGCTCAGCCGTCGACTTCTTCCTTTAAATACTCGAGCACCGGCCAATTTCACACCCATCCGCCACCCCCGAGAGGTACCTAGAGCTCAGAGCTTCCGTTTGGTGACAGCAATCGATTGATTCCTTGAGCGACGTCAGTGTTCTTCTCCGGCGAGATCCGCGGCACCTCCGCCGTGTCGTAGCCACTCCTCCACGAAGCTGCTTTAGCTCAGGGCCTTACCGCCCCTTTGAGCGACGACCTAGAACTCGACTTCGAGCTCCAAACCCCAGGTAAACTCCTCCATCTCCGTTTGATCTTCGTTTTTATTTTCCTATACTTTTCTCCTATTTTATTCACGCGCCACCTTCATCTTCTCGCTCCGCTTCCACCTCGCCGATCTCCGCGACGGAGCTCTGACCTTCGCAGTACACTTCACACCCTCCGACGAATCACTCGACCTTCCATCAGCTCCAGCTCCGCCACCTGGGCGGAGCACCATCGCCGAGCATCCTTTCACTCCGATTATGCCTCGCCATCGCATCCCATATCTACACTACCGCACCTCGAGCTTCGGCTATCTCCTCTAACCCCCTGCAGGTACCCCCAGTCATTAACCGGAAGCTCATCGGAGCTCTTTTGGAGCTTCTCCGCCACGGAGCTTCGATGCCCCTCTCCAGCTCCTGAGACCACCAGAGCCCTCGCCGCATCGCCACGAATCTTCCGAGCCACTTCAGAGGCGCCGGAGAGCTTCACTGACGCAAGGAGGATCGGGCGGAGAAAACGCCCCTTCGCCGGAGCCCCGCCAACTCCTCCGCAGGTGGCGGAGGACCGTTGAGGGAGAAGCTCCAGCCACCGTTCGATCATCTTGATCGAACGGTCTCGCGCCGTCTACGTTGCCCACGACCGGAGCAGCACACCACCGTTGGATCTCTCTTTGATCCTATGGTCCATAGACAGCCACGTTGCCACACTCAGCCATCGTTGGATCATCCGAGATCCAACGGTCTTCAGCACGCCACGTAGAGGGGTCCGAGTCTCTTCCCCGACCTCTAGGCTCGGACCACCCGAGGCTAGCCGAGCCTCCCTCCAGACCTCCAGGAGCACCCGAGACAAGACCCGAGCCTCCGACGCCGCCCGAGCCTAGGCCCCCACGTGAGGAGCACGTGCGACCTGGGTAATTTGCACAGAGGCCCTGGGAACTTTCCAAAATTACAAAGAGGTCCCTGTGAAGCGCCCCCACGTGAGGAGCACATGCCTAGTGGAGAAATTTCATTCCACCCCCATCATTATAGGTAATTGCATTTAAGTCCATGTCAGCATGTTTATTTTTATGTAATTTTAATTTCCTGTATTGCAATTACACCCCTGTCTTTGCACACATCCCTAGGTGTCATTTTGCATCATTTTTGAATTCCAAAAATTACACGTTGTTGAGTAACTTGTCCTTTATCTGTTGTGACACTTGTCCTATTTTTGTAATTACAGTAGAATTCTTAATTAATTAATTGGTTGATTTATGTGATATTTTGCCCATCTGGACCTTTTAATTGATAATTAATTCTCTGTAACTCCAAAATTTCTCAAAAAATCATAATAGCTTTAGGATAGTTAACTTAACATGGCATAAAAATTTCATCTAATTTGCACACATATCGAGGTCTAAATAAATTATTTAGTGATTTCCTTAGTTTAATTTTAATAGGTTCATTTCACACTAAAATTAAGGTCTGTTAATTTTCCTAGATTCCTTATCATCAAATCTATCTAGGATAATTTTTGTTCCTAAAAAAATGTGATTTGATATTTATTAAAATTTAATTAGTGAAAATCTCACCTTGCTTTCATTTTAAATTCACAGTAAATTCATTTAGTGTCAAAAATTCCAAAAAAATTAGGGTAGCTTAATTTCGTCCTAGTTCATCATCTGGCCAATTTTTATAATTTTTGGACTTCATTTGATACCTTAACTGAATTAACTTTAAGTTGTCTTGATTTTTGCATGTGTCTGCATAGAAAATAAAAAAAAGAACAAAAAAATCCTCCGAAAATCACACACTTGGAAAATTGCTAAAAATCTACCTAAGGAGACAGATGCCTCCCTGAGTTCGACCTTGGACTTCACCAAGTAAAAAAAAATCCGCCGCTTGAAATTAACTCGAATCTAATTGATGTGGTTTTTGATATTCCCTCTCGTATCCGACTGCAACAAACACTTCTAATTAATTTGGACATTAATCTGACCAAATTAACTAAGGGTGCGGGGCGGTTTATCAGAGACGAGGTCCGAGATCAGAGCAGAAGCGCGAAGTCTGGCCATTGAGGACGTGTGCGACCTGCAAGGATTAAGATAGCCGAAGCAAGTGTTGTGCATGTGTTGTGAGGTGAATGGAGGTCCAACAGAGGTGGAGGAGTGGGGACTTGGGGGAGGTGGTCGGGGCTCTGGAGAAGGGAAGGGGGCGAACGGAGGGTTTGATGAAGGTGCTAGTGGTGTCGCGGAGCTCGAAGATGGTTATGTGATGGCGAGGATGGTCAGAGGCAATGCTAAAAATAGAAGAAAACAAGGGAAAGAAAGGAAGAGCGGATACCTTGATTTGAATAGGGAAATTGGTGGAGGATGCGACCTGAGAAGAGGCTCTTGGGGAGTCTCCAGGTCATCGCACGACGAGGGAGACCCTTCATCAGTGCTCATCGGTGGCGGGGCCACCGTTACTAGATCGTGTTGGCTGAGGGTCAACACCTGGAGCTCAACCCATGATCGCTTGACAATTCAGCCTCCTCCTGTCACGAGAAGGGGAAGGCGGCTAAGAAGGAGCTTTGTGAAGTGATGGACAGGATCACAGTAGGGATGCAGAAAGGGTTTCATAGGAGGAGGAGTTTAGGCATTACTGTGACGGGGAAGTGTTTTGCAATGGTTGCCCGAGGAAGGTGGAGTGGTGGAGAGGTGAATGGAGGGTTGCGCTTGAGGTGAGGGAGTCCGGGCTACACAGAGGTGGCGTTAGGTCATGGGGGGAGTGATAGATGTGTGCTCCAAAAATGGAAGGGGGGAGAGGGTTGGCGAGGCGCAGACCGCGGCGAGGAGCGTTACTGGAGGTGGAAGAAGGAGTCCGGACCATTGGATCTCGCGATCCAATGACCCACGTGGAGGCGGGAGCAGGCGATTTAGATCAGATCCCTCAGATCTGATCTAAGGGTGAGGGAAGAAGCAAAAGTGGGTGGTGTGGATATGGTCTGGGATCAGATTGTATGGTGGGGTTGCGCATGGGTTAACGACTGGAATGGAGATGGGGGAAGATATGAGGGTTAAGGATGAATGGGTGATGTGGAGGATTATGGGCTGTTAGATGCAATTAAATCGGGCAGCTGTGAAGAAGGCGGAAGGTTGTGGCTCAGATTGGATCTGGGGAGATGATCTGAGGACTGATAACCAACTGGAGGTGGGCAGTTGAGATGGAGGCGGGCCAGGGATGATCTAACGGTTCTGGAGGCTGGTGGATGGCGTAAAAGATGTGGCTGAATGGCGGCTCCAGAGAGTGCCACGTGGCCTCCCCAAAAAATCAATAAACAAGAAAATTAAATAAAATAAAAAACAAATATAAAGAAGTTGAATCAATAAAAAGTCAAAGCATGAAAGTTGTAGAACTCGATGAGATCTATAAGTTTCATGTTGGTTAAAAATCCAAAAGATGTCATTTGCATAAAGGTGGATTTTTGCAAGCATTTTTAATGACTTAAAACACTTAATTTGTGGTTTTGATTTTTTTATCCTTTTAATTTCTTTTAAAAGCAAAGATAAATATAAACAATAATTAACCTATTTTTTTAAGGATTTTTACAAAGAAAATGTTAGTAAGTAAATACAATAAATAAGGTCAGAATATATCTAGAAAATATGTTAATTATAGGTGTTGGGTTTATTTGCCACATATACAGAATTAATGAAGATTTATCAAGAAGTTCTTGTTAATAAAAATAGAGAATAATGATGATCTAATAGGGATTCATCACACCTCGAGGCGACGACGTCCACTTAGTAATTGGAACAACTGAGTCACAAGGACTTCGTCATTCTACTTGTTGACCAAGAGGAGAGAGGAGGAGGAGAGAGATGGGAATTTAACAAAGCTTTTAGTTTTTGGTGAGAGAGTGACTATTATTTGCTCTATTAATTTATAATAATAAATGTGGACTTGGACTTGAACATTTAGGCCCAATTTCCAAGTGATGTTCACTTGGGGGGTCACCGTATTTTGTCGTTATTTTATCGCCTTCATTTTCTTTTTTTTCATGCATTTTGAGTTTTCCACCTTATTTTCATTTGTTTTGTGGAATGATCCCTTAGCATTTTAGGACTACTTGCTCAGTAATCTAAGTCCAAACACCTAATATATTCCATGTACCTATAGCTTATACATTTGGACTTAGATCAAAATTAACTGTTGAATACTTAGACTTGAAACCGCATGCCGTCAGAGGTCTCCGTAATACAATGCTTGCAGGACCCACTGTGGTGGGCACCAATGAGCCTCCAAGATCGAACTCTTAGGTTTCTCTTCTAGTATTTAGTATTTGGTTCTTCAAGTTAATAGCAATTAATGTTTAGTGTGATTTCTTCATTGCATTTCGTGCCTATAGATCATGTTTATAAATTTTTATCTTGCATCCCGCATGGAGAGAGTTGGAAAGCATTGTAAGTATTCTATCTGAGCATTCATCATTTAGGCATAAAGGTGAGTTTTCCATCTTAGTGTCACCTTGCATTGCTTTGTCATTCCCTCTCTCTTTTGAGCACCGAGGGCAAAAAAAAATCCAATAAAATCGTTAGGCATTTTGATATTGAAAATACTCAAAAAAGTGAAAACTAAAAATTAAAACAAGGGGATCGTTAATTGCATGGTGACCTAATTAAAAGCTGTAACTAACATCATTGTTTGGGGTTCATAAAGCCCACATTGTATTCAAGTACACTCCAAACTGAGTGAGGCATGCCCCTTAAGGAATAAAGCCAAAAAGCGATCTGTGTCTGCCTCAATTACCACATGGGACCGACGAAATATTGATATTTCTATCGTACGTGACCGAGTAGGGCCTCATCGATGACGGTGTTCCCGCTTGTGTGGAGCATCCGACTTGGTCCAAAATACTGATCCTAGGCCACGCCCCGACGGGTGTGTATGTCTCATCAGTTTGTGTTCGAGTACCTCATTTTACGAGGGAATTAATGGTTTCACCTATCGACTTCCTTTCTCTTTTCTTTGGTTGAGTAACCACACATGACATACATTGAGGATCTCAAAAAGTGAAGGTCACGGGATGCAAAGTAGGTGGAACAAGTATGGTGATACTTTCTTAGCAGTACACGCTCTCCTCTAGGGCTAGCTGTTAAGGACTCGTGACAATTTTCCCCTAATTACAACCTTAAAACTGAAAAGGTAAAAATGATCGAATTTTCATGGCTTCACATGTGTTGAGTTAGTGAACCCAATTTGTTTGGTGTTTGTTTGCTTAGCATTAGGTTCAAAGATCAAAGTCCCACGCATTTGTGCCCTTTTGTCATTCTTCTTTTGCATACTTCCTCTTTACCCCTACTCATCGTGAGACTTCTATTGTTTACACTCCATTTTTTCTTGTTCATCACTGCATCCTTCTTACAAATCAATCATCTCTTCCCTTCGAGATGATGACTCTAGTACAACTTAGTCGGGACTCCGCCAACACCCACATCGACTCCTCGAGTTCAACATCTCCAATAATTCATTGTGAAACCCAGGTACATGGTTGGACTCTGTGAACCACCCTCAGGACTCCTCGCTTTCTCTTCCCCTCACAGACTGGGAAAACTATCTTCCCGAGTTTTGTCCTTTCTAGATGGAGTTTGATTTCACTCCATATACTTCTCCATCCCTAATAAGATTCAGGATTGATCCTAATTGTGAATTATTTTCTCCATATGGTGCATGCATGCAGACTGATCGAGGTGTATTTCCCATTGTAGATGTTGACCTTGATCTAGAGCTCGTTCCATCACAGTCAGAATCAGATATGTCTCCTGCAGGCAGAGGAAAGGGAATGCAAGCCAAACACAGAGGAGGGCACTAGCCCAAGTTAGAATGAAGTGAGCAGTTAGCTCTTGGCTTCCAGCCTGACCATTCAACATCAATTAACTGACCAAGCTTTAGCTCAGGTCGCCTTTTAGGAAATGCTCAATGATATAAGGAGAAGATTAGAAGAGATAGGAGGGAACCCATGAGGAATCTTTGAAGATCTTAGAGATGATCGCTTTGTAGACGGACCTTACGGAGGTGAGGAGGAAGGAGGGAGTGGCCAACCCAAGCCAACCCTCAAGCAGTCATACAACCCTGGGGTCGGACGCATCAATGAGTGGATCCAAATTCCACCTGTCCACCGACACTTCGAGCTGAAACCACAACTCCTTTCTCTCCTCCCCAGCTTCCATGGGAATTCAAATGAGGAGTCATACATCCATCTACAATAGGTCGACCGTATCTGTAGCACAATGCACTACCCCAACATTTTGTTGGGCGTAGTCAAGATGATCGCATTCCCATTCAGCCTTCAAGGAAAGGCTCTATACTGTATCAACCATCTAGGGAAGGTAATGGCAACCTGGGAGGATTTGAAGTCACCTTTTCTGCACAAGTACTACCATCTTGCCCATCTTAATCTCATGCGGTCAAAGATCGCTAGCATATCTCAGGGACCCCAATGATCCTTCCAAGAAACTTGGGAGAGGTTTAGCAATATGATTGAGAAATGCCCCCATCATGACATCCTGAGAACTAGCTTGGTCTAACATTTCTTTAGGGGTATGACAGAGTCTAGCCAACGTCTGGTTGACACTACCTGCGGAGGATCCCATTTTAACAAGGACGAGGACGCAATATGGAAAATCTTTGAGGAGATGGTCGAAGGAGAGGCCACATTATCCTCATCTCGTTCCTTCTAGAATCAGCCACCATAGCAAGTCCTTTGCAAGAATGTAAACATGGTGGATACACATGTAGTCGACAAGTGCGACAATTCAGACTTGAGAATCATTGGAAACCACCCATCAAAAGTCTATATCATTGAGAAGTTTTCGTAGGACCTATAGAAGCTTGCTGAGATCGAGCAAATGATGAAGGGCTTAGACAAGATCGACATTATCACCAAGCAACTGGAGCTACTAGTGAACATCATCAGTGGATGCAACACCGTGACAACCATACATGAGCCTCCAGCTGTGAAGACAGAGCAAACACAACCACAATCACCTTAGTCGAGTCCCAATCAACCTTTGGTCCGACATGTATATCACCAACAACAGGGAGGATGAAATTTCCAACTGAATCCGGCCCAACACCAACAACCTCCATAGCATGGTTACAATTAGAGGCAGAATAACTACCAACAACAGTCCGATACCGCAATCAATAGTACCAATAGTCGGCTGCTCAATACAATCACCAATACTCTCCCCCGTAGTACCATGAGTACCCTTCTCTTCTTCTTCCTCATCCTCCTCATCCTCAATACTCTAAGGGTTAACATCAGCAACCTCCCTCCTACCATCTGAATCAACTGTTTCATCAGACTGAACCATTTGAGGTTGCCCCAGTTAACCCGACCCTTGATTGTCTGGCTCAGCTAGTGAAGAACATGGATGAGATTAGCCAGAAGATAGAACACCTGCTGACCGCCAAGACTGTCATTCCGGCAAGGTAGAAGCCAATCTGAACAACTTCCATAGCAAGGAGCAGGTAGCCTGCAATGTCCCACTTGATTCGTGTGAAAATAATTTCTTTTTATCTAATGTTGTAAATATCAAGAGCGGTAGGACACTCCAACCATCTGCGATGACGAAAGGGAAGAGTAGAGTATCCGATAGTGAATCATCAGCCATACCGACATCAGTGTTAACATAATCTTTTGGAGTAGCACCAGATATAAAAATACAAAAAATGAAGAAAAATACAAAAAAAAACAAAAAGAGAGCATCAATCCTAATGAAGCTGCGCTAGCCTTGGAGATGTGAGTACCAACCGTAGAATCAAAGCTAGCCGATGGAGCAACGCCTATTGTTTTAATCCACCAGATGTAGATGAATGTACACCTTTTTGCCATCTACCTGTACAGAAAGACATGGACAAAATTTTTAATGAAAATAAAAGAATTTTTATGATGTACATATTCCTTTTTCCTTCTGTAGTTAAATAAAAAATCATAAAAAAATTGAAAAATGCTTTGTCTTATCCTGACATCATTGAAATATTGCAAAAGATTATGCTTGAGATGCCTCTTCTGAAAGCCATGGAGTACATGCCCAGTGTGAAGAAAGGACTCAAAGAAGCATGTACAATGAAGCGTCAACCTCACAAAAGTAGATGCATAAAATCTGAGAAGCATATCCTCACCATGGCTACAATAAATGCCATTAGCAATCTCTCGGACAAAAAGAAAGACAAGGGAGTACCTCTCATCAGATGCACAATATTCAATCAGGAGTTTGAGCGTACTTTACTTGACAAAGGTCTTCTATCAATCTCTTGCCAACGTCACTACGCATAGAATTTGGGTTAGGACCACTTAAGACAACCAAGATGATTCTACAGTTTGTGGATCGATAAGTCAAGTGGCCTAGGGGCATGTTGAAGGATGTGATTGTCACCATTCAAGGGATGCAATTGCATGTTGATTTCATTGTCCTGGACATGGACACCCCCGCACCTCTGCTCCATACCTTGATTATCCTTGGTTGGTCATTCCTTCGAATGGCTGAGGCAGTAGTTGACTACGGTACTGGAGAGATCACATTCCGCTCCAGCACTGATAAATATAGATAGAGACCATGCCTAAGCCGAAGCCAACATAAGCTATATCTAAGATGAGTGTGCTAGAACCACAATGTTCTGAGGACTGTGACTTTTTAGCCAAAATCGGAGATACAGATCTATTTCCGGATGAAAAGAAACCCTGAAATTCCTCTCCACAGAGAAAGTACGGGAAAGTACAGTCCAGTTAATCGAAGTCTTTGAAGATGAGGTTTTGGTTGATGTCAATTAGAGAAGTTTGAACAATCTCCCTCATTTGAGCATGAGGAATTCATTGCAGATCTTTGTGATTTGCTGAACTAAGAAGTTGATCTGCCAGAGGTGGACAACCAACAACTGAAAGATATACCACATGTAATCGTCGCTGAAGTCGCCACTGAATTAACTCCAACACCACCAAAGCTCAAACCTTTGCCCTCCAATATGAAGTACACCTTCCTTGCTAGAGAACCAAACATGTATTCGGTCATTATAAATTCTCATTTAACTGAAGACCAAGAATCTCGTCTGATGGAGGTTCTTGAAAGAAATCGCAAGGCGATAGACTGGAAGATATCGGATCTCTATGGGATCAATACATCATTATGCTCACATCACATTTACTTGGAAGAATATAGCAAACCTTCCCCACGAATTCCAACGAAGACTGAATCCAAACCTCTGGGAGATTGTGATGAAAGAAATTCATAAATGGTGTAATGCATGATTCATTTATCCCATCTCTGACTCCAAGTGGGTGAGTCTTCTGTACGTAGTGCCAAAGAAGTTCGGGATCACCATTGTTACTAATGACAATGGATAGGAGATTCTGAACAAAGTACCTACATCCTAGCGAGTCTGCGTGGATTACAGATGTCTCAACCTCGCCACCAAGAAGGATCATTATCCACTACCCTTTATCGACCAGATTCTCGAGAGACTGGTTGCGAAGGAATATTTCTTCTTCTTTGATGATTACCCTATATATAACCAAGTTGCGATCGTGCCTGAAGATCAAGAAGACAACGTTCATCTGTCTTTTTGGCTGTGTAACGCCCCCGCTACATTTCAGAGATGTTGCTAGTCGTTTTTCATACATGATGGGCAGTTTCCTTGAGCTATTCATGGCCGATTTTTCGGTCTATAGAGATTCATTTGATCAATGTTTGGACTATCCAGATCGAGTTTTGAGGAGATGTTGTGAAGTGAGCCTTGTGCTCTTATGGGAGAAGAGAGCAATTTTAAGGTGATTGAAGGGATCGTTCTGGGCCACGATGTTTCAAAACATGATATGGAAGTGGACCCAACCAGGGTGGAAGTGATTTCAAAACTTGAGCCACCTACAAATCTAAAACAGGTCCGATCATTTCTGGGGCATGTCGGTTTCTATCGATGATTTGTCAAAGACTTCAGCAATCTTGCCAGACCGTTGATAGAACTGTTGGGCAAGGAGACATATTTTGTTGTGGATAACCGTGTTCTCCAAGCCTTCAATCAACTGAAAGACATGATCACATATGCTCATGTCCTGCAGCCACCTAATTGGTTTCTACCCTTTGTGATCATGAAAGATGCGTTAGATTTCACTATTAGAGCTGTTCTAGGACAAAGATGAGATGGGATTCCATTTGTTATTCATTACGCTAGTAGAACACTGGATGAAGCCCAAAATAACTACACATTGATAGATAAAGGGCTGTTAACCGTAGTGTTTGCACTTGAAAAGTTCAGATCACATCTCCTTGGATCACGTGTAATAACTTACACTGACCATTCTGCCATCAAGTACTTTCAGAACAAGAAAGATGCCAAGCATCGTCTAATTTGTTGGATCCTTCCACTCCAAGAATTTGACTTGAAAATTCAGGACAAACTGTGCGTCAAAAATGTGGTCGCATACCGTCTCTCCAGATCAATGAATAAAGAGCCTCCTGAACAGAATTCAATTCCAGTCATAGAAATCTTTCCAGATGAGGTAGTTTTGTCTATATCCTCTCTCCCATTGTATGCTGATATTATGAACTATCTCGTCTCCAAGAAGATCTTTCCAGACATGCCGATGATTAAACTTGATAAATTCTTGGCTGACATTCATTTCTACCAATATGAAGAACCACATTTATTCCAAGAGGGCGCAGACTGCATCTGGAGGAGGTGTATACCTCAGGAAGAGGTAATGGGTGTCCTAGACCACTATCACAAGCTTGACGCATGTTGACACCATTATGGAAAGAGGATGATGACAAAAATGCTCCAATGTGGCCTTTGGTAGCCAACTATCTTTAAGGATGCAAAGGATTACATGAAGAAATGCACTGACTATCAGAGAGTGCCCAGGAATATCAGCATGCACAACACAATGCCTCTGAAATATATTCAGATATCCGATGTATTCGATGCTCGGGGCATTGAATTCATGGGACCATTCCCTAACATTCGGGGATTTGAGTACATCTTGCTCGTTGTCAATTATGTAAGTAGGTGGGCGGAGGTAATCCCCACCAGATTGGCAGGCAGCCGCACAGTCTGTCGCTTTCTCAAGGACAACATCATATCACAGTTCGGGATCCCCAAGATTCTCATCTCTGACAGGAGGGTGGGGGGCACTTAATAAACACATAGGTCAAGAAGTTGATCAAAGAATATGACACGAACATCGTGTTGCAGCGCCATACCACCCATAGTCTAATGGCTTGGCTGAATGTTCTAACAAGGAGATCAAAACCATATTGCAGAAACTTGTACGATCGGATCGTAAGAATTGTTCTTAGTTACTAGGATTAGTTCATTGAGCATATCGCATGTCATACAAGTCTCCTCTCGGCATGTCTCTCTATTGCCTTGTGTATGGCAAGCATTGTCATCTGCCTGTGGAAATAATTCATAAATCCTTGTGGGTATAAAACATGTGTAACCTTGATTTCGAGTGAGGAGGAAAGAATCGAAAAGTTGATCTGAATATATTGCTTATGTTTTAAGACTACACATACGATAACAAACTGATGTACAAAGAGAAAGTCAAGCGATGGAACGACAAACACATCCATAGGAAGACTTTCGAACCTGGACAGAAGGTGTGGTTATTTGATGTGAAGTTGAAGATTTTCCTTGGAAAATTGAAGAGCAAATAGACTGGACCATTCATTATGAAGACTGTAGTGACAATAGGAGTCTACTCATATCAAAATTGTCACCTCATGCATAGCCCTTCATCATCAATGAACAATTGCTGAAGCTGTATCTAGAGCATGGCATATTCCTGTTCGTTGTCGATTCGATAAAAGTTATATTTCAATATGAGCTTACAGAGGCAAATGGATCAGACATCTGAGTAGGAAAGTTCACAAAAAGATTTTCTTCTTTTCTTCCTTTCTTCTTTTCCTTGTCATTTTTCTATTTCTTCTGAAAATGTGTTCACCCCTTTCATCATTGTTATACTTAGGATGTACTTGGTCCTAAGTATGGGGGGAGGGGAGGGGGGAGGTGAGCACCCCGAGTTGTTCATTTCTTGATCCCTTACATGTCCCCTCAATTCTTGATATTCTTTCTATACTTAGGGATATTCTACCCTAAGTGGTATGGGGGGAGGTGGGGGGGGGGGGGGGGGTAGATGATTTCATACATTCCCACTTTGACCCTCCGTACCTTGTATACGGTCTGCTATACTTAGGATTATTCCATCCTAAGTATAGGGGGGATGATCAACTTCTCATTCGATTCATTCTTTAGTTGTTGTAGTACAGACTATTCTATGCTTAGTACGAGTTATGTCTTCTTTTTCTCTCTCTGATCTATGAGGACATAGCTCAAGTTAAGTAAAAGGGGTCGTATATACATTGTATATACTTTAGCCATAACTCGTACTTTCCTATTTTCAATAATATGGCTAATTAATAAAACACACAATGATTCTTCTAAAACTCTTGTAATAAATTTGTTAAAAATGTTTTGCAAAATGATTTGAAAAAATGATTTGACAATGTTTTGAAAAATCTTCTGAAAACTGTTTGGAAAACTTTTGCAAAACATTTTCAAACTTTTGTAAGAAACTTTTTGTTTGCAACAATTCTTTTTATTTGTAAAATAAATTCTTTTGAAAATCTGCTTGCAAATGATTTGAAAAATAGTTGCAAGAATCTTTTAAAATATCTATATATAATGTTTGGAAAATATTTGCAAAATGATTTTCAAGGTTTGTAAATGTTCATAAAATATTTGCCAAAATTATTTGTGAAAATAAGTTTTCAAAATGTTTGCGAAAATGTATTAAAAAATGTTTGAGAGTCTTATGTAAATAACAACTCAAATATAAGCCTGACAACATTGTATAAAACCTTTATGTAAATTCTATCCAAAATGCCTTGTAAATACAGATGTACTCTCGTGTAAATACCTATATATATTTACCTTACTAAAAAATCCCTAAATTTTTTTGCAAAATTCAAAACTCCAAAAATATTTAAAAAATCTTTTCAAAAACATGCATGAAAATTTGCAAAACTTTTCAAAAACCCATAAAAGTTAAAAACTAGAAAACTGCATCACAAAAATATTTTCCTTGCATTGTATATAGCATTTGCATTTTTCGGATTAATATTTATACTTGAACTAGTATAAATAAAGTCCGAAGATTGGAGCTTGGTTGGACCTTAATCCACTTAATCACAGGAATCTTTAAGGAACTGGGATTGAGATACTTCAAGTCTACAAGACTTAATTCTTTGTGATCACGGGACTTGGTTCAGTCTCGTCTTGACTTCCAAGTAGAATATTTCGGAACAAACACATGACTCTTATCAACAGTGACCTAGCTTGCACACCTGCACCTCTCACTTTGCTCACCTCACTTGTAGTGGTAGAGGGCTGGATTTGCCGGCATGAGACACAAGCCAATGGAAACATCGAAAGTCACACATTTGTGGCCATTGTACCCCCACCCGATCCAATAGCGAAGAGGTCCAAAGACAAAAGTCCGTGGGTTGAAATAATGCTTCAAAAGAGGGATAGTCCACTGGCTCAAGAGGAAAAAATCCTTATGCAAATGCTGCTGTATATAGTATCCAAAAAGGAAAAAATGCAAAGTCAAAGGCTCCAAAATGAATAGACAGTCAAAATTCCAAGAAAAATCAATTTCCTATCGGAGAATGTATGTACATATAGTCAATAAGCAAGTCAGAGCTTCAAATTCAAAAATCCATGAGAGCTTGCAGCCAGATGACTTGGCTACACTGGTCAAGCATCCTAGGATGGGAAGCTACACTGGCTATTGTCCATTCTCTTCTTCACCTCTTCTTCTTGAGCCGGTTGTACTTGAACTTATAAGGGAATGCCCCACTTAATTGTTGGATTGGGGAATTAGGGTCACCATGTTGGAGAAGACTAACTTCTACCGCTTCAACCGAGTGGAGATACATATCACTAACACTGTATAAGATAGAATCATAGTCATAAGGGACTGCATATGGCATCGAAAGGTTTCGACTTGGCTTTTAAGGAGACCTGGGAAGAGTTTAGTGATTCTCAGAGGTTGTTGTGTTTCAAGTATGGTTCCCATTAAGGTTATGACCAAACCTAACTTCCAAGGGTCCGACTGAGCTCCAAACTTTGATTTTGTGAAGATACGTTTACGAGTTAAAATCGATGCAAGTTATTTCTTTTTCTTTATTTTCTTTTTTGCACTTATAGGTAGAAGTGTTTGTTAGGGACTGACAAAGGCAAGTATAGAGGGTGATGAATCTCCATTTCATCACCTTTATTCTTTCATTTTGGCCTTTAAACCCTAGCTAAAAGGTTGCATTTAAAGCAAAAATACAAGAATAAAGAAAAGAAAAGAAAAAGAAATGAAATACAAAAGGTATTTATGGACCTAAACCTCGAGACCTAGGCATCACGGTGACTGGGTTGACAACGAATAAAGTAGGGGGAGACAAGGACCAATAAATACGATAAACCCTAATTTTCAATTCTTCATTCAGTCCATTTTGGGACCTGTTTTATTCTTTATTATTTATACATCAAATCAATAAACTTTGTACATGAAAATTGTAGATAATAATATATATATAAAATACAAAGTTTATTTCAGATAAAAATGATGCATATTGTGCTTTCTACACTCAGAATAAAAATCCAAAATCCAAACTTCATAGACCTACACCTTCTCCATATGAACTCAAAATTCACCAAAATCATCTTTAATTGTATATAACTTTTAATTAGCTATTTAATGAAGGTGGTTTCATTTAATTTGGAATTAAGATACAAAGTTTATTTTTGGAATCTTATTGTACATTATACCTGAACAAAATAATCATTTTATTTATTCTTTATATTTTTCATGATTTTATATTTTTATATTTTTTAAATATTATTTTTCATATATGAGCATAATTCGAATAAAGTAAAACCATTAAAAATACCCCAAAATAAATATGCAAACTATAATACATAGATGAAGTATACTTTACTTGTACATATATAATTAAATATCTATAATTAATTAAGTATAAGTATTATATCAGAAAAATAATATATATTTATGTATATTTAATTAAGTTATAATTATATAAATTAGGTACATAAAATATTAAAATATAAAATATAAAATAAAAATCAAATACTTAATATATAGGTAAATATACCTATAAATGAGCCTTCAAAAAGTAACATATAATAACTTACCATGTAAAAATAAAAAAATCATATTAGAATACTTCACAAATTAATAAATAATTATTGTGTTTTGAACAAAAAATAATAAATCATTTATTATTTTAATTTCAATCAATAAAACAATTTCTCTCTATTTGTCGTTTAGTGACCTGACGTGGACCAATGAGCGCGTAACCTCGATTGAGTCGGCGGTCAACTAAGCCAACTGCACCCATATGTCAGATCACGTTTGACCTAACTTCCTTGATTTATCCATGCTTATTCATTCATTATTTGGCATGATTCATTCACAAAATTTGTTCCTCAATCTAATCCCTATCACGCGTGTATGATTTTTCGATCAAGGGACCTCTGAATCGAACGTTCCGCCCGAGTCAACCTCTCCCTACACATAATATCTTCTCTACCGTTCATTCACTCTTGATCCTTTTCTACCCATCAAAACCCCAACCCTAATAGTGTTTGAGGGACCTGATGACAACAGGCGTTGATGAACCTTGGTTTCATAATGTTAATTTCCAGATATTAATCCCCTTGCTTAAATTGGAGTCAATAAAAAGCAGATTAATTGTTGTATATATCTAGGTCTTTAAATAAATTAAAAATAAAAAAATGAAAAAACCAAAATTGTAGTGTTTTTATACCTTTAAAAATGCTCATAAAATTATTTGACACTTTTTTTACCTATTTTGCATTTTTGGTCACATGAAACTTGTAGATCTCATCAAGATCTACAACTTTCATGTTTCGAGTTTTTCCAAATTCGACCTCCTTCTCTTTATTTTTCGACTTATGCGTCTGAATACCTGGTTGGGCCACGTGGCTCCTTCTGGTTGAGCCACGTGGCCTGCCTCTCCTCGTACCACACACCATTTACTGCTATCCGTTTGATCATTTCAGGCACACTTCATCACAACCGTTCACCCCTGCTGCCATTCTCCACCCTCCGATCCTCATCCCGATCTCATCTGGTACGTCCAGTTCTGCCCACTTCTATGCATGCCACATGTAGTGCTGCCCGATCTTCTCCACTGTTCTTAACAATAGCTGTTGGTTCCTGCCCCTTCTCAGCCATTCGATCACCCCCAGATTTTATCTAGGGCACCCACGTGTGCTCGTCCCTCGACCATTGGATCTAATCATCCAATGATGACACGCGCTTCACCCACTACCGTTGATGCAGCCTCATCGATTTGATCAGGGTCGCTATTCAGTGCTTTAACCCCCACCGTTGGATCCCCAGATCCAACGGACCACACCTCATATTCCACCTCCAAACCCCTCTCTCTCCCATGTCCTCCACCAAGCAACCCTGGCACCCCCTTTCTATTTCCCTGGACACGAGTGCCATCTTCTCCACTCGCTGACCACACTCAGCCCTGTACCACTCATCCACGACCCTTGGGACCACATAGCTCACCACGATCACCTCTCCCTTGTCCCACGTTCCCCTCGATATCCACGTCGTCCACCACCAAGACACCAACCTTCATCCTTGAACAAGCCATCGTCACCCCCTGTCACAACTGTCCACTTGTATGCGAGATTGGGCCCAGATTCTCTCCGCCTCCCCGTAACAGGGGGAGGCCAGACCGACGCTGCAAAGATGACCCAATCTCCGGTGAGACCCCTGGCCATGGTAGGACTTGCCCCAGGCGCTCACCCGTCGGCAAGATGCTCCCCATGGCTGGGGGAGTCCAGCGATGACCGGAGCGCCACCGACGCTCAGCCCAAGCCGCACCGCGTCCGCTGATCTCTAGGTAAGTCCCCTTAGATCCTCCTTTGCCTTTCTTAGTAATTTCTCCCAATTAATTAGGCTTTCTTCTGCGTTCTAACCCTCCGTTGACCATCTCCTTAGTTTTGCCTATCATCACCCATTCTCACGCACATCTCCAATCACTGCCTCCCTTTCTCCATCGCCTGAACACTTCCGACCCAACTCCTCTCCAGTTCGCCGGAGAGGGAGCTCTGGTCTCCCATCCCTCCACTCGCACGAGAGCTCATTTAACTCACTTTACCTCGTACAAGCATGCTTCGATAATTGGACTAACGAACGTAGGTACTACTTAAATGGTTAGAGCTCTCGTTGGGGTGGATTTCACGCTCTTTCATCTTTGACGATCTCATGTTGCCACCACCATCCAGACTACCCGGGTGTACAGAGACGTCAGAGCATCATCGCCAACACCTCAGGATCCTTCACCGAGCTTCTGACGTCTTTCCACGAATGGGCAAAGCTCCTGCAACTTCGTTGGAGTCCTAAACTCGCATCCATCCCGAGGAGGAGGAGCAGCCTCAGAGCGTGCAGGTGTCATTGGATGGCACCCTCCCGGTGCTCATCCAACGGCCTCTACTTGGCCATGCCGACGCCTCCTTGCATGTACAACAGTCATCCGATCTCTATGATCGGATGGTCCCAGTAGAGCCACGTGTCAGCCCTGAGCCACGTCTGAGCCTTCATTCCGCGCCTCTAGCCTCAGGGCGCCCGAGCCAAACTAAAGGGCCATTTGAAGCCACGTGGCCCGAACCTCGCCCCGATCCTGCATCGCCATCCGAGCGTAGCCTCACTTGTCCATGTCACGTGAAGGCTGGGTAAAATACAGAGGGCCCTGCCAACTTTTTCAAATTGCAAACAGGTCCAAAGAGCACGTGTATATCACGCGCGTAGGGTTAATTGCAACCGACCCCCTTCAAGTTTCAATAATCATAATTTAGTCCCCGTGCATGTGGGAAATTATAGGAAAGGCCTCACATCTTATTTTATTTGCATTTAGGTCCTTCTAGGGACTTGTTTGTAGTATTTTCTCTAGTTATTTCATGTTTTCTTTGCGTTTATGCCTCTGGATTCTTTGTTGCATATCTTGAGAATCTGACCTCCAATTTATTGATTTCAGCGGCATTGCGAAGCTTATTTCATTTTTTCCTGTTGGCATGACTTGCTTTCTGATTTGATGCTTTGATTTTTTATGATTAATTTTAGTAATGCTGTGTCTTTTATGTATTGATTTCTCATGCCTTGTATTAATTCATCGATGAAATTTGTTCCAATTAATGGATCCTGAAGTTGACTTCATTTCATTGCTTATTGATTTCAGCTAGGAAGGGCATATTTGTATTTATTTTCACTTACATTTCATGACATTATAAAAATCAAACAAAAAGTGTCTGCTTCATGTTTCTTTCTACTTGTGTCTACATAATGTCTTTGTGTGTATCGGCCTATTCGATTTTGATTCAACACTAAATCTGAATATTAGGAGTCTAAATATGTAAGTGGCTTGTGTCCTTGAGTTCGACCTTGGGCTTGCCCAAGTAAAATAAATTCGATGCTTTGATTTAATTGACAATTTCATTAGCGGTTTTTGATGGATCCAATTTAGCCCGACTGCAACGAATCTTTGAATGCTAATTTGACATTACTAAAGGTCCGAATTTGTGGTTCATCAAATGGCGTCGTTGCCGGAGACACAGTTCATCTTTCATTTTATTTAGATTTTTACTATTTGATTGGATGTTAATTTCTAACTTATAGGTCTTGTTGTTGTTTTCCTTTCATTTTTTGATAATTCTTTGATATATATCTAATGCACATTTTTTGTGGCAGGGTCCCTTGGTGATCAAGGAGTCAAGGAGCAGGAGCTCCCGCTGCGAGGAGCTGCAGAAGCAAACATTGCAGAAAATTAAAGAAAAAAATGTTTCTTGCATTTTTCATTCATGCATGTAAATAATCATCTTTATAGCGGTCTTCGTTTGAAGACTCACGATTGTAAATGAACGAAGGATTTTGTGGTTGTGTGGGACTTGCCCCACTTGAGTGTCGACCTAGGATCAGGCACGCGACTCTTTGAGTTATTTTATTTTTCATCTTATATGTTTGATCGTAGGTAGGACACACAATACTTTGAGACGCACATAGACATCGCTTCACTTAACCAAAAAATAAATATGTTCTTTCCGCTAATAGAAGCATGCTAGGTGCGGTTTTCATCGGCTTGCATACATTCAGTATTCGGTTTTCAATTCAGTCTTGTTTTTCACGAGTATAGCTAAAGGCACTGTGAGTTTTTCTCCTAAGCTTAGATCATGATTTTATCATTGCATCAGCTTTTTCTCGACATCCCTTCTTGGCTTGATCACCTAGGATTAATGGAAATTGAGAATGAGTGGTAGACGATGTTTGATTGATTTGTGCTATCATTAAATCAGTGATAACCTTAAAGCTAATAATTTGGACTGTTAATGCAAGTTAACAAATAAAATGGAGTAAAAATCATGTTTTGGGAGAGAAACACCCTTTCTACGTAGGATGTTAGGATTTGACGTATCATTTAGCCTTGCGTAAATTAGAACTTGTATGTACCACCAATAAAAATGACAAGATAAATAACCAACACTTGTTGGTTTCACGTGTGATTGGTGAATCAAAGGAAATTGTTTGGTTGATTGAGCTTTGATTGTTTCGACACCCTCCCCTAGACCCTAGGTGCTCCATTCATCTCCGTAGATTCATCCCTTCACTTGTATATCCATCCTAACCTCTTTGTTCCCCTCAGGTCTCCCTAACATCACTTATCCATATCTTTACTTAGTTTATTCTCAAGTCTAAGTATAGGGGGGACCTGAGTCCTCATAAATTCTTGACTCATTTACCCTTCTCTCCGATACTTAGGTTATTCTTAACCTAAGTATAGGGGGTGTCCTCCTCAGTTCCAGTATTTCTTCCTACACCTTAAATTGAGCCATGGCATTGTAACACTTAGTGCTATGAGGACATGACAAAATTTAAGTATGGGGGGGGGCATACCATATATACAGTATATATATTTTAGCCATAGATCTATTTTGAAAATTTGAAAAAAAATCAAATTTTTGGGGGGCTAGAGTACATATCTTCTTAACTAAGTGGGATAACTTGTTTTCAAAGTTTGAAAATTTTTTCTCTACTACGTTACATTATTTTAAAGAAGATATTTTTAAATAGTTTGAAAAAAATGGGTTTTACTTGTTTTGAAAAATCATTTGAAAATGGTTTGAAAAATCTTTATATATGTGACACTATTTTGAAAGTCTTTTCAAATTCTTTTAAAAAAAGGGTTTTAAATGAGTCTAACTTGTATATGTAAATATTATTTAAAAAAATGAAAATGAAAAAAAAAATGAAAATTGAAATTAAAAAATGGATGAAAGAGTTGGATTAAATCCCCGACACTTTCACATTCACACAGGATTAGTGATGTTCAAGAACACTTGGTTTGAGAGGTCTTGAGAATATAAGTTAACCGGCCTTAGTCATCAGGGTCTCTGACTTAATTATCCATATTTCCCTGGTTTGACATATTTGTGTCCTATATTGCATGCTTAGTCTCGAACCTTAAGAATATGATCAACACTTCACATACACGAATGTGGTTATGATGAGGTGAGTTGAAATTTCACTTGAGGGACTGAGATGAGGGATTCAAGTTTGGACTCGATTTAATGGTGCTCGAGGTTGGGATAAAATCATTGAAGGCTTCATGAAACCTGAGTGTCAACATTTTTAGCCAGTATGAGAACATGGTTCTTATGCTAATCTCTTGACATTTACCTAAGTGCCAGGGTTTGGTAAAATAAAAAAATGTTGATCAGTGCGTGCCAACTCTTGGTAAAAGCAGTGGAGCTAGCCAAAAACAATGCAAAGAAATACAAATGTTGAAAAAAGCTCTCACCTTACAAGTCAAATATCAAAGAGCTTCCACCAAAGACGAGCGCTCCCAACCATTTCAAAGTGTCTACTTGGACCACCACTATTAGGAGCAGAAGTCGGGCTTGCACCAAAAAATGGCTCTGCATCGTAAATGCTACAAGTCTGGGTGTAGAAGGTATCCTAGATACCCAAAAAAGGCACACCTCATGTACTCCCATGAAAACAAGTGCAAACGACTCCAACTTCTCTTGACGGACACACTGATCAACAACAAAAAAATGCGTTGAGTTAATAAGGACTTGAGAGGATCCTTGTTCCAATGAGAGGGGATCCTATACCCTCCATCAACTGGCCTTCCATTGACATTTCCAGGTCTGACAAATAAAGAGACGGTGGATTGATTGCAATATTTGATTAATTCCCTAGTGTTGAGGATTGGGTTCTTAGGAGAGTCTCTTGGACTGGGACCTTGGGTGAAGTTGTGACTCTACTCTTGTGACCGCAGTCAACACTTAATGTCATATCCTTATTTTATATGTATACAGAGAGAGTATGCTAAATTAGAGAAATTGGATATCTCTTGATTAGAGCTAGATTCAGCTTTGAAATTTTGGATCTCTAAAATCGAAAGTTCTTGAACAGACCAGGTCTTGTATTCACATGCACAATCGTGGGTTAATCCAACTCATTCATGATTAATGATGCTCGAGGACGAGCATAGTTTAAGTATAGGGGGATGATGAACTTCGGTTTCAACATGTTAATTTCCAGATATTAATCCCCTTGCTTAAATTAGAGTCAATAAAAACCAGGTTAATTGTTGTATATATCTAGGTATTTAAATAAATTAAAAATAAAAAATGACAAAACCAAAATTGTAGTGTTTTTATACCTTTAAAAATGCTCATAAAATAATTTCTTCCTTTGTTTGACCTCTTTTGCATTTTTAATCAACGTGAAACTTGTCGATCTCATCGAGGTCGACATCTTTCATGTTTTGAGTTTTTCCAAATTCGACCTCCTTCTCTTTCTTTTTTGACTTATGCTTCTGAATAACCTGGTTGGGCCACGTGGCTCCTTCTGGTTGAGCCACGTGGCCCGGCTCTCCTCGCACCATGCGCTCTTCACTACTAGTCGTTTGATCATTTCAAGCATGCTTCATCACAGCTGTCCACCCCACTGCCATTTTTGACGCTTCGATTGTGACATGTGTCAGCATGTAAAGGGGGTGGAGGCCTATAAATACCCATGACCCCCCATACTCCTCCTCACCATCCCACGCCCATATCTCCACCTTAGAGCCGCAAGGCCGCTGAGGTTGTGAAGGAGCACGAGAGGAGCCACGGCGAAGCCCTGTCGGTGATCGAGAGCGTTTTTAAAAGCCGTAACGAAGTTCTGTCCGCATCAGGCCGTAGTAATCAAATCTAGGACGGCTATAGAGGGATATTTCACTAAAGAAGCATTTTTCGACCCAAGTTAGACAACAATCAGGTGAGGGATTCTCAAGCACTATTTTAAAGCATTAATCTTTCGCTTTTATGCATGTTTTATGATAACAAGTATGCAATCGCGTTTTCTTGAGCTTTTACGCATGAATTGCAAGTACCGTATACCAGATATGAAATCAAGGCTTTAGAATGTATTTTCAAATATCATTTCAAGTGCTTTATGTTGATAGCATGTTTTCAAGCATAAAACTCGTTGTGGAATAGAAAGCATAAGTTTCACTACGTAGATTTGAGTTTTTATGTAAAGAATTTTGTTTTGTACGGATACTATGCATTATCGATCAGTTTTCCAAGTTCTGAATGGTTTTAGTGATCAGAATATGCATGCTATGTCAAGACTGTCTTATGTTATTGAATTAGTTGTTATGAGCATGAAATAACAAGTTCACGGTTTATTAGTGGCAAGAAAAGAATCAGAATCAGAAGATAAGCACCACAGTAGCTCTTTTATACAAATCATGAACTAGCCATTAGATATGGTGATGTCATTAGATATGACCCTGAAACCGCCATTAGATATGGCAAACCATTAGATATGGTATCAAGAGGACTTTGGGTCCGCATTCTGTATACATATAGGCTTTGGGCCGTATGCAGGGTGTTTTTGGTCTTTGGGACCGTCTGCGCGTATGACTTAGCTTTGTTTCAGCGTTCATGAGTCAATAAATTAGCCACAGTGGTGATTAGTACAAACAGCTTGATAGTGATGATTATGTTTCAGTCTATCTGCTTTTGAAGTGATTTTAATATTCAATTGCAAAACTAGCATGTTGTTATATGTAATTTTAGTCATAAAGTCTCTTTCAAGTTATTTCACAGTTTTCAGCATAAATTCTTGTCATCATGCTCATATTTCAGATTTTAGCTATATGTAAAAAGCTTGAGATCCTTTCACTGGGTCTAAGCTCATAAATGGGTTTAGACTCATCCCTTTATATTATAATTATGTACAGATCAACAGAATCACGACTAGCAGGGGAAAGGACCGCCTATACACTGGGAGGAGGTGGCTTTTGTTTTTCGTAGTTTTTGTACTGTCTGTGTTATTTTGTAAGAAGTTGTAATAGATAGAACTTGTGTAATACACTTCTTGGTGTTGTGAACTTGAAATACAAAGATGTTATGTTTTTGAGATTGCCACATGTTTACTTGAGGAAAAAAATAAAAGAAAGAACAAAGATCTCTGTCGCGGCACATCCTGGTTAGCGGGACGGGTCGTGACATCGATCCTCCTCCTGATCTCATCTGGTACGTCCGCTTCCGCCCGCTTCTATGCATGCCACGTGTCCACCTCCACCGCCGCCCGATCTCTCCATTGCGCTTAATCATAAACCGCTGGTTCCCGCCCCTTCTCAGCCATTCGATCACCCTCGGATCATATATGGGGCGTCCACGCACACTCGTCCCTCGACCATTGGATCTAATCATCCAATGATGACATACGCTTCACCCACTACCATTGATGCGGCCTGATCGATTTGATCAGGGCCGCTCTTCAGCGCTTTAAGCCCCACCGTTGGATTACCAGATCCAACGGTCCACACCTCATCTCCACCTCCAAACCCTCTCTCTCCCACGTCCTCCACCAAGCAACCCCAGTGCCCCCTTCTATTTCCCTGGACACGACTGGCATCTTCTCCACTCGCTGACCACACTCAGCCCTAGACCACTCATCCGCGACCTTCGCGGACCACATAGCTCACCACGATCACCTCTCCCTCGTCCCACGTTCCCCTCTCAATCCATTTCATCCACCACCAAAACCTCCAACCTTCAACCTTAAAATAAGCCATCGCTGCCCCCTGTCACGGCTGTCCACTTGTATGCGGGACTGGGCCCAGCTTCTCTCCCTCCCCGTGACGGGGGGAGGCTGAACAATGACCGCAAAGACGATCCAATCTCCGATGAGACCCTGGCCATGGTAAGCCTTGACCCAGGCACTCACCCGCCAGCAAGCTGCTCCCCATGGCTGGGGGAGTCCAACGATGACCGCGTGCCACCAACGCTCAACCCAAGTCGCACCGAGTCGCCGATCTCTAGGTAAGTCCCCCTTCGATCCTCCTTTGCTTTTCTTAGTAATTTCTCCCAACTAATTAGGCTTTCTTCTGCGTTCTAACCCTCCATTGACATATCCTTAGTTTCTCCTATCATCACCCATTCTCGCGCACATCTCCAATCGCCATCTCCCTTCTCCATCGCCTGAACACTTCCGACCCAACTCCTCTCCAGTTTGCCGGAGAGGGAAGCTCCGATCTCCCATTCCTCCACTCACATGAGACCTCACTTCACTCACTTTACCTCGCACAAGCACGCTTCAGCTATTGGACTAACGAACGTAGGTACTACTTGAATGGTCGGAGCTCTCGCCGGGGCAGATTTCACACTCTTTCATCTCCGACGATCTCATGTCACCACCACCATCCAGACTGCCCCGGGTGTTCAGAGATGTTGAAGCTTCATCGCCAACACCTCAGGATCCATCACCGAGCTTGTGATGTCTTGCCACGGTCGGGCGGAGCTCCTGCAGCTCCGCTAGAGTCCCAAACTCGCCGCCAGCCCGAGGAGGAGGAGCAACCCCCAGCGGTACATGTGCCTTTGGATGGCACCCTCCCAATGCTCATCCAACGGCCTCCACTTGGCCACATCGACACCTCCTTGCATGTATAGCGACTGTCCGATCTCTATGATCGGATGGTCCCAGTAGAGCCACGTGTCAGCCCGAGCCACTTTCGAGCTTCCATTCCGCGCCCTCTAGGCTCAAGGCGCCCGAGCCAAACCGAAGGGCCATCTGAAGCCACATGGCCTAAACCTCGCCCCGAGCCTGCATCGCCATCAGAGCCTAGCCTCACGTGTCCATGTCACATGAAGGCTGAGTAAATTACATGGGGGCCCCGCCAACTTCTTCAAATTGCAAACATGTCCAAAGAGCACGTGTATATTATGCACGTAAGGTTAATTGCAATTGACCCCCTTAGGGTTTCAATAATCACAATTTAGTCCCCGGCATGTGGGAAAATTACATGGAATGCCTCGCAGCTTATTTTATTTGTATTTAGGTCCTTCCAAGGACATGTTTGTAGTATTTTCTCTAGTTATTTTCATCTTTTCTTTGCGTTTATGTCCCTGGACTCTTTGTTGCATATCTTGAGCATCCGACCTCTAATTTAGTTGATTTTAGTGGCATTGCGAAGCTTTTCATTTTCTTCCTAATGGCATGATTTCTTTCTGATTTGACACTTTGATTTTTGATGATTAATTTTTAGTAATGTAGTGTCTTTTATGTAGTGATTTCTCATACCTTGTATTAACTCATCGATGGAATTTGTTCTGATTAATGGATCTTGAAGTTGAATACATTTTATGCCCATGATTTCAGCTAGGAAGGGCATATTTGTATTTATTTTCACTTGCATTTCATGACATTTATAAAAATCAAACAAAAAGTGTCTGCTTCATGTTTCTTTCTACATGTGTCTACATAATGTCTTTTTGTGTATCGACCTATTGGATTTTAATTCGACACTAAATCCGAATATTAGGAGTCTAAATATGTACTTAAGATGCTCGTGTCCCTGAGTTCGACCTTAGCTTGCCCAAGTAAAATAAATTCGATCGCTTTGATTTGATTGATAAATTCATTAATGGTTTTTGATGGATCCAATTTAGCCCGACTGCGACGAATCTTTGAATGCTAATTTGACATTATTAAAGGACCGAATTTGCGGTTCGTCTAGTGTCTCTCCAAAGGTTCAACGAGTCAATTTGGACCTGAATCGAGTTGATCCAATCTCCACCGACCATCTTCGCCGCGATCTTTTCTTCCAGCCTTCCAAGGTCCGATGAGCATCCTTTTCTTGCTTTTTTTCTATTCCTAAGACGCAGAATAAGATACTATAGCCCTCATTTCTAATTAATCTCATCGTTTAATTCACAAAAATCCAAATCGAAGCTCGCCGGAGCTGAGCTCCGATGACCTTCTCCACCGTTCTTCGACTGTTGTTCGACCTCACCTACCACCTCATCTCCTTCCCTTCTCATTTCTCCATCTCCTCGACTGCTCACCCACCCCTGATCTAATATAAATCAGCATATCCATGCTCCATCCATCGCCCTTCACCGAGCACACCATCCACCTCATCTCCACCTCAATCAATCTCCAATAAAGGCAAGGATCCTTCGTCATAGCACGACCATTCTTTCTATACCCTTTGCAGATCTTGACGATTCCATCTGAGGAGTATCTACACCAAGAAAATTCCTCCAAGCGTCAATGATCTCCAGGGGCTCCTTCGTCGAGCCCCAGACCCATTTGCGGTATCAAGCAGTCGCAAAACACCTCCAGGAAGAGATTGGACCTGTTTGCAGCAGAGGAGCTTGGAGGACGGAGGATCGATTGGTTGAAGCAAGGGAAGAACATTGTTCTTCCCTGTTCTTGCAATGGAGCACAGCCGTCTGATGCGTCGACCTAGTTATAATCCTAGCCCTCCATCTGGGGAGGTCTCCATCGTTCGATCGAGCCAAAGATCTGATCTAGATGCTTCATATGCGAAGCGGTATGGCATCATCTGAGGCGTTCGTTTGTTAAGTGAGCCATGTGGAAGAGCAAACACCATCCATCAATGTCGGTAGGGGGTATTTTGCACTTTATCCCTACCTTTTTGTATTATTTTAGTCTAGAATCTTTCATCTTTAATTTAATATATTTTGTGAACTTTATATTAAGGACCTTAACTTTCCATTATTTGTAGAAAGGTCCCTCGTCATGTCACCTCACGTTCCAATGCACGTAAGATGGTGACCTTTTTGTAAGGGGACCCCTTGTTATTTCTTGTATTTCTATTTAGTCCAGAAAAATTAAATTGAGAATATTATTTTGTGGTTAAATTGCATGTTTAACCTAACACTTTTTGATAATTGCTTTTATACGCATGTTAGTGTGTATTGATTTAAATATTCCGAAGTTTGTATTGTTGGCTTTAGGTTTCTTATAGTGGTTCAAAAATAATAAATACTTTTGGATATTTACAGATAGGTCCCTACTAGAAATCGAATTTTATTTCTTATATTTTGTTTATTAAAAATACCATTTTGCATCCAAAAATTATAGAAAAATACCTTAAATGCCTTAGACCATACTGGATCACATATAATTTTCTTAGGACATTTAAATCTCTTTCCTACTTTAAAAAAATAAAAAAAATGCATTTTGCTCTTGTTTGCATTAGGAAATCATAAAAATTGTAAAACATGTTGGAAAATTTGAAAAAATATATATTATTTATTATGTATTGTATATCTGCATACCAAAAATTCCTAAAAAATAATAAATGAAAAATACTAAAAATTAAAAAGTTCCAAAATCCTTATAAAAATTCTCAAAAATCTTTGGAAAATAAAAAAAAATCATTTATGTTTATGTATTTCATTTATGTCGTACTATATATTAAAAATAGTTTTAAGGAATTTCATACCATTTATCTATTTTAAAATATTAAAACATTTGGCCTATTTATCTATTCCCTCTTTAAGGGTATTTTGCACTTTAAAAAATACATAAAAATTAGCACAAATTACAAGAAAAATCACAGAAATAGATAAAAATATAAAAAAACAAAAAACTTTTTATTTTATCATTTTGAGTATCTATATCTATTTATATAAATATGAAATCTCACATCTTTATATATAGCTATATTTACTTATATTATTACTAATATTACTATTTAATGTTCAAAAATACCAAAAATATTTTCTAAAACCTTAAAAAATAAAAAGGGCAACTTAGGATATTTTCCAGATTTTATCTTTATTTTGTATATTTATATCTCTATTATTATATATTATATCTAATACTATACCTACTTATATCATAGATAATTAAAAAGAAAAATAAATAAATAATCAGAAAATACAAAAAGTGATATAAAATCATAAAATTAAAACACATAAACAATATATAAAAAATAAAAATTCCAAAAAAATTAAATAATTAAACCCCTTTAAAAATAAAAACCTTCACAAAAACCCAAAAAAATTGCTGTTTTTTTATCAATTTTTGTTGTCTATTCGCCTTGCCCCTGTGTTCGACCTCTACACTACTTGCCTTATACACATCTTTTATAGAGTTATAATAAATTTTAACTCCACATTTCATTTTGCATTGCTATATTTATTTGTAGGTCAATTGGTTATCACTTGACTTTAGTGAGCGGTCGCCTCAGCGACACTATATCTTCGTCTTGTGAGGATATTGCATACCCTCGCAAAAGTCTGAGTCGTCACTAATTAGCAGCTGCTCTATGTGGTGAGATACCATATATGAAGATAGTTGCAATGAAAATATAAAAGCTAACATCATCTTCTTCTAGATGTGAGTGGAATTGGAGATCTTTCGTAGTGGCACATTCCCACATATGTTATTTATGATTAGAGTAAGATTGATGTTTGTTCAATTTAATTAATTGACATTTTGAATAAATAATTGAATTATAGATCTACGTCAAATTGAGTAATAAACTTGAAATCAAGAGTCTGAATGAATTGATTTTTACAAAACTCAATTCAAGATTGAAGTTGGCAAAAATCTCAAAAAGAAAGAAAACCATTTGTTTCCAAGCATAGGATGCATGTAAACAAGTGGATTGAACCAGAGGAAGGAGAAGAAGATGTTTTCTAAGGTTTGGGACTAACTTGAAACTTGGTGGCTGAAGCAGGTTGAGCGGAAGAATTTATTGGTGGAGCATAGAGGTGCCAAAGGAATGTGTGAGCATTACCAAATGTGGAGGGAGGAAGAAGAACTTATCACATATTTTGATATCAGTGATGAAAAGGTTAGTCATTATTTTTGATAACTTAGATGAGTTGTTTGTTCATTCGTGTATGAACCTTTATTTAATATAATATTCTTAGATGTTTTGTTATGGTCAACTTTTTTACTCAATGGCTGCTTTTTCAAAATTTTTTGGTTGGAATCACAATGTACTAAAAGTTATAGACTTTACACTTCTTCTTTATTATTTTTTTAAATGTAATCTCTAATATTTGAATTTATTAATATATTTTTAACTATTTTAAATTAAAATAGTAGAAACCACATAATACACGTATACTTCCATCTACACGCTTACTTGCTTCATACTGCCTACCGGAATGAATATTACGTACCGTTCCAAACCTTTATTCTTGACTATATAATTATACATCCTCTCCTATTGCTCACCATTAGGTATGCAAATGGATGGATATAGATACAGACATAGGTGTTACTATATTCTTATGTTTTTTAAAATAGAGATATTTACACCTATAACCCTGAGTAATTTTGTAATTATCCCAGAAACCCTGTATAATCACGAATTACACTCAGAACCTTGAATACATACTCCGTTTTACACCCATAACCTTCCGTTAGTTTTCTTCATGTATGAACTAACTGCTAGGATTAATCTAACCAATTCATGATCTAACAACTATGATTAATCAAAACAAAAAAAGAAAAGAAATGTCTTGCATTGGCAGTGGGGTTGGATTCCATGGGACTGCGGGGGGGGGGGGGGGGGGTGTGGGGGCTCCGACTGCTGCTAGCCGGGAGAGGTGGGGGGGGGGGGCTTGCAGCACATGGGCGAGGGGTCAGCACCGGGGATGCTTTGCAGGTCGGCACGCGAGGAGGGGGGAGGGGGCTTTGCAATAGGTCGGTACGGGGGCAGGGTCTTTACAGGAGGTCGGCACCAGGGAGGCTTTGTAGGAGGTCAACACGACCCGGGGTGGGGTGACGGGGAGGGGGCTCCGACTTAGGCTGCTTGCGGGGGGGGGGGGGGGGGGGGGGAGCTCCGACCTGGGGGACTTGCAGGCGGGGGGGGGGGGGGGGGGGTGCTCTGATTGGGCCATGCGATGGGGGGGGGGGGGGGACTGCGTGCCAACGGGGAGGGGGAGCTCCGATCTGGGGCAGGAGGGGGAATAGTGGCCTTTTTGTAAATAATTAAAGTTAAAGGGCATAAAATATAAAATAGTTGACACATACTGTTATAGTTAATCTGAAATTGGATGGAAGTTAACACATGATTATGGGTATAAGAGTTAAGCATTACTCAAGGTCTTTAATGTAATTCGTGATCATCGAGGGTTTCTGGGGTAATTACGAAATTACTCAGGGTTATGTGTGTAAATATCTCTTTAAAATATGGATACGTATACATATATCTTGTGGATATTGAAAATCATAAACCATGTCCTTAAATATGGATACATATAATGAAAACAAATAACCATAATTTAGGCACAAATATTTTATAAACAGATATGGATTATCCTACGGATAAGCTATTTTTTCCTGACATTTTAATTCTATATAATATTTTGTAAAGTTGAAATTAATAGATAATTAAATAAAAATAATGTAAACTACAAATACAAAAAATAAAAGAAAGTAATATGTAAACTAAGCAACTATTCTAATAAATAGTTAAATAACATAAGACATATTTTGAGTAAACTACCAAAAAAGACCCCTACGTGCCTTAAGTCTAGATTAGGGGTCTCAATTTTGAAATGCTATGAAAGTTGAACTAAACTTTCATCCTTTGACATCGACATAGAAGAGTCGTGAATGCATGAGCTTGTATTTGAGACAAGAAAATACCAGACCATTCTTTGTTACGTTTCAAAAATGAGGCCCTTATTTTTTGAGATAAAATTGGAGTCTTTTTTGTCATTTATCCTATATATTTTTCTTCTTGCATTTGAAGTGGCTCTATAACATGTTATATTACATATAACTCCATAATATATTTAGATATTTGTTTATGTACACAATGATATATGTTTATGATTTACATACACAGATTAGTAATACAGATATCCGTATCTGTATTTACCTAGAAAATTTGTAACTATATCCTCAAAAAATTTGAAAATGATATCCATATCCATATCCTTTCCACAAACAAATAAAAACTTATATCTCTATCCATGTCCATATACATCAAAATAAAAAATACATATCTATAGCCGCTTAAAACTGGATACGACAACGGCAAGTAATGCCATTAAACACAATGGTTATGATGTCAGATTAATATTTCTAATAAGATACATCGTTGACCTAATCGACTTTTACTAAAACTAGAAGATAAGGGAAGAAGTATTTTTAATGTCATTACTTGGCCTCATTTATAAAGATTCAAATCATATTATAAGACGATGATTATTACATGTTAATTTATATTTGAGCATATTTCAACAACATAATCCCTCATCCCTTCATATACCTCATAAGTCAATCTTACTTGGCTCGAAAAATATGATCGAAGTGACAAGAACTAAAGCTGATTAAGATTGAGTTGGTACATCAAGGAGTAACCGAGTTATGCCTCCAAAATATATGCTCAAATATAAACTCTTGCATGTAACAACGATCGCTATATTGTATGGGTGGAATCTTTTATGGAAATCCATAGTTCGAGACCTCCGAACTAAGGAAAGACAACATAAATACAATATTATATGGACACTTTACGTCTTCATATATGTGTGTTACATATGATGACTGAAAGATCTCTGTAAAATGTAACCATTTACGTTGTCAAGGCATTTACGCAGATTTGGCTTGTTTAGGAGAGGGATATGGACCTATGTGAACCTAAAATTGTGTCTAATTATAGTATTCTAGATACCATTATTAGTAGTGTACATATATAAAAATTGAATTGTACATGCACACATCAAAATCTGTGACCATTGGATGACGATAACTTATCTCGAAGTGATGCCAACAATTTTATAAAATTTTAAAAAATATAACATATTAGTAAGTGATAAAATATTCTTATATGTTGCACACGTCTCCCATTGTGCAAGGTCAGATATCATCCAGTGTGGTGAGACGCACGTGGTGTGATTTTTTTATGTGATTGAACATTTAATTAGTGTCTATCTAACTACTAATTATGTGGCACACTTGGTTAGATTATCTACAGTTTAATGTGATATATAATCACAATAGCGTTTTTAAAAATATTAAAATATGTACAGTATCACACACAACTAAAACCAAAACCTATCCAACATACCTATATACACGTACATATACACATTCCCATATCCACGCACACACACACACCATATACATGTACACACACCTCTCGTATCCACACATACACAGACACATACCATACGCGTGTACACACAAATACCCCCATACCCACACATACACGCTACACACACACACCCTAATATCCACACATGCACGCACACCATACAAGTATGCACACATACCCACATACCCACACATACAAGTATAATATGAATATACACCCACACATACCCACACATACACACATACTATAAACATGTATACTCATGCGTACCCCCCACACCCATACTCACACATAGACACATACTATACACATGTACACTCACTACAACAAAATAGGCTTCTAGTGACAAAACTGAAATGACAAATTAATGACTTGTAGTGACGAAAAGGGCTAATATGACAAATATTTCGTCACCACAACTCTATCTACACAAGTCGCGTCACCAGAGTATGTGATGACTACAAGACGGTAACAATGCTTATTTTGACAGCTATTTTGTCACTACAGTCATAAAGGTAGGTTGGTTGTGGTGACTAAATTCATAAGTCACCACAACATTAACAGTCTGGAACAATTATTAATTTTGTGCATATTTTGTCTGGGAGAAACCCATACAAATCGAAACCAATATACACATGATACGTGCTCCAATTTCCTTTTATATTAATAAGCATGCCAATCTTACAATGAATTATCCACAATTATCTACAAAGTTGCACCTCAACACATACATGCATATTTGTGCTTATTTGTGAGTTTGTCAGGTTGTCAAGGACCTCGACGGGAGCTTTGCATTTGTCGTCTACGATGGCAAGGCTGGTGCAGTTTTCTGTGCCATGGTGAGTTTGTCAGTTTTGATGAACTTACGTGAATGGATCTGAACTGTGAATTCACCTGCAGAGCTCAGACGGAGGAATCCCGTTGTACTGGGGCATTGCTGCCAATGGATCTGTAGCGATATCGAACGAGCTGGATACGATCAAAGACGGCTGCGGCAGGTCTTTCGCACCTTTTCCTGCCGGTAAGTTTACAGAAACTGCAATCTTTTGCTATCCACAACAGAGATCTGAGGTGTGCGCATACTTGATTCTCTGCAGGGTGCATGTTCCACAGCAAGGGAGGTCTGAGGAGCTTCGAACACCAATGAACAGGATGAAGACGATGCCGAAGGTGGACAGCGAAGGCGTCATGTGTGATGCCAACTTCAAAGTGGAATGCTAGTCGAGGATCAGCAGCATGCCTCGCGTCGGCATTGCCGCCGACTGGACTTCCTGGGACGAGCTCTACTCACACATATCCACACATACGTGCGCGTGCGTGTGCGCGTACACACACACACACACCATACTCTCTCATGCACACCATGCATGTGTACACACACACACACACACACACACTCCATACCCACACACACGCAAGCGCACGACACACATAACCAACTCACATACCCACACACACGTATACCATACAAGTATACACACACATATCCACATAGCCACACATATACGCATACTATATATGCACGTATAAGCACACATACCCACATATACATGCTATTATATACATGTATACTCACACATATCTCCATACCCACACATACACACATGTTATATACACGTACACAATCCCCCAACATCTATACACATGCACATTATATACGTATACACATACCCACACATGCACGTAGACTATTCCCATATACTCGCTCACACTAGACAAACCCACATCACGTACATGTAGTCCACACGCTGCACTACACATAGGTATGATCATTACGACACACATACACACCTAAATAAGCATAGTGACATTACCACACTAACAAACACCTACGATTTACACATAATAATACACCTATACTAGCATCTACACATTCTACAATGTGTTATTTATAATCATTTTGTTGGTTTTTGTTCCACAATGAATACACACACATCACAATGTTATTTCTATTATTATCTGACTATGCATTTCATCATACACCTTACATACATCTTTAATTGCATATGGATTACTCTACTATAATTAAATCAAACCTCTAAACTATATCATTTTAATGATTTAGAACTCAAACAACATGATAACAAACTAAGATCACAAATAATGAAGTTATACTCCAACTTAAATTTGTAAACCCTAAAATCATTTATTTATTTATACATATTGAGCAACGGAAATAAAAAAAAGAGGAAAGAAAGGGTCAAAATACCTTAAAGAAGGGATGATGGTGTGTGGATGGGGCAAACGAACGACGACGGAGGCATGTGAGCATGAACAAAAATCATCGAAGAAGGGTTTCAGGGGAAAAAATTTTGTGAAGAATGAAGAAATAGAGGAACACGATTGCATTCTTTCTAGCAGCGGCAACAAGTACACTTATTTCTCGCTATGTGCTTGCATGGTGCTCATCCCCGAATTGTCCACGTGTGTAACAATGACGTGTTCTAATATTTAAATGGGCCAGGATGGTGGGTGAGCACAATGTTGTCCAAGTGCTTGCACTGTCCTCACTAGGTTGTTAATGTATCTACGATTCATCACTCTAAACGTTGAAAATAGAGCTCTGTTCCCGAGTAATTAGCTGCATTTCATCACTTATATTGCATAATTAACATTCAGCATGTGTAAATAATGTCTGTATTTTAGCATTCATATTTGCAATAAATAAGGAGCCAAATTCACGTGTAAATATTTACCTGTATATTAGCCAAATTCACCTATTTGTATATATTTTTACTAACTCCAAATCCAATAAAATCAACTCTATAGTGTATATATTACTAACACTAATAAAGAAAAAATATCAAAAAATACTAACTTTTAAAATTGACCAATAAAACCCAAATCCAAATTTGAGATTATGAACCTTAAAAATACACATGTCTCTATCATACAGTGTCCGATTTAGCTCTAATCACTTTTAAAGTAATATACATCCAAAGACCTTCAAAACAAGACCAATTTCATGAAAATAGGATATCGTGTGAAACTTGGATTTTGGGCCCCTATTGTATATTGTACATATTGACCTTTTTGTCCTTGTATTTTATCTTTTTATTTTCTTACTTATAAAAATCCAAAAATTTAGATTAAATTGTAAATATTCCTTCATATTTTATCTATTTTTATTTTGATTTTTCTCTTATTTAAAAATGACAAAAAAATGTAAAAGATAAAAATGCGGTATTTTATATCTATAAGATACCATCCAAAAATACTTTTTGTACAGATGGCTTCCTTTGATTTTCAGTCCTTTACGGAAGATGTAGATCTCGTCGGAGACGAGCAAATTTTGTGTTGACACTTTTTGATTTGACTTCTTTTGATATTTCTTTTTGATTTTTCTTTCGATTTAAATTTGGATATTTGTGGGAGCGACACATGACAGCTCCTGGAGCCGCCACGTGTCATAATTATTGTTATAATTATTTATTTTAATTAATTAATTATTTACATTTATTAATTTATTTTTATTTTTATTATTTTTTCTACCTTTATTTTCTCTTCATTATTTTTAATGGCCTACTTATATTACTTTTTTTATTTTTTAATCTATTTCCCTTTTACTTCTTCTCTACTCTAACTTGTTCCCCACTCCAAGTCTCCACCTCCTCTATCTTCTCCACTTCTTTTCTAACTCCCTCCTCTCCTTTTTATTCTTCTCTCCTCTCTCATTTTCCTCATCCGCCATTCTACGAGTGAGAAAGGTTCTAGCCACGTCGAAGTCGCGCGGTGACAACTCCTTCTTCAACGTCAAGCAACGATGAGCCAAAGGCGAGATCCGGTGGTCCGTACCACCGTCACGAGTTTTTTGAAGCTCGTCCAGCTTCTTTGCTCTGATTTCGCCCGGAGCTGATCGAGACGATAACCGGAATCCATCATAGCTGCCTCGCAAAATTCGGCGAATCACATGTAAGTATCTTGCTATCTTCACTTCGTCATTTTTTTATCCAACAAATCCCCCTATCGTTCATCACCAAAACATTTTCATAAACACCACCACCATCACAATCGTCACCATCACCAAATCACCACCATTTCACCCTTTCATCTTCACTACTATTCTCTGTTTACAAAAATTTCAAAAAATAAAATAAAACAAAATACAAAAAAAAGTTGCAGCTTATCCATTCTGCCGCCGCCGCCTGCAACCGCCTTTCCTCACGGATGAGGTGGTGAGGAGGCAGTCTTCCTTGACTCGGGGTAGCATATGAGGGTAGTACTTCTAGGCGGAACCTCTCTTCTTCTTTTAGTGAAGGAAGTGCATCTCAACTTGGTCTGGTTGCCATGAGGTCTAACAACAGGAGTTGTGGGTTGCAATAATGCTTCAAAAGAGGGATAGTCTACTGGCTAAAGAGGAAAAACTCCTTATGTATATACGCTGCACATTGTATATGTTGTATAGATGCACTTAAAAAAAATGCAAAAATAAAATAACTCCAAAAAAGTGGCGGGTCTGATAGAAAATGATAATCCCACCGGAGTATGTATATAGTGCAATAAGCAAAGCTTGAGATTCATGCCCCACCTTATGTGGCTCGCAGCAGGGAGACTTAGCTACACTGGTTGAGCTCCCAAGGATACATGGCTACACTGGCCATGGTCCATTCTCTTCTTCCCCCTCTTCTTAAGCCGGTTGAACTTGAACTTAGAAGGGAATACCCCGCTCCTCGAGGAAAAAGTGGCCAGACTAGGGTCATGGAGTTACCTTGTTGGGGAGGGTTGTCAAGTTACTACTTCTGAGGTGGAAGAGCTTACCTCACTTACACAATACAAGAAAAGACTCATAGTCTTCAGGGTTTGTGTATGTAGACTTGTTCTGATCTGGATTATTGAGAAGTCTTGACTATAGATTAGTGGATCTTAGAGGCTGTTGAGTTTTAAACCTAAGTCTAAATAAGGTTCCGACACATTAATAATCCAAAGATCTGATCGAGCTCCATATTTCAATTTAATGAAGGCAAGTTTAATAATCAACCTTGATCCATGTATATTCTCCTCTTTTTCTTTTTCTTTTTCTTTTTCACTTCTTTTTCAAATAAATGTTTGCTAAGGGACTAGCAAAGTTAAGTATAGGGGGGTGATGAATACCCAATTCATCACTCTTTATTCTTTTATTTTAGCTACAAAACCTTTGCCAAACACATGTATATCCCTGTAAATATCAATAATTGTCAAAATGCATGCATTGTGTAAAAATGAATAATTAGCATGTTTTTGTGCATAAATAAAAGAATAAAGAAACAAAAGAAAAAGAGGGAGATATTTAGAATAAATATTGAGCGACCTAATCCCAAGGGAGGGCTCAGCATGGGCCTGACCGCATAAAGCCAAAGTAGAGAGAGATAAGGAAGCTCATGTGTGTAAATATACCTATAAATAAATAAAAATATTTTCCTCTAAATAACAATAAAAATGAGTTTGTATTTATTTGTAAATATGTGTACATATTAAATTAAAATAAAAATGAGAAAAATAAAAGAAAATTAAAAAGAAAAGAAAATACCCTTCCCTATTGTATATACACCATGTACATAAAACCCTTCATCTATTTATTTATCCCTATAAATAAATAAATAAAAATCCCATAAACATTGTATATACTCTATACTTATAGTGTAAATAAATAAAATAAAACCATAAAAAGAAAAATAAAATAAAAAGGAATAAAAATAAAATTAATTTCCTATATTGTATATATATCATGTATATAAATGTACATAACTATTTATTTAACCCTTGTAAATAAATAATAAAAATAAAATAAAAATACCAAAATATTACAAATTTTATTCTATAAATAAATAAAATATAAAATTGGAATAAAATGTACAAAAATAATTAATTAAAAATCAAAATAAAAAATTACAATATTGTATATACCAATATATAATATACTATATTGTAAATACCTAATTTTTATTTCAAAAAAATAAATAAAAATCACAAAAAATTAGTTTATAAATAAATAAAAATTATGTTTTAACTTTTTCCTAATTCGGCCATTTACTATTTTATATTTAATTTCCAAATCTTTATGACGTGGCCGCATCCCATTGGTCCACGGGGGATGTTGACCCCACGTTCAACTCCCCTGGACCACAACCCCACGGATCTGCGCCCAACCCACCTTTTCTCCCAATTATTGCGCTTTGATACGATCATCAAATCACTAAACCCCAGGTCCTGATTAAAGAGGAATCAACCGAGATCCACGCCCGGTGGTCTTTCCTCGGGGTCCGAGCTCCGATTTCCATGCCCGACTCCATCTTCTCAGACCCCTAGGACTATTTAGTCTCAGCTCCGCCGCGCATTGCACGCTATCTTTGGCTCCGCCTTTCCATCCCAGGACCTCCACTACCTTCGCCTGAGTGACAGCGAGCTGAGGGTGGTGTTGCAGTGAGGAGGGAGTGTCCAGCCACTGATCCGACAGTTCTTCGCCGCCGTGCGCCGCCTAGGAGTAGCGCTCGAGCCTCGGGCATCGACGTCCCTCGAGGCAAGGACCAGGAGCTTCAGAAGCTCTTCCACAGTCGACCTCGACCATCTGGTAAGCTTGATTCGTTCTATCTTTCGCTAATTTCCATTTATGCCCAAATCTATCGTTCGCCGTCATCAGCTGATTCCGACCATATCCGTCACTATCTCGACCATCGGAGTCGACCCTCACCTTCGCCCTTCTCCCCTGCACGTTCTTCACCCATCCATTCAACCCAGTTCGCCCCGGAACTCGGAGTCGAACTCCTTCGCCGTCGCATCGCCGGAGTTCCTTCGCCCCGACGCATCGTTCACCCATTTCACCCCTAACTTGGTCGAGGCATTTTGCCCTCGACCCAGGAGCGTGTTGCGATACTTTGCAGGTCTCGACAGACCCATCTGAGGGCCTAAGCATCCAGAGGCAGCAGCTCCAGGCCATCACCGCCGCCGGAGCTCCTTGGAGCTCGCCGGCCTCATCGGAGACCAGCAGCAGTTGCGAGACATCTTGGCGGAGCCATTCCGCATCTCAGGAGCAGCAGAGGAGGACCACTCCGCGCGTATCGGGCCGGCGAAGTTCGCTGGCCACCTGTTCTTTCTTGACCTTCCTCAGCCGTCCATCTAGCCTCTCGCCCAGTTTTGATCTCGCCCGTCCATTGGCGAGGGGTCAGCAACCATCAGATCTGAGATCGGAGCTCATCTGGAGCGTCCGTTGCAGAGGAGAGGCGCCCTCGATTCCAGCCGTCTGATCAGCCACGTGGCGCCGCCCCAGTCCATCTGATAATAAAGGGTAATTTACCCTTAGGCCCTTTGCCTTTTTATTTTTATTAAATAGTCATGTAAATATTTTATAGAGTTTATTTTAGTTTGGTAAAATTGCATAGAGGACCTTGTCATTTACTTTTATTGCATTTTCCCCCTGTTAATGTGAGACACATGCTTCGTCACGTGAGTTGTTGGTGATTTTGCATATATGGGCCTGTAGTCTGGATGTGTTACTGATTGAAATATATGTTTTGATAATTGCACTTATGTCCCTGTGAATGATTTATTTCCGCATGTGTCGAATATAGTGGGCTTTTTACAACTTAGCCCTTGGACTTTTAGCGCTTGTTGCTAATAAGTCCAGGAACTTAAGTTTCATTGCATATAGGTCCTCAGTGCCCAGCCCACGTGCCGCGCGCGTGGGAAACGTGGTGAAATTACACGAGGACCCCCTGCATTTCTGAGTTTGTTCCTTTTAGGCCCCAGAAGATACTTTTATGACAATCAGGTCCCTATGCACTATGGACTCTTGATTATTTTAAATAAAATATCAAAGTTCATCCAAATTGAGTGAAAATTTGAAACATGGCTCCTGCAACTGTGTAGAATTTTCACTAATTTTTGGGAAAATTTTTGAGCCCTTTTATTATTTTTTTAAAATTCAAAAACCTCTAATTTTCTGCCTGTCCAGATTTAAAATTCACAAAAATATAAAAACCTCTTCACAAATTCTAAAAAATTCAAGTTTTGTGTTTTTAAGTGTGTTTGATTTTCTGACCAATTTTGGTCATTTTTGGATTCATAAAAACCATAAAAATTGAAAAATTCCTAAAACCATAAAAATTAAATAATTCATAGGAAATTCCAAAAATAATAAACTTTTCTCCTGATTTTTCCTTTTGTTTATATTTTCTAGGAAAAATACCTCCAAGCCTTGAAAAGACCATTTAGTATTTCTAATTGGTCTTTGAATCTTGGCTGGATAGCAACACTGATTTTCTTCTTTCTTTCATTTTTAAAAAATTCCCTAAAAATCAGAAAATCCTCAAAAGTTCACTAAAAACAGTCAAAAATATAAAAATTCTAAAAATATTTTTTTTTTGAATTTTTAGAGCATTTTTGAATAATTAAATAATTGCTTGAAGTTGTGTGTTTTCTTTATTTTCTTATTTTCTTTATTATTAAAAATCCACCAAAAATAATTTGCTTTTATTTTATTTGTTTTTAGACTACTTCGTAGGCCACGAGGCCATCTCGTGCTCCTCAAGTTCGACCCTGGGAGCTATACCAGGTCAATCCTATAGCTAGGATCGCTATCTTGATTTTTATCGTGTTTCGATCTTTATTTGGTTGTCTGATCTTTTTCTTGATTGAGCTTTGAGTCCTGAGTGACTGAGATCACAATGACCGTAGTTACACCTTTACCTTAGTCGCACGGGCGGCTCATCAGAATGGCACCGTTGCTGGGGAGCACAGCTTAGTAGTCGGTTTCTTTTTCTTTTTATTTTGTTTTTATTTTCACGGCTTTCCGCGGCTTTTTCGTAGTCCGCGACTTTTCGCGGCTTTTTATTTTTCGTTTATTTTTGTTTTATTTTCTTTTTTATTTCTTTTCTTTTATTGTTGTTTTTGTTTGTTTATTTTTATTTTCATTTTTACATATATATCCTGTTTTCTTTTTCTTATTTTATTGGCTTTATTTTTATTTGGTCTGTGACACTCTTCTGTTTCTTGCGAGGGCCCGAGGACCGAGGCAGCGACTTTCGAGGAGCCGGTACAACCGCGACTTTTGGAGGCGGCTCCCTTCTGCACGGAGCCGCAGGAGAGCGCGAGGAGGCAACCGAGTGCGGGAGCTTAGATTAGAGTAGCTTATATTTTATTTCCCGCATTATTTGGATAATTGTAATAATACAGGGACAACAGGACACTTGGACTCTTTTGAGACTTTAGGGGTCTGTTTCGCCGAGCACCGGTGTGCTGGGGGGACCCCTTGGTTTTTACGCAGCTTTTTAGCGGTTTTGATTTCTTTTCAGCTTATTCAGTTTCTCGCAGTTTTTCGAGCCCCTAGCCTTAGGATTTTCTGCTTGACTGTGACGTAATAAATAGGATCCAAACACCCTAATACATCTGTCTGTACCTATAGATCGGTAATTGGACCAATAGAAAAAAGATTAATAAAATAGTCGATCCACTACCTTCGAGCCTACGTGCTGCAGCCCACCCTGCCAAGCGTTGCTCCTGAACTCGATTTGTCGAGAGGAGAAGGGGTGGACCGAGACCGAACTCTTGGATTGGAGGCTAGTGGTCGACTAGATGTTCTTTCGAATAGAACTGTTGTTTAGGGCTCGGTTTTCTGCTTGCACCATTTAGGTAGTTTTATTTCAGTCTTTAAATTCTACATGGATCATTTTGCATGTAGACTGCTGGAGTCAGGTACGCATCTCTTACTCTGCATGCATCATTGATTTTCTCGCGCATCGGCTTTTTCGACCTCTCCCCCTTGATTTTTGGACTTAATAACCAGGAGAACCGAAAAATTCGTTAGGCGATTTTGCTTTTTATTGAAAAATACCTAAAAAAAATGAAAAACCATAAAATTGGGACTGGTTAACTCTATTGACCCTAAAAGACACTTCACCGAAAAATTTGTCTTGGGGAGAGCAACCCCCTCCTTGTCTGGTTTGCTTGCACGAGAGAGTGGCCCGCACACTAGGTAGAGCCATATCCGATATTTTTCTCGACTGATTACCAGCTCTTTCTGTATGGGACAGTCGGTTGAGAAAAATATTGGATTCCCAACAGGCCACATTAATCTCTCTACTATCCTGACTTCTCACCTAATAAAATCGACAAGATAATTGACCGAGCTTTTACGGTCTTCAGCTCGTGTTGCGTAGGTGAATCGGGGGTTTGCTTGTGGTCATTGTTGTTACCAGATCTCATCCGCCCAACTCTCCAGATAAATATGATGGGCAGAAGGTCTCTTAGGCAACCTCTGGCTGCACCGCTTCCTAGCACTTCTGCCCACTCATCTAGGTTGGTTCGCGAGAGCCGAGACCCGCTCTCCGAACCCGAGTTCGACTCCACCCTGTTCCCCCTCGACCCCCTTCTTTCAATTCCGAGATACCAGTGCCAGAGGAGAGACCATCAGATGATTTATCGGCACCTGAGTTTGGGTCTTTTGCTTTTGCAGAGACCATGGCCAGTAGCAGTGATGACCGCACCAAAGGTCCCTGATGAATACTCATTCATCACTCTTTATTCTTATATTTTAGCTACAAAAACCTTTGCAAATACATGTAGATATGTGTAAATACAAATAATTAGCAAAAGGCATGCATTGTGTAAAAACTAATAATTAGCATGTTTTTGTGCAAAAATAAAAGAACAAAGAATTAAAAGAAAAAGAGGGAAATATTTAGAATAAATATTGAGCAACCTAATCCCAAGGGAGGGCTCAGCATGGGCCTGACCGCATAAAAGCCAAAGTAGAGATAGATAGGGAGCTCATGTGTGTAAATAGACCTGTAAATATACTTAAAATATTTTCCTCCAAAAATAGAATAAAACGGGCTTGTATATATTTGTATATATTTGTAAATATAAAATCCAAATAAAAATAGAGAAATCAAAAAGAAAATAAAAATATTCACTTGTATATATCCACCTTGTACATAGAACACTTATCTATTTATTTAGCCTTATAAAGAAATAAATAAATTAAAATCCCTAAAAATCTGTATATACTCTATATTTTATGGTGTAAATAAATAAAATAAAAACTACAAAAACAAAAATCAAATAAAAAGAACAAAAATTAAAAACCAAAGAGAACTTTGTAAATATACCATGTATATATATGTACATATCTATTTATTTAACCCTTGTATATAAATAATAAAAATAAAATAAAAATACCTTTTTATTCCTAATTTTATGCTATAAATAAATAAAATATAAAATGGGAATAATAATGTACAAAAATAATTAATTAAAAATCAAAAAGTAAAAACCTATATTGTGTAAATACCTATGTATATCACTATAGTGTACATATCCTATTTTTATTTCAAAAAATTAATTAAAAATCACAAAAAATAGAAAAAATTAAAACAACATTTTTCATGTTCTGAGTTTTTAATAATTCGGCCATTTATTATTTCTTTTCAAATTTTCAAATCTTTTCCACATGGCTGATCCTGATTGGTCAACATGGGACGTTGACCCCCCGGTCAACTCCCCCCAGGACCACTGAGCCCCATATCCGAGCCTGCAACCCGACTTCTCGAATTTCTCTACGCTCGATCCGACGCCCATACCCGCAAATCCCGGGCTCTCCTTCTTCCTTGTGCATCCGAGATCCTCGCCCGATCATCCACGTGGGGATCCGCGCTTCGTGGAACCCTGTCCGATCCCCTCTTCTCGGACCTGCACTCGCATATAAGCCGAGCTCCGCCTCCATTTCATTTCATCTTTGGCTCATCCATTCTCCACCCCAGGACCTCCATCGTTTCCGCGAGAGTGACATCTCGCTTCCGGTGGTGTCGCAGCAAGGAGGGAGCGTGTAGACCATCGATCCGGCAGCTACGCGCTGTCGTGCGCCGCCTGGAGGTGGTGCTCGAGCCTCGGGCACCGACGACCCTTGAGGCAAGGACCTGGAGCATCCCCTGCTCTTCCACAGTCGATTGCGTCCATTAAGTAGCTCTATTTCTTTCTCTATTTCCCTAATTTATGTTTTTGCCCAAATAGCTCCGTCGCCGTCCTTCGCCGATTCCGACCACCTCAGCTATCCGTTCGATCATCGAAATCAACCCACATATCCGCCTTCTCTCCGCGCACCTTCTCCACCCACTCATCCAACCCAGTTCGCACATGAACTGGGATTGGGGCTCCTTCGTCGTCGCGTCGCCGGAGCCCCTACACCCCGCCGCACCGTTCACCTTCACCTCCGCTTACAGGGTCGAGGCACTTTGCCCTCGACCCGCGAGTCTGTTGCCGTGATTTTCAGGTTCATCCGATCCCATCTGGGGGCCTCGACCATCTGGTGCAGCAGCTCGACCTCCGCCGACGTCGCCTGAGCTCCCAGGAGCTCCGTCGCGTCATCGGAGGAGTCCATTAGACGCGAGAGGCCAAGGTGATTCTTCTCCGATCAGTAGCAGCCCGCGAGGAGGTCTCCAGCGCCCACATGAGCCCGGCAAACCTCGCCGGAGTCTAGTTCTTCGAGCAACCTCCGCAGCCGTCCGATCGTCCTCCAGCTCTAATTTACATCGTAGTCGTTCATGCTAGGAGCAGCTGTCATCGTTCGATTCTTGGAGGAGTGATCGCGACCGTCCGATCAGCGAGGTCTTCCCATGTCGCTTCCCAGTCACCCGATCTTCCACGTGGGGAGATTCCAGCCGTTCGATCTCGTTGAGGGATCCTTGCTGAGGCGCCAGCCCACCCTGACCGTTGGATCTACACGTGGTGCCCATCTGACCCTCAACTTAATAAAGGGTAAACATCTCTTAGGCCCTTAGATTTTTAGGTGTTAATTTGTAGTCCTGTAAATATTTTAGACATTTTATTTGCGTTTGGTAATTTACATAGAGGACCCTGTCATTTTTGGTATTTACTTTTATACCCCTGTTTGTAGTGGAGCACGTGCGTCGACACGTGCTTTTGTGGGTTAATTGCATGTATGACCTTCATGTTTCAGGGTGTTAATGAATGGATTTAAGTTTTTATTAATTGCAGATATATACCCCTGTGCGTGGTTTAATTGTGCATGTGCTTTATTTCATGGGTTATTTACACTGAAGCCCCTGGACTTTTAGTACGCGTTACTAAATAGTCTAGGAACTTTAGTTTTCTTGCAATTAGGTCCCTGTGTGCCCAGGTCACGTGCCTCGCACGTGGTTTCTTGGAGAAATTGCACTGGACCCCCTGGAACTTGTTTTAATTGCGTACAGGTCCCTGTGCATTGTACCCTTGTTTTTATTTTTAATAAAATAGCAAATTAACTCCAAATTCGATGAAAATTGGATACATGGCTCTTGCCATAGTGTAAAATTTTCTCTAATTTTTGGAGACTTTTATGATTATTTTTGTTATTTTAAAAAATTCAAAAACACTCATTTTTATTACTGTCTAACTTTAAAATTCACAAAAATATCAAAACACCTCTAAAAATTACAAAAAATTAGGTAGTATCTGTTTTGCCTTGTTTGATTTTCTGACCAATTCTGGTCATTTTTGGATTTATAAAACCCATAAAAATTACAAAATCCCTAAAAACACATAAAAATTCTAATCAATAAAAGAAAAATAAAAAATTAATAATTCTGGTGCCTAAATTTTCCTTGCATTTTCTACTACATAGGAAAATTACCTTCAGACCTTGATAGGGCCATTTTGCATTTTAAATTGGCCCTCCAAGTCTGACTGGACAGTACCTTCATTTTTCTGTCTTGTTTGATTTTTATAAAATTCAATAAAAATCAGAAAAATACCAAAAATTACCCAAAAACAGCAAAAAATATAAAAACCTAAAAACATTTTTGTTTGAATTTTTGGGCGTATTTTGAGTAGTTTAATAATTGTGTGTAGTTGCTTGTGTATTTGTTTTCTTACTTCTTTTATTGATTTAAAAATCCAAAAAATATAAAAAGATTAAAAATCCACCAAAAATACCTTTCTTTTATTTTATTTCAGTTCTAGACTACTTCGTAGGCCATAATGCCATCACGTGCTCCCTGAGTCCGACCCTGGTCGCTATACCAGGCTAATCTAATAGCCAGGACCACTATTATTTTTATTTGATTGTTATCTGATTTTTGGTGGTCTGATCCTTATTTTTCTTGATTGACCGATTGATCTCTTGAACGACTTGGGTCGCAACGACCTTTGTTATTTCTTCACCTTAGTTGCTCGAGATTTTTCGATCATCAGAATGGCGCTGTTGCCGGGGAGCACGGCTTAGTAGTCATTTTAGTTTTTATTTTTATTTTCTTTTCTTTTTCGTGGCTTTCCGCGGCTCTTTCTGAGTCCGTGGCTTTTTGCGGCCTTTTCTTTTTCTCTTATTTTTATTTTATTTTATTTACTTTTCTTTTCCTATATTTTTGTTTTTGTTTGATTTTGTGTGTTTATTTTATTTGCCATTTTTGCACATATACCCCTGTTTAGTTTTCTTGCTTTTATTTGATTATTCTAATTGGTATGTGACACTCTGTTTCTTTCTTGCGAGGGCCCGAGGACCGAGGCGACGACTCTCGAGAAGCCGGCGCAAGCGCGGGATTCGGAGGCGGATCCCTTCTGCACAGAGCCACATGAGAGCGTGAGAGAGTAGCTGAGTGGGAGAGGTTTAAATTAGCTTAGACTTTTATTCGAACTGTTGTAATAAAACATGGACAACAGACTTGGACTTGGACACTTTCTCGGGTCTGTTTCACCGAGCACCGGTGTGCTCGGGGGACCCATTAGTTAGTCAGCTTTTTCGTGGCTTTTTCGCAGTTTTTGTTTTTCGCTGCCTTTTACGGTTTCACGCGGTTTTTCTCGAGCCCCTAGCTTTAGGACTTTCTGTTTGATTGTGCCGTACTCAGTAGGATCCAAACACCTAATAGACTGCTTATGCCTATAGTTTGTTAATTGGACCTACTAATAAAAAGTTAATAAAAATAGCTGACTCACCCTTTTCGAGCCTACGTGCCGTAGCCTGCCCTGCCAAGCGCTGCTCCTGAACCCGATGTGTTGGGAGGAGGAGGGGTAGACCGAGACCAGACTCTTTGGATCGGAGGCTGGTGACCAGCTAGACGGTTCTTTCGTGTAGAAGTTGCTATTTAGGGACTCGACTTTTCCCGCTGCACCATATAGGTAGTTTACTTTCTGTCTTTCAATTCTGCATGGATCATATTGCATGTAGAGTGCTGGAGACAGGTACGCATTTCTTACTCTGCATGCATCATTGATTTCATCATGCATCGGCTTTTTCGTCTTCCCCCCTGTTTTTGACTTAATAACCAGGAGAACTGAAAAATTCGTTAGGCGTTTTGATTTTTATTGAAAAAGACCTAAAAAGAAAAACAATAAAATTGGGACTGCTAAAACTATTGACCCTAAAAGACACCTCATTTAAAAACTTGTCTTGGGGAGAGCAACCCCTCATTGTTTGGTTTGATTGTGCGAGAGAGTGACCCGAACACTAGGTAGAGCCCTCCGGTACTATTCTCGACTGATTACCGACTACTTCTGTGCGGGACATTCAGTTGGGAAAGTATCGGGTATCCCAACAGGTCACGCAATCGCTCTGATATATTGATTGTTCACCAAAATAAAAAATTGACAAGATAAATTGACCGAGCCTTTACGATCTTCAGCTCACGTTGCGTTGGTGAACTTGGGGTTTGCTTGTGATCATAGTTTTTCCAGATCTCATCCGCCTTACTCGCCACATCAAGATGATGGGCAGACGATCTTTTAGGTAGCCTCTGGCTGCACTGCTTTTGGGCGCGTCTACCCGTTTATCTAGGTTGGTTCGCGAGAGCCGAGACCATCTCTCCGAACCCGAGTATGATTCCACCCTGTCCCCCCTCAGCCCCCTTTCTTTCTGTTCCGAGAGGCCAGTGCCAGAGGAGAGACTTTCAGATTTATCGGCACCTGAGTATGGATCGTTTGATTTTGTAGAGACCATGGCCAGCAGTTCTGATGATCGCTCTAGAGGTCCACAGCCCGAGCATTTTGTTTTGGACCAGGGAGCGATCAACTCCACCCTGATCGCCTCCCTCGAGACAGTGCGAAAATAGTTGAGGGATCAGGGAGCTTTCATGTTAGATATGAGGAGAGAGATGGAACAGATGAGAGCAGAGCGAGAGCAGCGTAGAGACGGGCCGAGGGTCCCAGATGATATAGCAGCAGCAGCCGCAGCAGCCGCCGCAGCAGCAGCAGCCGCCGCGGTAGGAGCAGGAGACCCACCGAGACCGATGCAGGAGTTGCACAACCCCGGATCGACCCTGATGTATCACTGGGTTGTTTTACTAGCCATCGTGGGGGACTTCAAGTTCCCCCCGAACACCTTGCAGCTCCTCCCCCGTTTCCATGGGCTCGCCACTGAGGAGCCCCATCTCCACCTCCAGGAGTTTCTCATGATTTGTAGTACTGTCCACGACCGTCAGGTGGACCAGGACACGATAAGAATGATTGCTTTCCCCTTCTCTTTGGCAGACAGAGCAGCCACCAGGCTGAAACATCTGGGGAAGTTCGTCTACACTTGGGAGCAGCTCCGCACCGAGTACTTGCATAAGTACTACCCACTCGGGTAGACCAATGCCGCGAGAGCCCTGATCAACAACTTCTCCATGCTCCCCAACGAGCAGTTTCATGAGGCATGGGAGAGGTTCAGAGATCTGACTGACAGATGCCCGCACCACTACATTTCCAAGCCGAACCTCGTGTAGAGCTTTTTCAGCGGGCTGACACCATAGCTTCAGATCTTGGTGAACGCTTCTTGTGGCGGGTCTTACTTCACCAAGGATCACGACCAGGTCTGGGCCATCTACGAGGAGATGACTGAGAACTACATGGTGATGTCCCAGACCCGGTTATACACTCAAGGCAGACCCCAACAGCCACAACCCGTGCAGTACCAGAGGATAGCACGGGTTGACGTCGGTCCTTCCAGTTCGTCTGCGGCAGCAGCACATGCAGAGAGTACAGCCGCAGATATGGGCATCATTAGCGAGAAGTTGGATTGGATGGAGCTGATAGAGAAGAAGCAGTGCCAGGGCATCACTCAGATGGAGCAAATGGCACAGACTTTGAGTGACATGAAGACCCAGCTCATGTGTCTCCAGGAGGCACAGACGGCTTCCCAGCCCCGTCTTCAGTCACGAGGCGATCACGGCAGCAACAGCAGCTCGTCCCAGCGCTCCAGCTCTCACTAGCAACCTAGACAGGTTCATCTTGTACAGGTGGAGCCGTACCAGCAGCCACAACCCACCTACCAGTCACCACCATATCCAGACTTGCAGATGGTGGTATACCAGCCAGATCAGCCTCTGGCAGTGCTTCCGCCACCCCAGTACGATGCAGAGCCGTTGATGGATGTCAACGGGATTTGGTATGACCGCCCCCAGCCCGGTATACGATGAGACCATCCCTGATTCCGTTGGGGGACCGGAGGTGCCCAGCCCCAGCAGCAGCCATCAGGTCAGGGTGGCCAGTACGACCAGCATAGAGATCACCAGCCGTAGCAGCAGCAGCCCCCAGTGTACCCACCACATCAGCAGAAGCAGTCGTCGTATGGTCCTCGTCCCTATCAGCAGGGACAGTCTTGGAGGCGAGATCAGCCTCACCAGCAGCAGCAGCATCACCCATACCCCTCTCAGCCACAACACCAGTTCCAGCAGCCTCACTACCAGAGAGGCTACCCGTCGGGCTCTCATGGGCCACCCTACGAGAGCCCCACCTTGGATGATATAGCCCGCCTTCTCACCGATCAGCAGGCTACTTTCCGACAGGAGATGGACGAGTTCCGCCAGGAGATGCGGGACATTGTGAGAGGGAACGCTGCCATCCCTGCCCAGATTGAGCCGACCCCCAATAGCCTGAAGAGGAAATCTGAGCAGGTAGCTTGTACTGAGTATACCACTCCTAGTGATGCATTTGGTGATATGATTGGATACCTTTTTGATACTGATTTTGTCACACTTAGGAGCGGTAGGATGCCAACAGGCGGCGCCTCGTCTGAGCTACATCAGGAGGATACACCCAGAGCGCCTGACGAGGAGGAAGAGAGCGGTACTGAGGCCGCTAGAGACGATGATGGTGGTACTGATGCCACCAAGGATGCTGATTCCATAGGCGGTGCTGAGGCCGCCGTTTCACCAGTTCGAGGAGGTGGTACTGAGGCCACCAAGGATGCCGAGCCAGAGCGCGGTACTGAAGCCACGAATCTTCCAGTCGATCCAGCCGATGGTGGTGCTGAGGCCACCCATGCTTTTGTTGAGAGACCTGTTGTTTTTCCTACTTCTGATGTATCTCGGAACTCTGTTGTGAATAATGGAAAGGGTTTGGTTTTTTCTGGTCCCACTGTGGTGCATGATGTATGTGTGGATCCGGCCGTCGAGCCGTCTAGACCCTTTCCTAGTCCTTCACCTGAGAAGGACCCTGTGATCCCCTTCCCTAGAGCCCTTCAGATGGGGAAGGGGAAGAAAAAAGAAAATCCCAAAAAGAGAGAGCAGGAAGAGTTCAGCCAGCAGATGATAGATCAGTTTTACATACATCTGACTCTTCATGAGTCTTTGCAGCACATCCCCCTTCTTCAGTGTTCATTGAGAGACAGGACCACAGTCAGGAGGAAGAGGAGGAACTATCACTCAGAGATCCATGTGCTGACGAAAGCCATGTGTTTCGCGATCCAGAACCGTATGCCGGCCAAGAGGCCAGATTCCGGAGCCCCTTATGTCAGATGCCACATCAGAGAGCAGAGGTTCGACCGTACTCTATTAGATAGCGGATCGTCGATCAACCTACTTCCGGCAGCCCTTCTCGACCGCTTCGAGTTGGGCACTCTTAGATAGAGCAGGACAGTCCTTCAGTTTGCTGATCAATCTGTCAAGAGGCCGAAGGGGTTGTTGCGAGACGTTGTCGTCACGATTCAGGGCCTGCAATTCCCCGTGGACTTCGTAGTGTTGGACATGGAGATCCCTGAGTCCGTGACCGATACCCCCATCATTCTCGGTCGTCCGTTCTTGGCCACAGCCAAGGCGGTGACTGACCATGATAGCGGGAAGGTATACTTTCGCGTCGAGGGCGAAAGTGTACAAATAGAGACGGTCGAGGACAGCAGAGCCAGAGAGAGAGAGCATGCTCAGAGACCACCTCAGATACAGAGCAGATGACAGATGCCGGGCTAGACATCCACCAGGACTGTGACTTTGTGATCACAAACGATGAGGCAATTTGGGCAGACCCAGCAGCACAGGCCATCCTCTCATTTTCAGATTCTGCTGATGCAGAGACGACAACAGAGGAGAGCTTGGAGAGCACATTCCTGGTCCAGGATACCATAGAGGCAGCAGAGCTGGTTCTCGACCGCGACACTGATTGTTGTGGTGATGGTGGTACTGATGCCACCTTAGATGATACAGATCCCTCGGAGTCAGATTCTGAGTGGGCAGATTGTGAGGATTATATGCCAGATCTGATTTCCACTGAGCCTACAGCTGAGGAGGAGGTAGATACCGAGCAGAGCAGAGACACTCCAACAGGGCAACCTTCTCCAGTTTGTGAGATTGAGAGAGAGTTTCAGTTCTCCCATGCAGATTTGGCAGCGTTCACGCAGACTTTCCAGAGGCCAGATCCACCAGCACCTAGTTGTCCAGAGCTGAAGCCGCTTCCTACTTCGTTGAAGTATCGATTCCTTGCGGGTGAGCCTGAGATGTACCCAGTCATCATCTCCGCCGATCTGACTGGAGAGCAAGAATCCCGTCTGATGGGGGTTCTTGAAAAGAACCGCAAGGCAATCAGATGGAGTGTAGCAGATCTCCAGGGGATAAGTCCGGCCCTGTGCTCCCACCATATCTATCTCGAGGATGAGGCGAAGCCGTCGCGTGAGTTCCAGTGGTGGCTGAACCCGAATCTGAGAGAGGTTGTCATGAAGGAGATTTCGAAATGGTGGAGCGTTGATAACCACTCCTGCACCCTCGATTAATTCGGTCAGATTAATGTCCAAATTAATTTAAAGTCGTTCGTTGCAGTCGGATACGAGGGGCTAATCAAAAACCACTTTTAATTAGATTCAAGTCAATTTCAAGCGGCAATTTTTTTTACTTGGTGAAGTCCAAGGTCGAACTCAGGGAGGCATCTGTCTCCTTAGATGAATTTTAGCAAAGTCAAGTGTGTGAACTTCGAGAAGTCTTTTTTTTGTTCTTTTTTTTATTTCTATGCAAGACACATGCAAAATCAGGCCAACGTACAGGTTAAATCAGAAATGTGGTTAAATTAATTCCAAAAATTAAGAAACTTGGCCAGATTATGAATTATGATGTGGTAAACAACAATGTAAATAAATGTTAGATAAAAAATGAAATGACAAGGGAATGATAGAAAATACTTACCTGTGGTTCGCTGAAAATGTGCCACGGAGTGCGGCTTCCGTCGTCGTGGCCTCGAGAAGGATGGCAGAGTCCTTCGAAGCTGAGCGAGTCCGATTGGAATCTCGCGACGCGGCAATGGTAATGCCGCGGATCTCGCCTGCAGGTCGTCGTTGCTCAACGTCTAAGGGGGAGCTGTCACCTCACAACTTAAAACGGGGCTCCGACCTCTCTTCTCTCAAAAACGGCGAATGAAAAATAATGGAGGAGAAGATGTGAATATAAAGAGGAAGAGGGAGTTAGAGAAGAGATGGAGAGAGTGGAGAAAATGGTGGAGGAAGTGGAGAAGATGTGGCTTGGAGTGGGGGAAAAGAAAGGAGAAGAGGTAAAATGGGATTAAAAGAAATAAAATAATAGAGTAATATAGTAGGCTACTTAAAATAATTAAAATAATAATTAAATAATAATAAAAATAAATCCGAAAATAATAAAATAATGGGGTGACATGTGGTGGCTCCAGGAGCTGCCACATGTCGCTCTCAGAAAATTAAAAAAATAAATGTAAAGAAAAATCGAAAACAAATAACAAAAGGGGTCAAATCAAAAAGTGGTCAATACAAAAGTTGCTCGTCTCAACGAGATCTACAACTTTTGTGAAGGGCCAAAAATCAAACGAAATCATCTGTACAAAAATGTATTTTTGGGTGGTACCTTATAGATATAAAATACCGTATTTTATCTTTTGTAATTTTTTTGTCATTTTCAATAAGAGAAAATTTAAAATAAAGTTAGAAAAAATATGAAAAGAATATTTACAACTTAATCTATTTTTTTGAATTTTTAATAATTAAGAAAATAAAAAGATAAAATACAGGGGCAAAACGATCAATATGCACAATATACAAAAGGGGCCCAAAACCCAAGTTTTGCATACGAGCTCCGATTTTGATGAAATTGGTCTTGTTTCGAAGGTCTCTGAATGTATATTACTTTAAAAGTAAGTAGACCTTATTCGAAGGTTGTATGAGAGAGATATGTGCATTTTAAGGTTCCCGGTCTCAAACTTGGATTCGGGTTTTATTGGTCAATTTTTCAAGTTAGTATTTTTTTTATATTTTTCTTTAATTAGTGTTAGTAATATATACACTAAGGAGTTGGTTTTATTGGATTCAGAGTTAGTATAAAATATATACAAATAGGGTATTTTAGCTAATATACAGGTGAATATTTACAAGTGAATTTGGCTTCTTATTTTATGCAAATATGAATGCTAAAATGCAGCTGTTATCAATGCATGCATGAATGCTACTTATGCAATATAAGTGGAAATATGCAGCTATTTACTCGAGAACAAAGCTCTATTTTCAACTTTTAGAGTGATGAATCACAGATTCATCAACCCCCTATACTTAAACCTTGCTCATCCCCGAGCAACTAAAATGAAATGCAAGAGTGAAATGATTTTGGGTTCCATACAAAGGTCATGAACAAAAGTTGAAAATGGAGTTTGACTCGACCTTTGGATTAATTGTGTGGCGGAACCTTATTGGGACCTGAACTTAAGACCTAACAGACTTCAAGTTCCACAAGTCTTCTATTCAAGACGCCTCAACAGTCAGGTCAGAAGAAATCCTCAAACGCAAATTTCTGATGACTATGATTCTTACTTGTACTGTGTAAGTGAGGTATAGCTCTCCACATCAGAAATGGCTCGGAAGCAGCCTCCTCTAACAAGGTAACTCAATAACACGGTCCAGTAACTCTTTCCTCGAGGAGCGAGGTATTCCCTTCTAAGTTCAAGTACGACCAACTCAAGGGGAGGGGGTAGAGAAAAGAATGGACGGTAGCCAGTGTAGCTACCTATCCCGGGATGCCTGACCAGTGTAGCCAAGTCATCCAGCTGCATTTTCTTTGCTAATAAACATACTCCGACAGGTATTATTTTTTTCACTTGGACCTGTCTGATTTTTTGGAGTTCTTGCATTTTTTTCTTTTCTTTTTTTTGGAACTATATACAAGGTGCAGCATGTACATCAGGAGTTTTTCCTCTTGAGCCAGTAGACTATCCCTCTTTTGAAGCATTATTGCAACCCACAGCATCCCGTCCTTAGATGTCAACACCACCAAACTAGGTTGAGATGCACTACCCTCCCTAGAGGAGGACGGATGTTTCCACCCGCGTGCTACTCCAAGCTAAAGGATTCTACCTCCTCACCACCTCATCAATGAAGAGCTACGTGCATAGTGCTTGTCCAAGTTAGGTCATTATCTAAAAGAATCATGAGTGTGTACGAGATATTCTACTTAGACTGATCAAGATGACATGTGAACATAGACTTGCGGACTCAAAGAATTAAGTCACTTGACCTGAAAAATCTTAACTCCAGTTCCTATAAGGTTCCTCTGAAATTAGGTGGATTAAAGTCAAATTAAGTCCATCCTCAATATCTACTCATAACTTGGTTCAGATCCACTAGATTTCCACCTTGCATATGCAAGATATGCAGGTGAGATGAGATATCATGCTATGAAGATGAAAATGCAAGACTCTTTTTCTTTTATTTTTAGATGCAGAGATGATATGCAAGAGTAAATAAGAAGCCTATTTTATTTTAAATTTTTTTGGTATACCTCTTATTTTACACAATTTACAAGTATATACACATTTTTCACACATTTTTTTTCAATTTTTACCCACCCGTAATTATTGTAAAATATATACAAAAATACGCGAAAGTACGAGCTATGGGTAAAGTATATATGTAATATATACACGCCCCCCTATACTTAGCGTGTGCTATGTCCTCAGAGCATGAAAGCGACTAAAAGACATGGCTTGGGCTAAGCGTAGGAGAACTAAAATAACAAAAAGTATAGAAGTCGTCCTGCCCCCCTATACTTAGGCTATGGCAGCCTAAGTGTAGAAGAAAGATAAAAAAATGGGGCGGACGAGGTTAAGAGGGGAAATGGATGAGTATATACATGGTGGACATCGGTCCCCCCTATACTTAGGCTCTGCTCAGCCTAAGTATAGGCTGAAAGTGAGTATGAGGACCAATGTGATCTGGAGGAGTTACAGTGAATCGACTCAGGTGACTCATCCCCCCTATACTTTGGATCTGGTCATCCTAAGTATAGTCCAAGATCATGATGTAATGAGATGGGGATGGTTTACTAGAGTCGCGGGGGAGAAAGGATAGAATGTACAAGAATGATGATATACACAAATGAGTCGGTCTGAATCTTCCGAGATGCTGCGGATGGCTGGAGCTCACTGCTGCAAGGTCTCATACGTGGCTCGAGGTGTATCTGCTGAATCTGTCTCGCGCATGAATACAATCTCCTCAACATGGACTAACTGCTCATTGGATTCGACGAAGTGCTTCAACAGCTGTCCATTCACTAGGAATGTCGGTGCGTCATCTGTGAGATCTGAGATCTCGACACATCCACTATCGTGCACCGTACGGACGACAAATGGGTCCGTCCACTTAGACTTCAATTTGCCTTGGAAAATCTTCAGCCTAGCATTGAACAACCATACCTTCTGTCCAGGAACAAAGGTCTTTCGTCTGATATATCTATCATGCCAACGCTTCACCTTGTCCTTGTACACCAAACTGTTGTCATATGCTCGGTTTCTGACTTCCACAAGCTCATTCAGATCCATGTCTCTCTGCTTCTGCCCAAGGTGCGTGTTCCAGTTGACCTTCTTGATTGCCCATTCTGATTTGTGCACTAACTCTGCGGGCAAATGACACGGCTTTCCAAATACCATTCAGAATGGGGAGGTGCCTAATGGTGTCTTGTAAGCCGTCCTATACGCCCAGAGGACTTGATCTAAGATCTGAAACCAATCCTTCCTGTCCGGGCGGATAAGCTTTTGCAATATGGTTTTCACCTCCTGATTCGACACCTCAGCCATACCATTGGTTTGTGGGTGGTAAGGACTTGCGACACGGTGTTCAATGCCATAGTCTTTCAGGAGTTTCTTTACCTCCCGATTCACAAAGTGGCTACCCCCGTCTGATATCATCATTTTGGGGATCCCGAACCTAGAGATGATGTGCTCTCTAATGAATTTACAGACAGTTCTACTGTCTGCGGCTCGGGTCGGGATAGCCTCCACCCATCTGGATAGATAATCAACCACAAGAAGGATATATTCGAACCCGTGGCTGACTGGGAATGGGCCCATGAAATCGATGCCCCAGGCGTCAAAGACATCACAAATGATGACCGGATGCATTGGCATCTCATCCTTGGAACCGATGGTTCCTCCCATTCTCTGGCATACTGGGCACGACTTCGCGAAGGCGGTGGCATCGCGAAACAGAGTCAGCCAGTAGAAGCCACACTAAAGTACCTTCCATGCGGTCCTCTTCCCGGAGTGGTGTCCTCCTGCCTCTAAGCTGTGGCATAAAGAAAGGACACTCTGGTATTCCTCCCGAGAAATACATCGTCTCTAGACACAATCCGGTCCTTCAAAGAAAAGGATCGGATCCTCCCAATGGTAGTGTCTAGCGTCCGACTTCAGTCGGTCGATTTGGCTCTTGGGCCAATCTTCGAGAACTTTCTTGGAGACAAGATAATTCACGATATTGGCGTACCATGGGAGTGAGTCGATAACAAAAATCGAATCGTCAGGGAAGAAGTCTTGAATTGGTGAATCCTCAGAAGCATTAAGATCTTCGAGACGAGAGAGATGATCGGCCACTACGTTCTTCTTTCCAGGTTTATCACAGATGTCCAAGTCAAACTCCTGGATAAGTAAAATCCATCGAAGAAGACGCGCCTTCGCGTCCTTCTTCTCCATCAAGTACCGTAGTGCCGTATGGTCAGTGAACACAATTACCTTGGATCCAATTAGGTGAGATCTGAATTTGTCCAAGGCAAACACTACCGCAAGCATTTCTTTCTCCGTAACTGTATAGTTACGCTGAGCAGTATCAAGCACTTTGCTTGCGTAGTGAATTGCAAATGGGACGCCATCTCTTCTTTGTCCCAACACAGCCCCAACAGTATAATCTGAGGCGTCTGTCATGATCTCAAAAGGTAGAGACCAATCCGGGGCTTGTAGGATGGGTGCGTCCATAATCATTCCTTGCAAAAGCTTAAAGGCCTCAAGACATTTGTGATCAACAACAAACTCCATGTCTTTGCCTAAAAGCTAAGTTAGCTGTCGGGCAATCTTAGAAAAATCCTTAATGAATCTCCAATAAAATCCAACATGCCCGAGGAACGACCGCAACTGCTTTACGTTGGTTAGTGGCTGGAGTCGTCTGATCACATCCACCTTGGTAGGGTCAACCTCCATTCCTCCCTTGGAGATGACATGCCCCAACACTATGCCCTCCGTCACCATGAAGTGACTTTTCTCCCAGGAGAGCACCAGATTAACCTCACAACATCTTTTAAGGACTCGGTCCAGATTCCTAAGACAGGAATCGAAGGAATCGTCGTGGACCGATAAGTCATCCATGAAGACTTCCAGGAATTCGCCGACCACTTCGGTGAATACAACAATCATGCACCTTTGGAAAGTACCTGGAGCATTGCATAGCCCAAAAGGCATGCGCCTGAAAGCATAGGTACCAAAGGGGCATGTAAACGTGGTCTTTTCCCGGTCCTCCGGAGCTATGGCTACTTGATTGTAGCCCGAGAACCCATCTAAGAAGCAGATGAACTCTTTCCCCGCTAGTCTCTCTAAGATCTGATCAATTAACGACAGGGGGAAATGATCCTTCTTCGTCGCGACATTCAAGCGTCTGTAATCCACACAGACACGCCACGACGTGGGCACTCTCGTCACGATCTCCTCTCCGTCCTCGTTGGTGGTCGTTTGAATTCCTGACTTTTTTGGGATAACATGGATTGGGGCCACCCACTTAGAGTCGGAGATTGGGTAAATGAAACCCGCGTTGCACCATTTTTCTATTTCCTTCTTCACGACCTCTCGTAAATTTGGATTCAACCGGCGTTGGAATTCATGAGAGGGTTTGGCTTCATTTTCCAAGTAAATATGGTGCGAACACAGAGCGAGATTTATCCCGTGGATATCAGAAATGTTCCAGCCTATCGCCTTATGGTTTTTCTCCAGGATCTCTAGCAAGCGAGATTCCTGCTCCTCGGTCAATCGCGACTGATGATGACCGGAAATTTCTTGTCTTAACCCGTAAGGAAGGCGTATTTTAAGGTTGTGGGTAAGGGTTTGAGCTCAGGAATAGTGCGATCGTCTAAGAAATCTGGCTCAATCTGATCTGGTTCGGTGTTGGAAGTGGCTGGATCGTTTTCTGTGAAAGCTGCCACCAAGTTCGGCTCTGGAGTCGGATCGTCAAAGGTCTCCATACAATTGGCAAACGCCTCGTCCGACTCGTCATCCTCATCTTCTGATTGTCCTAGAGATGTAAGGACTGACAGGACCAACTGGGCCTCTACGTCATCGAAGATGTAGGGCGATGCAGGCTCAGAGCTGTACTCGTTCCTGAGGATCTCGCAGACTAACTCATGCACTGGATCATCTTCGGAGGAGATAGACACATCGGTGCTAGCTGGGTTCTGTCTCCATGGCTCAACTAAGTCTACATGCTCGCAGTCTGTTCCGGTAGAAGAGTACTCGGTGCTGGATTCTGAATCCGGTCTCTGCCATCTTATCTGCTTCATTTCAAGCTCCTCATCTCCGCATGGAGTTTGGAACTGAATCTTCCCGATCTTATAGTCAAATAAGGCCCCTGCTGTTCTGAGGAAGGGCCTACCTAGAATGATCTGGGAATCTCTCCAATTATGAGGGGCTTCCATATCCAGGACAGTGAAGTCCACCATGTATTCTTGCTCCTCAACTTTGATCACAATGTTCCTTAACTCTCCTTGGGACCTCTTGGTTGATTTATCAGCAAACTGTAGAAGAGTTCTAGATTTCCTAAGAGGTCCGAGATTAAGCCGCTCATAGAGGGCTGTAGGCATTAGATTGATTGAGGAACCATTGTCCAGGAGAGTACGTGCAAACGCGATGTCATCAACATGACTCACTACATAATGTGCACCCATGTCTCTTCGTTTCCTTGGAAACGAGTTCTTTATTGCACAAGTCGTGGCTACTAATAAAACGTGTTTCTCAACACGGCTTTTGGTCTTCATGCTAACCCTAGTGGGTGTGCATCTCACCTTAAGGTATTTTTGGAATGCAGGGGTCATTTCCACGAACTTGTCAAAGGGGATTGTGACCTTGATGTGTTTATTGCAGAACTCTGCCATCTCAGGGTCATCTTTTTGGATTTTTTTGATTTTCTTCTTTCCACCCTTGAGAGCTCGGGGGAAAGGGATTATTGACTCCAACTCATGTTCGGAAACTGAAAGATTCTCATTAAGATCAGGAACTGAGTTATTTACATGACTTTGACTCTGAAACAAACTAGGACTCTGACTGAAATGAAAATGCTGAGGCAAAACCGGTGATGCTTTTTCCACATTTTATTTCATCCATCACAATCCACCCATTCATTCACATTTTATTTCCTGTTTTAAAAAAATTACAACAAAATTTTTTTTGCAAAACAAAATAAAATACAAAAAAAGAAGCCGCAGGTCTGCAGCACCGCCTAGCCGCCGCCGCACGCACCGCCGGCGGTAGTCATCTCTCCGCACGGCACAGCCGGCCGTCCTTCCACTCGCGCGCCACCAGGTCCACGTGCAGCGGCCGTGCTCGCCGCCGCATTCTTTCCGACAACGGCGCCATTTGACGAACCACGGAATCTACCCTTTTAATGTCGTATGATTGACTAGTGCGTTGCAGTCGGATAGATCCATGATCGATCAAAAATTATCGCATGACTCGATTTATCGTCGAATGAATTAACGTGCGGTTTGATGTTTGTTTAGCCTGGGCAAGCCCCAGGGTCGACTCAAGGAGGCAAAGGAACAACTCGGGATCAGCTTAGAGATATTAGATTGCGGTTTTCCAAGTGGATTTTTTTGGTATTTTTTTAATGCAATAAAAGGCCAAATGCAATGATGCAGTTGAACTAGGTTATTAAGAAAATCAACAACTTAGCCGAATTAAATTTTAATGTGAAATTAATTCAAATTAGCCAAGTGATATTTTTCCTAAGAACCTAATCCGATGATGAATGCAAAATGTATTTTTTTGTAATTTTTGGCTTTAAAATGCACCAATGAAAAAATACAAACTTTTTTGGGATTTTTATGCAAATTTTCGTGCAAATGATATGCAAAAATTATGAAAATTTTACTGGAAGTTAAATATGATGAAATTAAGCTACTCTAATTTTTTTAGATTTTTCTGACACTTTATGATTTTTTTTATAATTTTTTAATGAAAACAAAGTGATTGTGAGTGTTTAATTTCTATTTAATCCACGAAATAAAATTATCCAAATACCTATTTATCTCAAATAGATATTTTCCTAAGAAATCTAGGAGCTTTGAAATTTCTCAAAAATATTATCCGTGGAATTAACTAAAAATCAATTACAAAAATTACTTAAGAATTTATTTTATGCAAATAACAACTCCTAATTGGACGATCCTCCTCAGATGGAGGTGCGGGCTCTTCATCGGTTTCGTCGGACTCCATGCGGATGCGAGAATGCTGCTTTGAGGACTCAGATGTCCTCTTCTTCTGCCGGCGATGGTGGTGGTGATGCTCCTCCTTTTCTTCCTCCAAGTTCTCCTCAGGTAGAGTCTCGGAGGCTCCTTCCTTCTGCGCCCATGCCCGATCAGGTATGGTCACGGTCCTTCCGCTCTTGAGGGACATATGATTTACATTATCCTACGAAAGGATCTCATGTTCAGATAAATAATTATCTGAATAATATACCTGATCTCGAGGTCGGTTCTGGCCATGATGTAAGCTGTTCGGGTTGGCCTGAACCTGTGCGGGAATTGGGGTCTTTGGCGCCATCTGTTAGTCCTGGGTACGAGAGATTCGATTGATATCAGTTCTCATGTCCAGGTAGTCATTCTGCATCTGTTGGACCCTATCAGACAGGGTCTGGATCGCTAAGGTGAGAGACTCCAATTCGGTGGGCTGGGCTTGCTGTTGTGCGGACGAGGTTCGGTAGTGGCCCTGCTGGCCATGCCGATACTGCTGCTGCTGGTGGGACGGTGCTGGGCCCTGCTAATATGTGCGCTGCTGCTGCTGGTGCTGTTGAGGCTGGTACACTTGTTCTGGCCTAGACTGAAAGTGCGGTGTGGGGACGGAGCTGGTTCCTTGGTAAGCTGGGGAAGGTCGGTGAGGCTGCCCATTCCCCATCCCCGACTGTCTACTGACGGGGTCGCGGCTGTACCACAACCTGTTAATCTCGAACACCTGCGGAGGGTCCTCGTATCCGGTCTCTGCCTGTGGGGGCATGCTGGTCCTGCTGGGTGTAAGTCTGGTCCTCCACCCAGCCACTGTGAGGCCCCAGTGCCTGCTCCTGCACAAGATGGACTCGATGCACAGGTAATGGTGGTGCAGAAGGGGCATGTAGCTTCATCTTGGCTACCTTCTCAGTGAGTTCCTCCACTTGCTTCGGTAGACGCGAGAGAGACTCAAGGTCAGTGACCCTCTTGTGGATCTGCTCGACCATGGTAATCTTGTCGGCAATCATCCCCATGCTGGGGATGAGGTCCTCAGTCAGATCCGCTACAGTCCTTCGGGTTGTCTCATTGGATAGGATTGAGGGAGACAACTGATAGGCCCTGGTGGCCTGCGACCTGCCGGTTTCCGCCATCTGCTCCAGGATCTTCCATACGGCGTGCTCGTTCTTATTCAGATAGCTTCCTCCACATGCGGCACTGACTAACCCCTGCATCTCCGGGGTTAGACCACAGAACAAGGTCTGGACTAAGATCGCCTTTGAAATGACGTGGCAGGGGCATTTCTGCACTAAATCATTGAACCTGTCCCAAGCGTCATGGAAAGGTTCACTGGGTCCTTGAGCGAAGCTGGCGATCTTCGTTCTCATCTGGTTAGTCCTACTGAGAGGGTAGAACTTTTTCAAGAATAGGTCTTGAACTACATCCAGGTAGTACATACCACCCCTAAGTTCTTCAGCCAATGGGCAGCCTTATCTCCTAAGGCAAAAGGGGTGGCCTTCAGTTGAATATAATCTTGGCCAACATTGGGATGGCTAAGATTGTTGCACACCAGCTCGAAGTCACGGAGGAAAGTGTAACGTTCTTCATTTATGTTTCCATTGAACTTCGGAAGCAGACTAAGGAAGTGGGGCTTCAGCTCAAATGCCTGGGCGGGAACTGCTGGTGCTAACCAATTCTGAATCTCGTTCTCTGCCGGGTTGTAGGTATCGACCATTGGTCGGTCGATTCCTCCAGCTACTATAATCTGTCCCATCTGCACCGTGAGATTTGCATTCTTCTGTTCGGCTTCGGCAAGGCGAGCAAGAATCTGTCGTATTTGTTCCTCATCCGGTGGCATCTTTGGCGGCATCTTGTCCTCTAGTCCTGGGTGGGAAGTAAGATTGGTGTCAGAGGACAAATCAAGGAAGGGATCACCGAGGCGATGGTCTTCCTAGGTAATCTCGGAGGAGATGAAAGGGTTGGTTTGAGAGTAACCACCCTGAGTATGAGGGAACCAAGACTCAAGAGGGTCATGAGTCCTGGGTGGTCCAAGGTGCGCTTGGGACGGTGAAGATGAGTTACTTGGGGAACTCATAGAGAGATCGGTAAATAACGCGTCGAGATCTCCCCAGTTGCTCATCTTGATGTGGCGAGAAGAAGATAGGATTTTACTCCTACCTGAAGCAAGCAAATCAATCCAAAACCCTGGGTTCACACTCAACACAGTGAAGGACTCGAAATCGAGTCCAATTAATCTTGTAGTTTTTAAGTGTGATTTTCAAGCAAAAATAGCAAGGATTACGTGGCCTATAGGGAAGTCGGCTCAGAGCCGGATGCGTCTTCCCTATTTAACCTGTCGCCTAAGATACCGCCGGTCCTTCCTTTCTTCGCTCCTATCCCAAGTCGATGGATTCAATGACCACACCCCTATCTACCTGCAAGCAGGCGGAGGCTGACAAGGCCGGAACTTCATCCCGGGGGGTTACTGGCAACTTGTCGCAAAGTACCGTAATTTCGCCCCTATCTACCTGAGACAGGCGGAGGCTACTTGATACTAGTCAGTGAATATGAAATTATTCGACTTGTGATATTTGCTAGGATCGGTCAGAACGTGATATGGAAGGCGAGGATTTGGGCTCTGCCTTAAGGTGTTCACACACACACTCAAGTACCCTCACTCAGCCTGAAAACAAGGTCGGGGATTAATCTCTCGCAATCAATTTTTAAATTTTATTCCTTTTTTTGGTCAATAATGTTTAGCAGTCCCGGTTTTAAGTTAGGTTTTCACTGATTAAGTCCAACCACACAGCATGCCTATCGGATAGTCCCAATTTCCATTTAATTAAATGTGATAAAATCAGAGGGGGAAATCGAGAAAAGCCAATGCAAGTTAAAAACAATGATGCGTATGCTGAGTAGAGAATACTTACAGTGATCCTTCGCTTTTATGCAGGATGCAGAACAGAATTGAGATCTTTTACACTATATGCAAATGCAAACGAGAAAAGCTGCTCCTAGACAGGCAGTTCTATCAGCGAGTGAAGAACGAATTAGATTTGACTAGATCTGCGGTCTAAGTGCGTCTTTTACATGCAATGTGTGGTCCTAAATAATTACGAGCACAAGCAAATCCTAGAGTGGCTCAAGGAGCCGCTAGTGCAAGCTTAGTCTAAAATTCAAACCACACAGCAGACAGGGATACGGTTCCACTATGTTTACACATGCGAGAACCCAAACGGGGACCGCTGTAAATGCAGACAATTTTTACAAGTAAAAAAAATGAAAAATCCTTCTGGCGTCTCAACAGCCGACTTGATCCACGAATAGTCGGCCTCCGATGCACTTCGAGATGCGTCGACTTCAAGAAAGCCGCTCCAAGTCCACCGGGCCCTCGCACAAAAAGATAAAATTATGTCAGAGAGATATGTATACAAAAATGGTGAGAAAAAAAATTAGAGAAAAAAATGGATAATTACAATGCGGCTCGGGGGACAGACTACCCGAGTGAATGGAAAATGTAAACCTAACTTTCTAAAGTAATCCTAAGCCGTTAGCCTCCCCGACAACGACGCCATTTTGATAACTGCTCCCGCACCCTCGGTTAATTCGGTCAGATTAATGTCCAAATTAATTTAAAGTCGTTTGTTGCAGTCGGATACGATGGGCTAATCAAAACCACTTTTAATTAGATTCAAGTCAATTTCAAGCGGCAATTTTTTTTACTTGGTGAAGTCCAAGTTCGAACTCAGGGAGGCATCTGTCTCCCTAGGTGAATTTTAGCAAAGTCAAGTGTGTGATTTTCGAGAAGTCTTTTTTTGTTCTTTTTTTTATTTCTATGCAAGACACATGCAAAATCAGGCCAACGTACAGGTTAAATCAGAAATATGGTTAAATTAATTCCAAAAATTATGAAACTTGGTCAGATTATGAATTATGATGTGGTAAACAACAATGTAAATAAATGTTAGATAAAAAAATGAAATGACAAGGGAATGATAGAAAATACTTACCTGTGGTTCGCTGAAAATGTGCCGCGGAGTGCGGCTTCCGTCGTCGTGGCCTCGAGAAGGATGGCGGAGTCCTTTGAAGCTGAGCGAGTCCGATTGGAATCTCGCGACGCGACAATGGTAATGCCGCGGATCTCGCCTGCAGGTCGTCGTTGCTCAACGTCTAAGGGGGAGCTGTCACCTCACAACTTAAAACGGGGCTCCGACCTCTCTTCTCTCGAAAACGGCGAATGAAAAATAATGGAGGAGAAGATGGGAATATAAAGAGGAAGAGGGAGTTAGAGAAGAGATGGAGAGAGTTGAGAAAATGGTGGAGGAAGTGGAGAAGATGTGGCTTGGAGTGGGGGAAAAGAAAGGAGAAGAGGTAAAATGGGATTAAAAGAAATAAAATAATAGTGTAATATAGTAGGCTACTTAAAATAATTAAAATAATAATAAAAAATAATAATAAAAATAAATCCGAAAATAATAAAATAATGGGGTGACATGTGGTGGCTCCAAGAGCTGCCACATGTCGCTCTCGGAAAATTAAAAAATTAAATGTAAAGAAAAATCGAAAACAAATAACAAAAGGGGTCAAATCAAAAAGTGGTCAACACGAAAGTTGCTCGTCTCAACGAGATCTACAACTTTCGTGAAGAGCCAAAAATAAAATGAAATCATCTGTACGAAAATGTATTTTTGGGTGGTACCTTATAGATATAAAATACCGTATTTTATCTTTTGTATTTTTTTGTCATTTCCAATAAGAGAAAATTTAAAATAAAGTTAGAAAAAAATATGAAAAGAATATTTACAATGTAATCGATTTTTTTGAATTTTTAATAATTAAGAAAATAGAAAAATAAAATACAAGGGCAAAACGGTCAATATGCACAATATACAAAAGGGGCCCAAAACCCAAGTTTTGCATATGAGCTCCGACTTTGATGAAATTGGTCTTGTTTCGAAGGTATCTGAATGTATATTACTTTAAAAGTGAGTAGACCTTATTCGGAGGTTGTATGAGAGAGATATGTGCATTTTAAGGTTCCCGGTCTCAAACATGGATTCGGGTTTTATTGGTCAATTTTTCAAGTTAGTATTTTTTTGATATTTTTCTTTAATTAGTGTTAGTAATATATACACTAAGGAGTTCGTTTTATTGGATTCGGAGTTAGTATAAAATATATATAAATAGGGTATTTTAGCTAATATACAGGTGAATATTTACAAGTGAATTTGGCTTCTTATTTTATGCAAATATGAATGCTAAAATGCAGATGTTATCAATGCATGCATGAATGCTACTTATGCAATATAAGTGGAAATATGCAGCTATTTACTCGGGAACAAAGCTCTATTTTCAACTTTTAGAGTGATGAATCACAGATTCATCAAATGTCGATTTTATCTACCCCATCTCCGACTCCAAGTGGGTCAGTCCTTTGCATATGGTGCCCAAGAAGACGAGCATCACTACAGTGATTAGCGAGTCTGGAGAGGAGATTGCTACACGAGTACCCACTTCTTGGCGGGTCTGTGTTGACTACAGGAGACTCAACCGGGCCACCAAGAAGGATCATTTCCCCCTGTCCTTTATAGATCAGATCATTGAGAGACTGGCAGGGAAGAGCCACTACTGTTTTTTGGATGGGTACTCGGGCTACAACCAGGTGGCCATCGCTTCAGAGGACCAGGAGAAGACCACCTTTACCTATCCCTTCGGCACATACGCCTTCCGACGCATGCCATTTGGGCTATGCAATGCCCCTGCGACCTTTCAGAGATGCATGCTGTCGATATATTCAGACATGGTAGGGGAGTGCTTGGAGGTCTTCATGGATGATTTCTCGATTTACGGCGACAGATTCGACTCCTGTCTTGACTGCCTAGACCGAGTCCTTCAGCGATGTATAGAGGTCCACCTTGTGCTATCTTGGGAGAAGAGTCACTTCATGGTGACTCAAGGGACGATGCTTAGCCACATCATCTCCAACAGGGGCATGGAGGTTGATCCGGCCAAGGTAGATGTCATTAGAAAACTCGCATCGCCGTCCAATTTGCGGCATTTACGGTCATTCCTAGGGCACGTCAGTTTCTACCGACGATTCATTCATGATTTCAGCAGGATTGCCCGGCCGTTGACTGACCTACTGACGAAAGACACCGAGTTCCATGTCGATGACGAGTGTCTTTCGTCCTTCGAGACTCTCAAGCAGTGTGTTATAGAGGCTCCCGTTCTCCAGCCGCCTGATTGGTCTCTCCCATTCGAGATCATGACGGATGCCTCCGATTTTGCTGTGGGAGCTGTGCTGGGACAGAGGAGGGATGGAGTCCCATTTGCTATCCACTACGCCAGCCACACATTGGATTCCGCCCAGCGGAACTACACAGTCACAGAAAAGGAGATGCTAGCCGTAGTGTTCACCCTAGATAAGTTCAGATCATACATTATTGGATCTAGAGTGACCCTTTTTACTGATCATACCACCATCCGATACCTCATGGCAAAGAAGGATGCCAAGGCCAGACTGACTAGATGGATCCTTCTACTCCAGGAGTTCGACATTGAGATTAAGGATAAGCCTGGAGTCAAGAATGTGGTGGCGGATCATCTCTCCCGATTAGAGCAGCCTGAGGACTCTGAGCAGATTGATCCTATTTGTGAGACCTTCCCAGATGAGGCGATCCTTGCTATCGCCTCACTCCCGTGGTACGCCGATATTGTGAACTTTCTTGTTGCTAAGAAAGTCCCACAAGGTTGGCCCAGGAAGAGGCTTGAGACCTTCCTCGCGAAGGCCAAGTCCTACCACTGGGAGGATCCCATCCTTTACCACGAAGGAGGGGATAGCGTCTGGCGTAGGTGCATTCCTCAGGAGGAGCACCATAGCGTCGTCACTTACTGCCACAAGCTTGAGGCAGGAGGACACCACTCTGGGAGGAGAACGGCACAGAAAGTACTCCAATCTGGCTTGTGGTGGCCTACCCTCTTCAAGGACTCTGATGAGTTCGTGAAGAGGTGTACTGACTGGGATGGGCATTTGTGGACAACGTGATATGATGCCGATGCATCCCATTCACTTCTGTGAGGTTTTTGACGCATGGGGCATCGATTTCATGGGTCCATTCCCTAAGAGTCAGGGATTTGAGTACATTCTGTTGGCCTTTGACTATGTTAGTCGTTGGGTTGAGGCTATCCCCACCCGAGCCGCTGATGCCAGGACAGTTTGCAGATTTTTGAGGAAGCACATCATCACGTGGTTCGGGGTACCTCGAGTATTGATTTCAGACGGGGGGTCTCATTTCATCAACGACCAGGTGAAGGCCCTTGCTAGCGAGTTCGGCATAGACCATCGAGTTGCCGCTCCATACCATCCACAGATGAATGGTCGAGCTGAGGTGTCGAACAGGGAGATTAAGACTATTTTGCAGAAAGTCGTCCGCCCTGACCGAAAGGATTGGTCACAGCTTTTGGACTCGGTCTTGTGGGCATATAGGACGTCTTTCAAGACACCATTGGGCACATCTCCCTTTCACCTCGTATATGGCAAGCCGTGCCATTTACCTGTTGAGCTGAGACACATGTCACTTTGGGTAGTCACCGAGATACTTGTTGATCCAGATAGTGTAGGAGACCAGAGGAGGGTAGAGTTAGCAGCCTTGGAGGAGCTTAGAGATACTGCCTTCTCAAACAGCCTACAGTACAAGGAGAGAGTGAAGGAGTGGCATGATTCTCACATCAACCACAAGCATTTTGAGCCTAGACAGAGAGTATGGCTGTTTGATGCTAGGCTTCGTCTATTTCCAGGGAAGCTACAGAGCAAATGGAAAGGACCCTACTTGATGAGAAAGGTACACGACAACGGTAGCATTAACATATCCGAGTTGTCTTCTGAGAGTACCTTTCGAGTGAACGGCCAGCGGCTCAAGCCATTTCTAGATCATGAGCCACGGGTCGTTGCTATTCATTTTGCGTGAGATGTGGTCTCTTGACTCACATCTATTGCATCTCACGCCTGATTATGACGGTTCTTCCGACCTGTATAGATTCAGATGTCCATATCATTCTATTCTTTAGTCCCACATCCCTTTCTTCATCTTTTGATTATGCTATACTTAGGGTGTACTTTACCCTAAGTATAGGGGGGATGTAGGACCTTTGAGTTTTTCTTTTGATTCTTTCTACCCCTGTTTTTCTGCCTATACTTAGGGATATTTTACCCTAAGTATAGGGGGGGTAGACCCTGTACATTCTCCGCTCGGTTTTCCCTTTGTGTACAACCTGCTATACTTAGGATTACTTGATCCTAAGTATAGGGGGAAAAGCCAAGACCCTCTTGATTTTCCATTTCATTCATTATTCTTTGTATATAGTCTTCCTTTTCACTTCTCTATACTAAGCACGAGTTATGTCTTCTTCATCGCTCTTGACTCTGAGGACATCGTTTGAGCTAAGTATAGGGGTGTGTGTATATATTTCATATATACATTAGCCATAACTCATACTTTGTGTGAGTGTGTTAATAAATAAAACTGGCTAAAAACCCTAAAATTCACAAAAATTAAAAATTTTTCCTGTAAATAATCATTCTTTTATTGCACATAAATAGCTAGTGTACAAATTATTTTTAAAAATGTTTTCAAAAACTTTTTGTGTAAAGTTTGTGTAAATATTTTCATATCAAAATTATGTATATAGTACAAAATTTTTCCAAAATGTTTTGAAAATCAAAAGTTTGCAAAAATCTTGTGTAAATTTGTGTAAATACTTTTGCAAAACTTGCATTCATGCATTCATCCATTCATGATTTCAAAACATTTTTCAAAAATTTTGCATGTTTGTAAAAATTGTGTAAATAGCATCTTTGTATATATGTATATAGTTTTTCCCAGATTATAGTTGGCATTTAAACTAGCCTGGAATTAAATTGGGAAATGGAGCTTGATTAAGATCTTAATCCACCTAATTTATAAGAGGAACCTTATAGGGTTTAGGTTTAAGGCTTTTCAGGTCCATGATGACGTAATTCTTTAAGTCCACTAGGCTATGATCACATGTCATCTCAATGAGCCTAAGTAGAGCACTTAACAACACACACATGACTCATATAGACAATGGCTTTACTTGGACCAGCACTTTGCACCGAGCTCTCTACGGATGAGGTGGTGAGGAGGCAGTATTCCTTGACTTGGGGTAGCATATGAGGGTAGTACTTCTAGGCGGAACCTCTCTTCTTCTTTTAGTGAAGGAAGTGCGTCTCAACTTGGTATGGTTGCCATGAGGTCTAACGACGGGAGTTGTGGGTTGCAATAATGCTTCAAAAGAGGGATAGTCTACTGGCTCAAGGGAAAAACTCCTTGTATATATGCTGCACATGTATATGTTGTACAGATGCACTTGAAAAAAAATGCAAAAAGAAAATAACTCCAAAAAAGTGGTGGGTCTGATAAAAAATGATAATCCCACCGGAGTATGTATATAGTGCAATAAGCAAAGCTTGAGATTCATGTTCCACCTTATGTAGCTTGCAGCAGGGAGACTTGGCTACACTGGTCGAGCTCCCAAGGATACATGGCTACACTGGCCATGGTCCATTCTCTTCTTCCCCTCTTCTTGAGCCGGTTGAACTTGAACTTAGAAGGGAATACCCCGCTCCTCGAGGAAAGAGTGGCCAGATTGGGTTCATAGAGTTACCTTGTTGGGGAGGGTTGTCAAGTTGCCATTTCTGAGGTGGAGAGCTTACACTTCACATTCACAGTACAAGGAAAGATTCATGGTCTTTAGGGTTTGTGTTTGATGACTTGTTCTGGTCTGGATTGTTGAGGAGTCTTGATTATAGATTAGTGGAAGTTAGAGGCTGTTGAGTTTTAAGCTTAAGTCCAAATAAGGTTCCAACACATTAATAATCCAAAGATCTGATCGAGCTCCACAATTCAATTTAATGAAGGCAAGTTTAATAATCAACCTTGGTCCATGTACATTCTCCTCTTTTTCTTTTTCTTTCTCTTTTTCACTTCTTTTTCAAATAAGTGTTTGCTAAGGGACTAGCAAAGTTAAGTATAGGGGGGTGATGAATACTCATTCATCACTCTTTATTCTTATATTTTAGCTACAAAAACCTTTGCAAATACATGTAGATATGTGTAAATACAAATAATTAGCAAAAGGCATGCATTGTGTAAAAACTAATAATTAGCATGTTTTTGTGCAAAAATAAAAGAATAAAGAATTAAAAGAAAAAGAGGGAAATATTTAAAATAAATATTGAGCAACCTAATCCCAAGGGAGGGCTCAGCATGGGCCTGACCGCATAAAAGCCAAAGTAGAGAGAGATAGGGAGCTCATGTGTGTAAATAGACCTGTAAATATACTTAAAATATTTTCCTCCAAAAATAGAATAAAATAGGCTTGTATATATTTGTATATATTTGTAAATATAAAATCCAAATAAAAATAGAAAAATCAAAAAGAAAATAAAAATATTCACTTGTATATATTCACCTTGTATATGGAACACTTATCTATTTATTTAGCCTTATAAATAAATAAATTAAAATCCCTAAAAATTTGTATATACTCTATATTTTATGGTGTAAATAAATAAAATAAAAACAACAAAAACAAAAATCAAATAAAAAGAACAAAAATTAAAAACCAAAAAGAACTTTGTAAATATACCATGTATATATATGTACATATCTATTTATTTAACCCTTGTATATAAATAATAAAAATAAAATAAAAATACCTTTTTATTCCTAATTTTATGCTATAAATAAATAAAATATAAAATGGGAATAACAATGTACAAAAATAATTAATTAAAAATCAAAAAGTAAAAACCTATATTGTGTAAATACCTATGTATAGCACTATAGTGTACATATCCTATTTTTATTTCAAAAAATTAATTAAAAATCACAAAAAATAGAAAAAATTAAAACAAACATTTTTCATGTTCTGAGTTTTTAATAATTTGGCCATTTATTATTTCTTTTCGAATTTTCAACTCTTTTCCACATGGCTGATCTTGATTGGTCCACAGGGGACGTTGACCCCCCGGTCAACTCCCCCCCAGGACCACTGAGCCCCAGATCCGAGCCCGCGACCCGACTTCTCGAATTTCTCTACGCTCGATCCGACGCCCATACTCGCAAATCCCGGGCTCTCCTTCTTCCTTGTGCATCCGAGATCCTCGCCCGATCATCCACGTGGGGATCCGCGCTTCGTGGAACCCTGCCCGATCCCCTCTTCTCGGACCTGCACTCGCATATAAGCCGAGCTCCGCCTCCATTTCATTTCATCTTTGGCTCATCCATTCTCCACCCCAGGACCTCCATCGCCCCACGAGAGTGACAACTCGCTTCCGGTGGTGTCGCAGCGAGGAGGGAGCGTGTAGACCATCGATCCGGCAGCTACGCGCCGCCGTGCGCCGCCTGGAGGTGGTGCTCGAGCCTCGGGCACCGACGGCCCTTGAGGCAAGGACCTGGAGCATCCCCTGCTCTTCCACATTCGATTGCGTCCATTAGGTAGCTCTATTTCTTTTTCTATTTCCCTAATTTACGTTTTCGCCCAAATAGCTCCGTCGTCGTCCTTCGCCGATTCCGACCACCTCAGCTATCCGTTCGATCATCGGAATCGACCCACATATCCGCCTTCTCTCCACGCACCTTCTCCACCCACTCATCCAACCCAGTTCACACAGAAACGGGGATTGGGGCTCCTTCGCCGTTGCTTCGCCGGAGCCCCTACGCCCCGCCGCACTGTTCACCTTCACCTCCGCTTACAGGGTCGAGGCACTTTACCCTCGACCCGCGAGTCTGTTACCGTGCTTTTCAGGTTCATCCGAGCCCATCTGGGGGCCTCGACCATCTGGTGCAGCAGCTCGACCTCCGCCGACGTCGCCTGAGCTCCCAGGAGCTCCGTCGCGTCATCGGAGGAGTCCATTAGACGCGGGAGGCCAAGGCGATTCTTCTCCGATCAGTAACAGCCCACGAGGAGGTCTCCAGCGCCCACACGAGCCCGGTGAACCTCGCCGGAGTCCAGTTCTTCAAGCAACCTCCGCAGCCATCCGATTGTCCTCCAGCTCCAGTTTACATCGTAGCCGTCTACGCCAGGAGCAGCCGTCATCATTCGATTTTTGGAGGAGTGATCGCGACCGTCCGATCAGCGAGGTCTTCCTACGTCGCTTCCCAGCCACCCGATCTTCCACGTGGGGAGATTCCAGCCATTCGATCTCGCCGAGGGATCCTTGCTGAGGCCCCAGCCCACCCTGACCGTTGGATCTACACGTGGCGCCCATCTGACCCTCGACTTAATAAAGGGTAAACATCTCTTAGGCCCTTAGATTTTTAGGTGTTAATTTGTAGTCCTGTAAATATTTTATACATTTTATTTGCGTTTGGTAATTTGCATAGAGGTCCCTGTCATTTTTGGTATTTACTTTCATACCCCTGTTTGTAGTGGAGCACGTGCGTCGACACATGCTTTTGTGGGTTAATTGCATGTATGACCTTCATGTTTCAGGGTGTTAATGAATGTATTTAAGTTTTTATTAATTGCAGATATACTCCTGTGCGTGGTTTAATTGTGCATATGCTTTATTTCGTGGGTTATTTACGCTGAAGCCCCTAGACTTTTAATACGTGTTACTAAATAGTCCAGGAACTTTAGTTTTCTTGTAATTAGGTCCCTGTGTGCCCAGGTCATGCGCCTCGTACGTGGTTTCTTGGAGAAATTGCACCGGACCCCTATAACTTGTTTTAATTGCGTACAGGTCCCTGTGCACTGTACCCTTGTTTTTATTTTTAATAAAATAGCAAATTAACTCCAAATTCGATGAAAATTGGACACATGGCTCCTGCCATAGTGTAAATTTTCTCTAATTTTTGGAGACATTTTTGATTATTTTTGTTATTTTTAAAAATTCAAAAACACTCATTTTTGTTACTGTCTAACTTTAAAATTCACAAAAATATCAAAACACCTCTAAAAATTACAAAAAAATTAGGTAGTGTTTGTTTTGCCTTAATTGATTTTCTGACCAATTTTGGTCATTTTTGTATTTATAAAACCCATAAAAAGTACAGAACCCCTAAAAACCCATAAAAATTCTAATCAATAAAAGAAAAATCAAAAATTAATAATTCTAGTGCCTAAATTTTCCTTGCATTTTCTACTACATAGAAAATTACCTTCAGACCTTGATAGGGCCATTTTGCAATTTAAATTGGCCCTCCAAGTCTGACTGGACAGTACCTTCATTTTTCTATCTTGTTTGATTTTTATAAAATTCAATAAAAATCAGAAAAATACCAAAAATTACCAAAAAACAGTAAAAAATATAAAAAACCTAATAACATTTTTGTTTGAATTTTTGGGTGTATTTTGAGTAGTTTAATAATTGTGTGTAGTTGCTTGTGTATTTGTTTTCTTACTTCTTTTATTGATTCAAAAATCCAAAAAAATATAAAAAGGTTAAAAATCCACCAAAAATACCTTTCTTTTATTTTATTTCAGTTCTAGACTACTTAGTAGGCCGTAAGGCCATCACGTGCTCCCTGAGTTCGACCCTGGTCGCTATACCAGGCTAATCTAATAGCCAGGACCGCTATTATTTTTATTTGATTGTTATCTGATTTTTGGTGGTCTGATCCTTATTTTTCTTGATTGACCGATTGATCTCTTGAGCGACTTGGGTCGCAACGACCTTTGTTATTTCTTCACCTTAGTTGCTCGAGATTTTTCGGTCATCAGTCCCCAGCATGAGCAGACATTCATTATGGACCAGGGTGCGATCAACTCCACCCTGATCGCCTCCCTCGAGACAGTTCAACAGCAGTTGAGGGATCAGGGAGATTTCATGATAGAGATGAGGCGTGAGATGGAGCAGTTGAGAGCCGCTCGTGACCAGCGCGAGCCCGGAGACGGGCTGAGGATACCCGACGATGCGGCAGCCGCCGCAGCAGCCGCAACAGCAGCAGCAGATCCATCGAGACCGATGTGGGAGTTACACAACCCCGGGTCGACTTTGATGCATCATTGGGTCGTTCTTCCAGCCACCGTGGGGGACTTCAAGTTCCCACGAACACTTTGCAGCTCCTCCCCCGGTTCCATGGGCTCGCCACAGAGGAGCCCCATCTCCACCTTCAGGAGTTCTTGATGATCTGCAGCACAGTCTACGATAGACAGGTGGACCAGGATACCATCCGTATGATTGCCTTCCCCTTCTCCCTAGCAGACAGAGCAGCCACCTGGCTGAAGCACTTGGGGAAGTTCGTATACACCTGGGAGCAGCTCCGCACCGAGTACTTGCACAAGTACTATCCACACGGGCGGACGAACGCAGCTAGAGCCCTGATCAGCAACTTCTCCATGCTCCCCAATGAGCGGTTCCATGAGGCATGGGAGAGGTTCCGTGAGCTGACTGACAGATTCCCGCACCATGACATCTCGAAGCCGAACCTAGTTCAGAGCTTCTTCAGTGGGCTGACACCAGAGCTACAGGGCCTGGTGAATGCTTCTTGTGGCAGGTCTTATTTCGCCAAGGATCACGATCAGGTCTAGGCCATCTACGAGGAGATGGCCGAGAACTATATGGTGATGTCCCAGACCCAACTCTACACACAGGGACGCCCTCAGCCACAAACCGTGCAGTACCAGAGGATAGCACAGGTTGATGCCGGTCCTTCCAGTTCGTCAACGGCAGCAGCACAGGCCGAGTCCACATCTGCCGACATGGGGATCATCAACGAGAAGTTGGACCGGATGGAGATCATTGAGAAGAAGCAGTGCCAGGGCATCACGCAGATGGAGCAGATGGCACAGACTCTGAGTGACCTGAAGACACAACTCATGTGTCTCCAGGAGGCACAGACGGCTTCCCAGCCCCGTCTTCAGGCACGAGGCGATTCGAGTAGCAGCAGCAGCTCGTCCCAGCGCTCCAGCCACCAGCAGCCTAGATAGGCTCACCTTGTACAGGCGGAGCCGTACCAGCAGCCGCAGCCCACTTACCAGTCACCGCCATCTCCAGACACACAGATGGTGGTATACCATCCGGATCAGCCTCTGGCAGTACTCCCGCCAGCCCCCTACGAGTCAGAGCCGTTGATGGATGTCAACGAGATTTGGTACAACCGACCCCAGCCCGGTATCCGACGAGACCATCCCGGATTCCGTTGGTCAGCCGGAGGTTCCAGCTCCCAGCAGCAGCCGTCAGGACAGGGTGTCCAGTACAACCATCAGAGGGATCACCAGCAGCAGCAGCCCCCAGTGTACACCCAGCAGCAACAACAGTCACAGTGGTATGGTCCTCGTCCCTATCAGCAGGGACATTCTTGGAGGCGTGATCAACCTCATCAGCCGCAACATCATCCACAATCATACCCCTCTCACCCACAGCAGCAACAACCTCACTACCAGAGAGGCTACCCGTCAGGTTCTCATGGGCCATCCTATGAGAACCCCGCCTTGGATGACATAGCCCGCCTCCTTACGTATCAGCAGGCTACATTCCGATGGGAGATGGATGAGTTCCGCTAGGAGATGCGGGACATTGTGAGAGGGAATGCCGCTATCCCTGCCCAGATAGAGCCCAATCCGAACAACCTCAAGAGGAAGTCTGAGCAGGTAGTTTGTACTGAGTATGCCACTCCTAGTGATACATTTGGAGATATGTCTGCATATTAGTTTGATACTAATTTTGTCACACTTAGGAGCGGTAGGATGCCAGCAGGAGGCGCCTCGTCTGAGCGACACCCAAAGGCCACTTCTAGAGCGCCCGACGAGGAGGAGAGCGGTACTGAGGCCGCTAGAGATGATGACAGTGGTACTGATGCCACCACAGATGCTGATCCCACCGGCGGTACTGATGCTGTTGTTTCACCAGTTGGAGGAGGTGGTACTGAGGCCACCCATGTTGTCGAGCCAGAGCGCGGTACTGAGGCCGCGAGTCGACCAGCCGAGGGTGGTGCTGATGCCACCGATTTTACTTCTGAGATTCCTGTAGTTTTTCCTTCTGTTGATGTATCTCGGAACATTTCTGGAAATAAAGGAAAGGGTTTGTTTTCTTCTGGTCCACCTGTGGTGCTTAATGTATGTGTGGATCCTGCCGTCGAGCAGTCTAGACCCTCTCCTAGTCTTTCATCTGAGAAGGATGTGATCCCCTTCCCTAGAGCTCTTCAGATGGGAAATGGGAAGAAAATAGAAAACCCCAAAAAGAGGCAGCAGGAAGAGTTCAGCCAGCAGATGATAGACCGCTTTCACATTCAGCTGACTCTTCAGGAGGCTTTGCAGCACATCCATCTACTCCAGCGTTCACTCAGAGACAGGACCACAGTTAGGAGGAAGAGGAGGAACCACCAGTCAGAGATCCACGTGCTGACCAGAGCCACTTGTTTCGCGATCCAGAACCGTTTGCCGGCCAAGAGGCCAGACTCAGGAGCCCCGTATGTCAGATGCCATATCAGAGAGCAGAGGTTCGACCGTACTCTATTAGACAGCGGATCATCGATCAACCTACTTCCGGCAGCCCTTCTTGACCGCTTCGAGTTGGGCACTCTTCGACAGAGCAGGACAGTCTTTCAGTTTGCTGATCGATCTGTCAAGAGATCGAAGGGGTTGCTGAGGGACGTTGTCGTCACGATTCAGGGCCTGCAATTCCCCGTGGACTTCGTAGTGTTGGACATTGAGATCCCTGAGTCAGTGACCGATACTCCCATCATTCTCGGTCGCCCGTTCTTGGCCACAGCCAAGGCAGTGTCCGACCATGATAGCGGGAAGGTATACTTTCGCGTTGAGGGCGAAAGTGTACAAATAGAGACGGTCGAGGACATCAGAGTCAGAGATAGAGCATGCTCAGAGACTACTTCTGATACGGAGAAGATGACAGACGCCGGGCCAGACATCCACCAGGACTGCGACTTTATGATCACAGATGATGAGGCGGTTTGGGCAGATCCAGATGCACGTGCCATCCTCTCACCTTCAGAGTCCGCTGATGTAGAGACACCATCAGAGGATAGCTTGGAGAGCGCATTCCTGGTCCAGGATACAGTTTAGTCGGCAGAGCCGGTTCTCGACCGCGAGACTGATTTGTTTTGTGATGATGGTGGTACTGATGCCACCTTGGATGATACAGATCCCTCGGAGTCATATTTTGACTGGGCAGAGTTTGATGATTACATACCAGATCTGACTTCCACTGAGCCTGCAGCTAGGGTGGAGGTAGATGCCGAGCAGAGCAGAGACAGTTCATCAGAGCAGCCTTCTCCGGTTTCAGAGTGTGACAGAGAGTTTCAGTTCTCCCACGCGGATTTAGCAGCCTTCACACAGAGTTTTCAGAGGCCAGATCCACCAGCACCCAGTTGTCCAGAGCTGAAGCCATTTCCCGCATCGCTGAAGTATAGGTTCCTTGCGGGTGAGCATGAGATGCACCCAGTCATTATCTCCGCTGATTTGACTGGAGAGCATGAATCCCGTCTGATGGAGGTTCTTGAAAGGAACCGCAAGGCCATAGGATGGAGCGTAGCTGATCTCCAGAGGATAAGTCCGGCCCTGTGCTCCCACCATATCTATCTCGAGGATGAGGCGAAGCCGTCACGTGAGTTCCAACGGCGGCTGAACCCGAATCTGAGAGAGGTTTTCATGAAGGAGATATCGAAATGGTGGAGCGTCGATTTTATCTAGCCCATCTCCGACTCCAAGTGGGTCAGCCCTTTGCATGTGGTGCCCAAGAAGACGGGCATCACTACAGTAGTCAGCGAGTCTGGAGAGGAGATTGCTACATGGGTACCCACTTCTTGGCGAGTCTGCGTGGATTACAGACGACTCAACCAGGCCACTAAGAAGGATCATTTCCCCCTGCCCTTTCAGATCATTGAGAGACTGGCAGGGAAGAGCCATTATTGTTTTCTGGATGGGTACTCCGGCTACAACCAGGTGGCCATCGCTCCCGAGGACCAGGACAAGACTACCTTTACCTGTCCCTTCGGCACATACGCCTTCAGACGCACGCCATTTGGGCTATGCAATGCCCCTGCGACTTTTCAGAGATGCATGCTGTCTATCTTTTCGGACATGGTAGGGGAGTGCTTGGAGGTCTTCATGGATGATTTCTCGGTCTACGACGACGGATTCGACTCCTGTTTTGATTGCCTAGACCGAGTCCTTCAGCGATGCATTGAGGTTCACCTTGTGTTGTCTTGGGTGAAGAGTCACTTCATGGTGACTGATGAATCTACGTTTCATCATCTTTATTCTATCATTTTGGCCTTAAAAACCCTAGTAAATGTGTGTAAATAGCATTAATTTATGCATTTTAGCATTCATGTATATGTGTGTAAATATTGTATAAAATGCGGTTTTTAGTGCCAAAATTATAGAATAAAGAAAAGAAAAGAAAAAGAATAAAATATTGTAAATATTTTATGACCTGAAACCCCGAGACCTAGGCATCTCGATGACTCGGTCGACAAGGAATAAAGTAGGGGGAGATAAGGGCCAAAAATACCAATAAAACTCCTTTTATTTTATTCATTCTTTATTCATTTTGGGACCTATTTTTGGTTCCACTTTTTATACATCAAATAAAGAAACTTTATACATTAAAGTTGTAGATAATTTAATAAGAAAAATACAAAATTGATTTCACTGAAAAATAATACACAGATAAAAAGTTATGATCTGAATAAAAATCAAGAATCCCAACTTCCCAGACCCGTATCTCACAAATGAAAACTCCAAATGCATCAAACTCACTTTTAATTGTATATAATTCAAAAAAAGCTATTTAATGGTGGTGGTTTCGCATTTGGCGGAGCTACAGTTTGAAAGTTGAGTTTTGGACCCCCTATTGTATACTTGTACAGATTAAAATATTCAATTTATTATTTATTCATTAATTTTGCATTTTTATATTTTTATAATTTTGTAAATATTACTTGTAATATATTTGTATATTAAAATCAGAACAAAAACTCAAAGAAAACTCAAAATAAAATACTTGTATATAAAATACATATGTATTATACCTGTAAATATACCTACATAAACTATACTTTTATTTTATTAAGTGTACAAATCAGTTCATAAAAATAAAATAAAAATGTATTTAAGTGTATAAAAATACTTTACAAATTTATAAAATAATAAACATAAATGAATAAGTTAAATATACAAAATAAAAATAAAATACTTTAATGTATAGATAAAGATACCTATAAGGGGTATAAATGGTAACTTGTAATTACACACCCCATAAAAATAAATAAAAATCACTATAAAATAACTCATAAAATAATAAACATTTTTATTCAATAACCAAAAAATAATAAATTGATTTGCTATTTTTAATTGATTTTAGCAATGTTTTTTCCCAGGGATTTTCCTGGTTGGTCCACGTGGACCAACCAGGTGGAAGTTGACCCGCTGGTCAACTCCCTGGTCTGCACCTGCAGCCTGTCAGCTGCGTTTTTTAGCCAATTTCTCCTATTTTTCTAGGCCGCATCGTTCACATTTTGACCTCGAGCCCTTCTTCACTTTTTATCCCCATATAACCACCATACACGCCCAGTACTTACATTGGTCTTTGGATCGAAGATTCGCTCGATAAACCTCGATCTTCATGCCATCTCGTCCACTCTCTGCCCAATGTTCTGAAGCTTGTCAGACTGCGTTTTTTTGGCGTTTTCTCTGAATTTTGGAGAGCGCGTCTTTCACCATTTGGCATTGCTTCCTTCTTGACTTTTGTTCACCATATATTGAGGATACACACCCATGGTTGTTTTTGGGGAGTGCATTACTGGTGTGCTCCAGAAGCACCGTTCTTTGTTCCCCATCGACCACTCTTTAAAAAAGACCTCCAACACTCCATTTCAATTTTGAACTCCTTTTGCCCCTTCTTCCTCCCTTCTTTCATGTGCTGAGGTTAGAGGAAGGTGACAACAACCTCACCTCACCGTTAGGAGGAGCGGAGGAGCGGTGCGGAGGCGTATCCACCCCCATCTCCGGCCCTTGGCCGTGAGGTCCATCTCTTGGTTTTTCCCAACCAATCGAGGTCATCTTTGTTTGTTTTTCTTTATTTTTTTGCAGTAGATTAGCTGTAGTGTAATCTTTTAGTTCATACTTTCATTGGTTTGATTGTCGCTTGATTCATCTTCCGCTACCCCCCTCGCCAGAGCTCGCTCTGGCGAGTCCCTACTTACGCCATTTACCACTCAAGTTGCCTATGCTCACCCTGGAACCATCCTCTTTCATTGTGTGATTTCATTTTCAGGTCCCAGGTGCGGAAGGACCCCGGTTGGGGTTGTTTTTGATGAGAGCCGAACCTTCTGGAGCTCTTCCCCATCTTCGTTGCCGCGGTGGTGCTCTGGCGGTCCAACCGCCATTTTGAAGCCTCCAGTCGCTAGGGAAGGCGTCCAAGATCCTTCTGGGCATTTTGGAGGAGTCGCGAACACCTGGGGGAGGTGGTAGTCATCGGAGGAAGCTCAGCCACCCGTTGTTCTTCCCCGATTCTTGTTGCGCTCCTCTGGACCGTCGATCTCCCTTGTTCTTGAAGAGCTACAGTAGCCGTCGGATCGCCTTGGGCGAGGGTATTTTGCACCATTTCCCCTGCCATTTTGTGTAATATTTATTTAGGACTCAAAGCATTCATCTGCAGTTGTGTACTTTTGTATAATTTGCATATTTGCCCTTGAACTTCGCTCTATTTTCATTCATACCCTTGTTAGGCCTTGTATTTTTGTATGCTTTCCCTATTTATTTCATACATCTAGAAAATTCGAAAAAACCTCAAAAAATAGAGTTAAGCTCCTGCTGCATTGTAGTATCTCGCCATATTTTTATTTTTCATAATTATTGCATTTTAATATTTATAAAAAATCAAAAATACTCATTTTCAGCACTGTTTGCGTCATAAAATCCCTAAAAATTATAAAAACCACCGGAAAATTCCCAAAAAATATATTTTGTCTCTTTTAGTATCATTTAGCTCCAGACCAAAAATCATTAAAAAATACCAAAGAAAACTCCTTAAAATGATAAAACTCTAAAAATCTTTTAAAAAATATATAAAATTCATAAAAAATCTAAAAATTGTGTTTTCTTTTCCTGAATTTTCTTTATTCTGTTATCTTTAATTTAAAATTAATTTGGGAAAATTTTGTTGCTGTTTGCTATTTTTTATTCCCATTTCGATTTCGGCCACCATTGATATTCACTGTTTTCTTGTATTTTAACATTTAAAAATACCAAAAATATTCTGAAAATTCCCCAAAAATCACATAAATAGTAGAAAAGTATAAAAATACCAAAAACATTTCATTTCCTAATTTTTGAGCTTTTTACCTTATTTTTATAAACAGTTTATCACCTCTTTTCTTATATAGTTTGTATATTCCAATATTGAAAAAGAAAATATAAATAAATGTAAAATATAAAAAAAATAAAAAAATCAGTAAATTATAAATCAAAATACAAAAATTATAAAATTAAAAATTAAATAAAAAATATAAAATTAAAAACCCACAAAAAAATACATCATAGATAGACAAACACTCACATTCACACACTTGTGCATTTTGCCCCGTTCTACCTGTCTGCTCCCTGTGTTCGACCTCTACACATACTTGCACCTATACACATCTTTGTTGTAGAGTTATAATAAATTTTAACTCCGCATATTTACTTTCATTGCTTGATTTATCTGTTGTGGGTTAATTGTTGTTTTAATCCGAATTTCGCATGGTCGATTCAGCGACTGAGTTCCCGCCTTGTGTGGAACCTAAGATCACCGTTTTTTGAGTTAAACAAATGGCGCCGTTGCCGGGGAGCAACAACGCTTAGTTCGGGTCTTGTTTGTGATTGTGGTTGATTGTCTATTTCGCGGTTTTTATTTTTGCTTATTTTTACTTATTTTTGCTCTTTTATTTTGATATATCATTTGAATTGTCTGACCACCCTCTTGTTTGGCTTTGTGCGAGGTACGCGGATCGAGGGAGGCACTCCTTTCTAGGAGCGCTCGTGCAACCACGTGAGGCGGCTTCGGCTTCGCATCAAGGCGGACTTGGAGGGAATTTTGAAGACCATTCTGAGCTTTTATTTTATTGCATTTATTTTTTGTAATTCAAGTGAGAGGGAGACCACTATTATTGTAATAATACAAGTACCCCCAGACTTAGACTCTTGAGCCTAATTTCCAAGTGATTGTTCACTTGGGGCTCACCACGGTTTTGTCGGCTTTTCTTCGCATTTTTATTTTGTTTTCCGGTTTTATTTTTCATTTCTTTTGTGTGATTGAGCCCCTAGTTTTAGGATTGCTTGCGATAGATTAAGGCCTAACACTTAATATTTTGCATGCACCTATAGTCTCGTTTGGACTTAGTCAAATTTTAAACAGTTGATCATCACTTTCAATCCGTCGCGCCGCGAGCTCTCCCCGCAAAGCGCTTTCTCCTAAACTCAAGTGTATTGAGCAGATGAGGGGTGAGCCTAGACCGGACTCTAGGGTTGAGGATTGGTGGTCAACTTGTGGTTCTTCCTGCTAATAGCAATTTCTGAACTTAGGGCGATTTCATCGGTTTGCATTTGCATATAGATAGGTTTCAATTCTGCTGAGCATCCTTGCATGTAGAGTGCTGGAGGCAAGGTGAGCATTTACGCTTTAGCATACATCATCGTTTTCCCGCTTGCATTGCTTTTCCGCTCCTCTACCTCAGATTTTGATCACATAGGTGCTTAAAGGAATTGACTCCCCGTTAGGTTCATGCATTTATTCACTAAAAATCCAAAAAAAGTGATAATCAATAAAATTGGGACTGCTAATATTACTTGACCCTAAAACCGATCTAAAAGAAAATTTTCTCTTGGGACGAGTAATCCCCTCATTGTCTTCGTTTATACTTGCTCGCGCACACACTAAGGATAATGCCCAAATCCCATTTTCAGCCACCTAAGTGTTTGTGCAATTTTGGACTTCTCACCTAACTCTAAAACAGACAAGATAAAAAGACCGACTTTTCGGTCTCTACCGAGTTGAGTAGGTGAATTGAGGGTTTGTATTCTTTTCATTTTTGTCTGTGATTGTTTTGTGTGCGTCCTAGATCATCTTTGCGCATTTGCGCCTTCTTCTTCTTCACTCTCTTGACTTGATCGTCGTGCTCCCCCGAATCATTTCCTTTTGATTTCGAGATGGACCCCTGGAGCGCTTTTTATCCGAACTTTGCGGATCCCTCGTTCACTCCAGTCGGTCCGCCTCCCTTTTATCAGGAGGATCCTCCTCCTACCTTTTCTGACTTTTGTACATACCCGCCTCAGCCACAGTATCAGGACTCGGATTTCTACCCACACTCACCTCCACCTCCACCTGTATATTCTCCTCCTCCACCTTCACATTCACCCGAGGCCGAGCTGTTGGAGTCACCTTTCATGGAGTCCACCCTTGAGCACTTGACCCAGATGATGGATCACATGAGGCAGAGGATTGACACCCTCACTATTACAAATAAGAGCGACCATGATATTCCACCATTTGATGATATGGGTTCACTCGAGGATTTCCATGAGAGCTTGCAATCGCCCAAAATACAAAAAAATGAGAAAAATTTAAAAACACAAAAAGAGATTGGGAGACTTTTGATCGAGTCAGACTATGAGGAGAGCACCCACTTGCCAGATCCTTTGTCCACACATTCATTCACACCTTGTCCCACCTTTGACCCTGAGGATGCCGCTGTACAGACTGCTCTTGGCATGCCTTGTGTATATGATGATTCCGACTTTCTCCCTTGTATGGAGGAGGTCCAAAAATTCAAAAAAATGTTGACTGAACCCGAAGTGGTGGCCACCATACATGAGATTATCCGTGCCCCACTTCAGCAGGCCATGACTGATTTATCTGCTCCTCTTCCCAAGAAGAGAAAGCGGAGGAGCAGATCTGAGCGTCATATCTTGACCATGGCCACTGCCCATGCCATCACACACTGTCCTATTCCTCGGAAGAGGAACACTGCCACACCTTTCATTAGCTGCACCATCTATGACCACACATGTGATCACACTCTCCTAGACGACGGTGCTTCGATTAGCATCATACCCTTCTCGCTGGTACAGTCTCTTCACTTAGGGCCTCTCAAGAAGACCAGGATGATCGTTCAGTTTGCTGATGGATCTATCAAGAGGCCGAAGGGTATCCTTGAAAACGCCGTTATTTCGATTCAGGGCATGAGTTACAATGTTGATTTTATCGTATTGTCCATGTAGACCTCCATCGGGGAGCACTCTCCAATCATCCTGGGATGACCATTCCTCGCCTCTGCAAGGGTTGTTATTGATTACGGATCAGGAGAGATTCGCTTCCGTCCTGCTGACGAGAGCGAAGCGTTGATCACCGCATCTACTACCGACCAGAGACCTGCACCTGATATGATTTCACCTATCTTGGCTGACCCCGAGGACTATGATCTATATGAGGATATCAGAGAGACCTTCTTCATGACCGATGATGAGACCCGAGAATTCCTCTCCAAGGAGGAAGGCTCGGAAAGCATAGACCTTGGTGTTGCTGCTTCCTGTGATTGGCGATGTGTTGATGACATCCGCGGGATCTACACGATTGACACCATTGAGCGGAGGGCAGATTTAGAGACTATATTGGACGGACATGCTCCGACTACTTCCACTGATGAGTCCGCTCCTGTCCATGTAGATACTGATGAGACTAAGGCTGAATTTGATTTAGTTGCTTTTCTTCAGAAATTCGGACCTTTTGATGAAAAAGATGATCCAATTGAGATTATAGAGGACGAACAGAGTTCGACTACTTCCACTGATGAGTTCGTGCCTTTTGGTTTTGACCTGGACGACACCTCGCAGGACGACTCCGAGTACACTACTTCCGATGATGATGAGTTCGTCCCATTTCACTTTGATATCAGCGAGACTCCCAAGGCCGGACCTAGCCATACTTCTTCCACTCACACGTCTGTGCCTTTACACCATAGGACCACCAAGGGAGAACCTAGCCGTACTACTTCCATTGACCAGTTCGTCCCTTTCAGATTCGATTCCACTGAGGGCCTTCACCGTGTCGACCCTGATCGGCTTCCGTCCGCTCTGGACCCCGATGTCGACTTGCATCACACTAGATCTATCCCTCAGCGGTCTTGCAAGAAGGTTCGCTTTCAACCTTCTTGATCATCTGTACATCCGTCTCTGTTGTATATCCTCTCTGGTATATCTTCCTCTATCTTCCGTATAGCTCGTCCACCCATTCTCGTGTCTGCCTTACTTAGGACGTACTTTGTCCTAAGTATAGGGGGGTGGACGAGCCGAGTGTTCATTCATCATTCCGTCTGATCACTCCTGTTGTTGCCTATACTTAGGGCTTCTTTTACCCTAAGTATAGGGGGAGTGATGTGTATATCCTTCTCTATCTTCTGCCATCTTCCGAGCTATTTTCTTCTTTTCTTATTTTCTTTTTTCCCCTCTTCTATCTTCTTCATCTACCGAAAAGGTGCCGCCCTTGTAGACAATTTTCCATACTTAGGACGTACTTTGTCCTAAGTATAGGGGGATGTGCACCCCGAGTTTCTCTATTTTTTCGATCCTCTCCATTGTCTCCTCTTCTTGTCTATACTTAGGGATATCTTACCCTAAGTATAGGGGGAGACAATCTGAGTATGATCTGTTCATTCCCACCCTTGACCCTCCCTGCTTTGTGTACAGTCTGCTATACTTAGGATTATTTGATCCTAAGTATAGGGGAGACGGTCAACTTCTCATTCGTTCATTCATCTCTGTATTCCTTTATTCTTTAGATTTTCCTATACTCAGTAAGAGTTATGTCTTCTCTTTTCTCTCTGATCTATGAGGACATAACTCAAGCTAAGTATAGGGGGGTCGTATATACTGCGTATATACTTTAGCCATAACTCGTACTTTCGTATTTTTGTAATAATATGGCTAATAATTCTTTAAAATTCATTAAAAATCCTTAATAAAAAGATGTGGTTATTCCTCAAATTCTTTTTGTATTTACTGATTAATAAATCAGGTGAAAATATTTTTTTGCAAAATGTTTGAAAAATAGTTTGAAAATCTTTGTGAACATTTATTGAAAACTATTGTGAAAACGTTTTGTTACATGTTTTCAACCTTTGTAAAAATGTGTGATTTGTAAAAATTTCTTTTCTTTGTGTGAAATAAAATGTTTGAAAAATGATTTGCAAATGGTTTGAAAAATGGTTGCAAAAATGTTTTGAAAAATCTATTTATACTGTTTTGAAAAACCTTTGCAAAATGATTTTCAAATGTGTGTACATGTTTGTAAAATGTTTGTAAAAATTATTTTAGACTATAGTTTTCAAAAATTGTGTGAAAAACTTGTGTCAAATAAGTTTGAGGAATACTTACATCTCACCAAAATCCACTAGATATATATGTATAAAATTGACCACTTACCCTGTAAATTCTTAAAATCCACTTCTTGTAAATATAAGAAGCACTCTCGTGTACATATTTTTAACCTAGTTTTCAGCCAAAACTTTTTCTTTTCAAAAATCCCAAAAACATTTGCAAAATTAAAATCCAAAACCATTTGAAAAATCTTTTTAAAAAAGACAAAAAATGCATATGCATCATCATCATCTTTTCAAAAATCCATAAAAAGTTCAAAATCCTTGAAAATTGCATCACAAAAATATTCTCTGCATAGCATTGCATAGCATTCGCATTTTTCGGATTGAGTTTGATAGTTGAACAAGTCTAAATAAAATCCGGAGATTGGAGCTTGATTGGACCTTCAAATCTACCTAATAACAGGAACCTTATAGGAACTTGGTTTGAGGTACTTCAGGTCTAGTTGACTTAATTCTTTGAGGATCACGAGACTTGGTTCAATGGATTCTTGACTGCCTAAGTAGAGTATTTCGGAGCACACGCATGACTCTTGTTGATAATGACCTAACTTGGACACCTGCACCTTTCACATGGCTCAATTCAGTTGGAGTGGTGAGGGGATTGGATTTGCCGGTATGAGACGCACACAGGTGGAAACATTTGTCCTCCTTTAGGGAGGGAAGTGCACCCCAACCCGTCCAGTGATTAGGAAGCTTAAAGATAGGAGACTGTGGGTTGCGATAAAGCTTCAAAAGAGGGATAGTCTACTGGCTCAAGAGGAAAAACTCCTTATGTAAATGCTGTTATGAATAGTATTTCAAAAAAAAAGAAAAAAAAGAAAAAAAAGTTCAGGCATGTACAAAAATAAAAAGCCTGCAAAGTATGTACATATGTTGTAAAGTCAATAAGCAAGCTTGAGTTACAAAGTCATATCATGTGAGCCTGCAGCTGGATGACTTGACTACACTGGTCTTGCATCCTCGGATAGGTAGCTACACTGGCTACCGTCCATTCTTCTCTTCACCCCCTCCTCTTGAGCTGGTTGCCACTTGAACTTAGAAGGGAATACCCCGCTCCTCGAGGATGGAGTTATTGGATTGGGGAGTCATTGGGTTGTCATACTGGAGAAGTCAGTCTCTTTGTCATTCTAGCTGGGGAGAGCCACCATCACTTACACTGTACGAGTCAGATTCATAGTCGTAAGGGTTTGCGTATGAGTTGAGATATTTCTGACCTGGCTATTGAGGAGACTTGGACAGAGTTTCGGGATTCTCAGGGACTGTTGGATTTCAAATTCGGTTCTCAATAAGGTTCCGCCCACACTAAAATTCCAAAGGTCCGACTTAAGCTCCAAACTTTGATTTTGTGAAGACAAGTTTGATCATTACACTTAGTCCACCTTCTTCTTTTTCTTTTCTTTATTTTTCTATTCTGCACTTATTGCATAAGTGTTTGCTAGGGACTAGCAAAGGCAAGTATAGGGGGATGATGAATCTACGTTTCATCATCTTTATTCTATCATTTTGGCCTTAAAAACCCTAGTAAATGCGTGCAAATAGCATTAATTTATGCATTTTAGCATTCATGTATATGTGTGTAAATATTGTATAAAATGCGGTTTTTAGTGCCAAAATTATAGAATAAAGAAAAGAAAAGAAAAAGAATAAAATATTGTAAATATTTTATGACCCGAAACCCCAAGACCTAGGCATCTCGATGACTCGGTCGACAAGGAATAAAGTAGGGGGAGATAATGGCCAAAAATACCAATAAAACTCCTTTTATATTTTATTCATTCTTTATTCATTTTTGGACCTATTTTTGGTTCCACTTTTTATACATCAAATAAAGAAACTTTATACATGAAAGTTGTAGATAATTTAATAAAGAAAAATACAAAATTGATTTCACTGAAAAATAATACACAGATAAAAAGATATGATCTGAATAAAAATCCAGAATCCCAACTTCCCAGACCCGTATCTCACAAATGAAAACTCCAAATGCATCAAATTCACCTTTAATTGTATATAATTCAAAATAAGCTATTTAATGGCGGTGGTTTCGCATTTGGCGGAGCTACGGTTTGAAAGTTGAGTTTTGGACCCCCTATTGTATACTTGCACAGATTAAAATATTCAATTTATTATTTATTCATTATTTTTGCATTTTTGCATTTTTATAATTTTGTAAATATTACTTATAATATATTTGTAAATTAAAATCAGAACAAAAACTCAAAGAAAACTCAAAATAAAATACTTGTATATAAAATACATAGGTATTATACCTGTAAATATACCTACATAAACTATACTTTTATTTTATTAAGTGTACAAATCACTTCATAAAAATAAAATAAAAATGTATTTAAGTGTATAAAAATACTTTATAAATTTATAAAATAATAAACATAAATGAATAAGTTAAATATACAAAATAAAAATAAAATACTTTAATGTATAGATAAAGATACCTATAAGGGGTATAAATGGTAACTTGTAATTACACACCCCATAAAAATAAATAAAAATCACTATAAAATAATTCATAAAATAATAAACATTTTTTATTCAATAACCAAAAAATAATAAATTGATTTGCTATTTTTAATTGATTTTAGCAATGTTTTTTCACAGGGATTTTCCTGGTTGGTCCACGTGGACCAACCAGGTGGAAGTTGACCCGCTGGTCAACTCCCTGGTCTGCACCTGTAGCCTGTCAGCTGCGTTTTTTAGCCAATTTCTCCTATTTTTCTAGGCCGCATCGTTCACATTCTGACCTCGGGCCCTTCTTCACTTTTTATCCCCATATAACCACCATACACGCCCAGTACTTACATTGGTCTTTGGATCAAAGATTCGCTCGATAAACCTCGCTCTTCATGCCATCTCGGCCACTCTCTGCCCAATGTTCTGAAGCTTGTCAGACTGCGTTTTTTTTGGCATTTTCTCCAAATTTTGGAGAGCGCGTCTTTCACCATTTGGCATTGCTTCCTTCTTGACTTTTGTTCACCATATATTGAGGATACACGCCCATGGTTGTTTTTGGGGAGTGCATCACTGGTGTGCTCCAGAAGTACCGTTCTTTGTGCCCCATCGACCACTCTTTAAAAAAGACCTCCAATCCTCCATTTCAATTTTGAACTCCTTTTGCCCCTTCTTCCTCCCTTCTTTCATGTGCTGAGGTTAGAGGAAGGTGACAGCAACCTCACCTCACTGTTAGGAGGAGCGGAGGAGCGGCGCAGAGGCGTATCCACCCCCATCTCCGGCCCTTGGCCGTGAGGTCCATCTCTTGGTTTTTCCCAACCAATCGAGGTCGTCTTTGTTTGTTTTTCTTTATTTTTTTTGCAGTAGATTAGCTGTAGTGTAATCTTTTAATTCATACTTTCATTGGTTTGATTGTCGCTTGATTCATCTTCCGCTACCCCCTCGCCGGAGCTCGCTCCGGCAAGTCCCTACTTGCGCCATTCACCACTCAAGTTGCCTATTCTCGCCCTGGAACCATCCTCTTTCATTGTGTGCTTTCATTTTCAGGTCCCAGGTGCGGAAGGACCTCGGTTGGGGTTGTTTTTGATGAGAGCCGAACCTTCTGGAGCTCTTCCCCATCTTCATTGCCGCGGTGGTGCTCCGGCGGTCCAACCGCCATTCTGAAGTCGCCAGTCGCTAGGGAGGGCGTCCAAGATCCTTCTGGGCATTTTGGAGGAGTCGCGAACGCCTGGGGGAGGTGGTAGTCGTCGGAGGAAGCTCAGCCACCCGTTGTTCTTCCCCGATTCTTATTGCGCTCCTCTGGACCGTCGATCTCCCTTGTTCTTAAAGAGCTACAATAGTCGTCGAATCGCCTTGGGCGAGGGTATTTTGCACAATTTCCCCCGCCATTTTGTGTAATATTTATTTAGGACTCAAAGCATTCATCTACAGTTGTGTACTTTTGTATAATTTGCATATTTGCCTTTGAACTTCGCTCTATTTTCATTCATACCCTTGTTTGGCCTTGTATTTTTGTATGTTTTCCCTATTTATTTCATGCATCTAGAAAATTCGAAAAATCTCAAAAAAGAGAGTTAAGCTCCTGCTGCATTGTAGTATCTCACCATATTTTTATTTTTCATAATTATTGCATTTTAATATTTACAAAAAATAAAAAATACTCATTTTCAGCACTGTTTGCGTCATAAAATCCCTAAAAATAATAAAAACCACCACAAAATTCCCGAAAAAATATATTTTGTGTCTTTTAGTATCATTTAGCTCCAGACCAAAAATCATTAAAAAATACCAAATAAAACTCCTAAAAATGATAAAACTCTAAAAATCTTTAAAAAAATATAAAAACTCATAAAAAACCTAAAAATTGTGTTTTCTTTTTCTGAATTTTCTTTATTATGTTATCTTTAATTTCAAATTAATTTGGGAAAATTTTGTTGCTGTTTGCTATTTTTCATTCCCATTTCAATTTCGGCCAGCATTGATATTCACTGTTTTCTTGTATTTTGACATTTAAAAATACCAAAAATATTCTGAAAATTCCCTCAAAATCACATAGTAGAAAAGTATAAAAATACCAAAAACATTTCATTTCCTAATTTTTGAGCTTTTTACCTTATTTTTATAAATAGTTTATCACCTCTTTTCTTATATAGTTTGTATATTCCAATATTGAAAAAGAAAATATAAAAAAATATAAAATATAAAAAAATAAAAAATCAGTTAATTAAAAATCAAAATACAAAAATTATAAAATTAAAAATTAAATAAAAAATATAAAATAAAAACCCACAAAAAATACATCATAGATAGACAAACACTCACATTCACACACTTGTGCATTTTGCCCCGTTCTACCTGTCTGCTCCATTTGTTCGACCTCTACACATACTTGCACCTATACACATCTTTGTTGTAGAGTTATAATAAATTTTAACTCCGCACATTTACTTTCATTGCTTAATTTATCTGTTGTGGGTTAATTGTTGTTTTAATCCGAATTTCGCATGGTCGATTCAGCGACTGAGTTCCCGCCTTGTGTGGAACCTAAGATCACCGTTTTTTGGGTTAAACAGTGACTCAAGGGACGGTGCTTGGCCATATCATCTCCAACAGGGGCATGGAGGTTGATCCGGCCAAGGTAGATGTCATTAGAAAACTCGCACCGCCGTCTAATTTGCGACAGTTACGGTCTTTCCTTGGGCACGTCGATTTCTACCGGCGCTTCATTCAGGATTTTAGTAGTATTGCCCAATCGTTGACTGACCTGTTGGCGAAAGACATCGAGTTTCTTGTCGATGACAAGTGTCTTTCGTCGTTTGAGACTCTCAAGCGATGTGTTGTTGAGGCTCCTGTTCTCCAGCCGCCCAATTGGTCTCTCCCATTCGAGATCATGACGGATGCCTCCCTTTGCCGTGGGGGCCGTGCTAGGACAGAGGAGGGATGTAGTTCCATTTGCCATTCACTACGCTAGCCGCACATTGGATTCCGCGCAGCGGAACTACACAGTCACTGAGAAGGAGATGCTAGCTGTAGTCTTTGCTCTAGATAAGTTCAGATCGTACATTATTGGATCTGGAGTGACCTTGTATACTGATCATACCGCCATCAGGTACCTCATGGCAAAGAAGGATGCCAAGGTCAGATTGACTAGATGGATCCTTCTACTCCAGGAGTTTGACATAGAGATTAAGGATAAGCCTGGAGTCAAGAATGTGGTGGCGGATCATCTCTCCCGATTAGAGCATCTTGAGGATTCTGAGCAGACTGAGCCTATATGTGAGACCTTCCCAGATGAGGCGATCCTTGCTATCGTCTCTCTTACGTGGTATGCCGATATTGTGAACTTTCTTGTTGCTAAGAAAGTTCCACAAGATTGGCCCAGGCAGAGGCTTGAGACCTTCTTCGCGAAGGCCAAGTCTTACCACTGGGAGGATCCCATCCTTTACCATGAAGGAGGGGATAGCGTCTAGCGTAGGTGCATTCCTCAGGAGGAGCACCATAGCATCCTCACTTACTGCCACAAGCTTGAGGCAGGAGGACATCACTCTGGGAGGAGAACGACACAGAAAGTGCTCCAATCCAGCCTATGGTGGCCTACCCTCTTCAAGGACTCTGATGAGTTCGTGAAGAGGTGTACTGACTGTCAGAGGATGGGCACTTGTGGACAACGTGATATGATGCTGATGCAGCCCATTCACTTCTGTGAGGTTTTTGATGCATGGGGCATCGATTTCATGGGTCCATTCCCTAAGAGTCAGGGATTCAAGTACATTCTGTTGGCCGTGGATTATGTTAGTCATTGGGTTGAGACCATCCCCGCCTAACTGTAGATGCTAGGACTGTTTGCAGATTTTTGAGGAAGCATATCATTACACGGTTCGGGGTACCTCGAGTGTTGATATCTGACGGGGGGTCTCATTTCATCAACGACCAGGTGAAGGCCCTTGCTAGCAAGTTCGGTATAGACCATCGAGTTGCCACTCCATACCACCCTCAGACGAATGTTCTAGCCAAAGTGTCGAATAGGGAGATCAAGACTATCTTGCAGAAAGTCGTCCGCCTTGACCGAAAGGATTGGTCACATCTTTTGGACTCGGTCTTGTGGGCATATCGGACGTCTTTCAAGACACCTTTGAGCACATCTCCCTTTCGCCTCGTTTATGGCAAGTCGTGCCATTTACCTGTTGAGTTGAGACACAGGTCACTTTGGGTAGTCACAGATATACTATTGGATCCAGATAGTGTAGGAGACCAGAGGAGGGCAGAGTTAACAACCTTGGAGGAGCTTCGTGATACCGCCTTCTCAAACAACCTACAGTACAAGGAGAGAGTGAAGGAGTGGCATAATTCTCATATCATCCACAAGCATTTTGAGCCTGGACAGAGAGTATGACTGTTTGATGCTAGGCTTCGTCTATTTCCAGGGAAGCTACAGAGCAAATGGAAGGGACCGTATCTAGTGAGAAAGGTACACGACAATGGGAGTATTGATATATCTGAGTTGTCTTATGAGAGTACCTTTCGAGTGAACGACCAACGACTCAAGCCATTTCTAGATCATGAGCCGCGGGTCGTTGATGTTGCCCCTATTCACTTTGCGTGAGATGTGGTCTCTTGACTCACATCTATTGCATCTCACGCCTGATTATCACTGATCTCCCGACTTGTATAGATCCAGTAGTCCATATCATTCCATTCTTCAGTCCACATCCCTTTCTTTATCTTTTGATTATGCTATACTTAGTGTGTACTTTACCCTAAGTATAGGGGGGATGTAGGACTCTCGGATATTTCGTTTGATTCATTCTTTACCCCTGTTTTTGCTGCCTATACTTAGGGATATTTTACCCTAAGTATAGGGGGGTAGACCCTGTACATTCTTCACTCGGTTTTCCCTTTGTGTACAGCCTGCTATACTTAGTATTATTTGATCCTAAGTGTAGGGGGAAAAGCCGAGATTCTTTTGATTTTCCATTCTTTCATTCGTCTTTGTATATAGCCTTCCTTTTCACTTCCCTATACTAAGCACAAGTTATGTCTTCTTCATCGCTCTTGACTCTGAGGACATCGTTCGAGCTACGTATAGGGGGTGTGTATATATTTCATATATACTTTAGCCATAACTCATACTTTGTGTGAGTGTGTAAATAAATAAAAATGGCTAAAACCCCAAAAATCCATAAAAATTAAAAAATTTTCCCTGTAAACAAACATTCTTTTATTGCACATACGTAGCTAGTGTACAAATTATTTTTGTAAAAATATTTTCAAAAACTTTTTGAGTAAAGATTGTGTAAATATGTGCATATCAAAATTATGTATATAGTACAAAATTTTTCCAAAATGTTTTGAAAGTCAAAAGTTTGCAAAAACCTTGTGTAAATTTGTGTAAATATTTTGCAAAACTTGCATTCATGCACACATCCATGATTTCAAAACATTTTTCAAAAATTTTGCATTAGTGTAAATATTATGTAAATAGCATCCTTGTATATATGTATATAGTTTTTCCCGGATTATAGTTGACATTTAAACTAGCCTGGAATGAAATTGGGAAATGGAGCTTGATCAAGATCTTAATCCACCTAATTCTAAGAGGAACCTTATAGGGCTTAGGGTCAAGACTTTTCAGGTCCATGGTGACTTAATTCTTTGAGTCCACTAGGCTATGATCACATGTCATCTCAATAAGCCTAAGTAGAGAACTTAACAACACACACATGACTCATATAGACAATGGCTTGACTTGGACCCACACTTTACACCGAGCTCTCTACGGATGAGGTGGTGAGGAGGCAGTCTTCCTTGACTCGGGGTAGCATATGAGGGTAGTACTTCTAGGCAGAACCTCTCTTCTTCTTTTAGTGAAGGAAGTGCGTCTCAACTTGGTCTGGTTGCCATGAGGTCTAACGACATGAGTTGTGGGTTGCAATAATGCTTCAAAAGAGGGATAGTCTATTGGCTCAAGAGGAAAAACTCCTTATGTATATACGCTGCATATTGTATATGTTGTATAGATGCACTTAAAAAAATGCAAAAAGAAAATAACTCCAAAAAAGTGGTGGGTCTGATAGAAAATGATAATCCCACCGGAGTATGTATATAGTGCAATAAGCAAAGCTTGAGATTCATGTCCCACCTTATGTAGCTCGCAGCAGGGAGACTTAGCTACACTGGTTGAGCTCCCAAGGATACATGGCTACACTGACCATGGTCCATTCTCTTCTTCCCCCTCTTCTTGAGCCGGTTGAACTTGAACTTAGAAGGGAATACCCCGCTCCTCGAGGAAAAAGTGGCCAGACTAGGGTCATAGAGTTACCTTGTTGGGGAGGGTTGTCAAGTTACTACTTCTGAGGTGGAAGAGCTTACCTCACTTACACAGTACAAGGAAAGACTCATAGTCTTCAGGGTTTGTGTATGTAGACTTGTTCTGATCTGGATTATTGAGAAGTCTTGACTATAGATTAGTGGATCTTAGAGGCTGTTAAGTTTTAAACCTAAGTCTAAATAAGGTTCCGACACATTAATAATTCAAAGATCTGATCGAGCTCCATATTTCAATTTAATGAAGGCAAGTTTAATAATCAACCTTGATCCATGTATATTCTCCTCTTTTTCTTTTTCTTTTTCTTTTTTACTTCTTTTTCAAATAAGTGTTTGCTAAGGGACTAGCAAAGTTAAGTATAGGGGGGGTGATGAATACCCATTCATCACTCTTTATTCTTTTATTTTAGCTACAAAACCTTTGCCAAACACATGTATATCCCCGTAAATATCAATAATTGTCAAAATGCATGCATTGTGTAAAAATGAATAATTAGCATGTTTTTGTGCATAAATAAAAGAATAAAGAAACAAAAGAAAAAGAGGGAGATATTTTGAATAAATATTGAGTGACCTAATCCCAAGGGAGGGCTCAACATGGGCCTGACCGCATAAAAGCCAAAGTAGAGAGAGATAAGGAAGCTCATGTGTGTAAATATACCTATAAATAAATAAAAATATTTTCCTCTAAATAAAAATAAAAATAAGTTTGTATTTATTTGTAAATATGTGTACATATTAAATTAAAATAAAAATGAAAAAATAAAAGAAAATTAAAAAGAAAATAAAATACCCTTCCCTATTGTATATACACCATGTATATAAAACCCTTCATCACTTTATTTATCCCTATAAATAAATAAATAAAAATCCCATAAAAATTGTATATACTCTTAACTTCATATTGTAAATAAATAAAATAAACCATAAAAACAAAAATAAAATAAAAAGGAATAAAAATAAAATCAATTTCCTATATTGTATATATATCATGTATATAAATGTACATAACTATTTATTTAACCCTTGTAAATAAATAATAAAAATAAAATAAAAATACCAAAATATTCCAAATTTTATTCTATAAATAAATAAAATATAAAATTGGAATAAAATGTACAAAAATAATTAATTAAAAATCAAAATAAAAAAAATTATAATATTGTATATACCTATATATACTATACTATATTGTAAAGACCTAATTTTTATTTCAAAAAAATAAATAAAAATCACAAAAAAAAGTTTATAAATAAATAAACATTTTTTATGTTTTAACTTTTTCCTAATTCGACCATTTACTATTTTATATTTAATTTCCAAATCTTTATGACGTGGCCGCATCCCATTGGTCCACGGGGGATGTTGACCCCCCGGTCAACTACCCCCCCTGGACCACAACCCCGCGGATCTGCGCCCGACCCGCCTTTTCTCTCAATTATTGCGCTTTGATCCGATCATCAAATCACTAAACCCCGGGTCCTGATTAAAGAGGAATCAACCGAGATCCACGCCCGGTGGTCTTTCCTCGGGGTCCGAGCTCCGATTTCCATGCCCGACCCCATCTTCTCGGACCCCTAGGACTATTTAGTCTCAGCTCCACCACGCATTGCACGCTATCTTTGGCTCCGCCTTTCCATCCCAAGACCTCCACTACCTTCGCCTGAGTGACAACGAGCTGAGGATGGTGTTGCAGTGAGGAGGGAGTGTCCAGCCACTGATCCGGCAGCTCTTCGCCGCCGTGCGCCGCCCAGGAGTAGCGCTCGAGCCTCGGACATCGACGACCCTCGAGGCAAGGACCATGAGCTTCAGAAGCTCTTCCACAATCGACCTCGACCATCTGGTAAGCTTGATTCGAACTATCTTTCGCTAATTTCCATTTACGCCCAAATCTATCGTTCGCTGTCATCATCCGATTCCGACCATATCCGTCACTATCTCGACCATCGGAGTCGACCCTCACCTTCGCCCTTCTCCCCTGCACCTGCTTCACCCATCCATTCAACCCAGTTCGCCCCGGAACTGGGACTCGAACTTCTTCGCCGTCGCATCGCCGGAGTTCCTTCGCCTCGACGCATCGTTCACCCATTTCGCCCCTAACCGGGTCGAGGCATTTTGTCCTCGACCTAGGAGCGTGTTGCGATACTTTGCAGGTTTCGACAGGCCCATCTGAGGGCCTAAGCATCCCGAGGTAGCAACTCCAGGCCATCACCGCCGTCGGACTCCTCGGAGCTCGCCGGCCTCATCGGAGACCAACAGCAGCTGCGGGACATCTTGGCGGAGCCATTCCGCATCTCACGAGCATCAGAGGAGGACCACTGCGTGCGTATCGGGCCGGCGAAGTTCGCCGGCCACCTGTTCTTCCTTGACCTTCCTCACCCGTCCATCTAGCCTCTCGCCCAGTTTTGATCTCGTTCGTCCATTGGCTAGGGGTCAGCAACCATCAGATCCGAGATCGGAGCTCATATGGAGCGTCCGTTGCAGAGGAGAAGCGCCCTCGATTCCAGCCGTCTGATCAGCCACGTGGCACCGCCCCAGTCCATCTGATAATAAAGGGTAATTTACCCTTAGGCCGTTTGCCTTTTTGTTTTTATTAAATAGTCCTGTAAATATTTTATAGAGTTTATTTTAGTTTGGTAAAATTGCATAGAGGACCTTGTCATTTACTTTTATTGCATTTTCGCCCCTGTTAATGTGAGACACGTGCTTCGTCACATGAGTTGTTAGTGATTTTGCGTATATGGGCCTGTAGTCTGGATGTGTTACTGATTGAAATATATGTTTTGATAATTGCACTTATGCCCCTGTGAATGATTTATTTCCGCATGTGTCGAATATAGTGGGCTTTTTATAACTTAGCCCCTGGACTTTTAAGCGCCTGTTGCTAATAAGTCCATGGACTTAAGTTTCATTGCATATATGTCCTCAGTGCCCAGCCCACGTACCGCGTGCGTGGGAAACGTGGTGAAATTGCATGAGGACCCCCTGTATTTCTGAGTTTGTTCCTTTAGGCCCCCCGAAGATACTTTTATGACAATCAGGTCCCTGTGCACTATTGGCTCTTGATTGTTTAAAATAAAATATCAAAGTTCATCCCAATTGAGTGAAAATTTGACACGTAGCTCCTGCCACTGTGTAGAATGTTCACTAATTTTTGGGAAAATTTTTGAGCCCTTTTATTATTTTTTTAAAATTAAAAAACCTCTAATTTTCTGCTTGTCCAGATTTAAAATTCACAAAAAATATAAAAACCTCTTCAAAAATTTTTAAAAATTCAGGTTTTGTGTTTTTGAGTGTGCTTGATTTTCTGACCAATTTTGGTCATTTTTGGATTCATAAAAACCATAAAAATTGAAAAACTCCTAAAAAACCATAAAAATTCTAATAATTCATAGAAAATTCCAAAAATAATAAACTTTTATCTGATTTTTCCTTTTTGTTTATATTTTCTAGGAAAAATACCTCCAGGCCTTGAAAAGACCATTTAGTATTTTTATTTGGTCTTTGAAGCTTGGCTGGACAGCAACACTGATTTTCTTCTTTCTTTCATTTTTAGAAAATTCCCTAAAAATCAGAAAATCCTCAAAAATTCACTAAAAACAGTAAAAAATATATAAATTCTAAAAATATTTTTGTTTGAATTTTAGAGCATTTTTGAATAATTAAATAATTGCTTGAAGTTGTGTGTTTTCTTTGTTTTCTTATTTTCTTTATAATTAAAAATCCACCAAAAATAATTTGCTTTTATTTTGTTTGTTTTTAGACTACTTCGTAGGCTGCGAGACCATCTCGTGCTCCTCGAGTTCGACCATGGTAGCTATATCAGGTCAATCCTATAGCTAGGACCGCTATCTTGATTTTTATCGTGTTTCAATCTTTATTTGGTGGTCTGATCTTTTTCTTGATTGAGCTTTGAGTCCCGAGTGACTGAGGTCACAATGACCGTAGTTACACCTTTACCTTAGTCGCACGGGCGGCTCATCACTACCCCACACCCAACTGTGCGACCCACACCGCCTGCCGCCTCCGCTGGGAGGCCCTCCAACGGCGACGCTCCACCTCCAAGCCATGCGCGGAGTGCCACCGCCCCCACAATCGCTCCAGTCGTGCTGCCTCATCGGTTGTTCAAGCCGTGCACGGACGACCGTGCCCGCGCCGCCCCTCAGCCGCCCTCACGAGCTCCTTTTGCAAGTCCCCCAATCGCCCCCGCATTCTCTGCCCTAGACGTGGGTTCCATTTTTGGAACCCATGTTCAAAGGTTAACTTTTATTTTTTTTATTTTGTTTGTTTGTGAAATTTGCAGTCTCATTCTTTCAAGTTTCTTTATTTGCAAAACGGTCCCGGTGCACAGTTTTTTTGTTAATTTTTTTATTTTCTATATAGCAAAGACACCCCTGCGTTTACAAGTCATTTTGGACCTCAAAATAGCATACTTTTAATTAATCAAAAATATCATTTTGTTGAGCAACTAATTCTTTATCATTTGGATATTTATTTATATTTTTATGAGCATTGAATAATTTACAAAAAAATAGAGTTTAAATTCAGTGATATTTTGCTCATTTATGCTTTGAAATTCGTACATATTTATTTATTACTCCAAAAATTGTGAAAAAATTAGAGATGATACGTATGGATGTGCTTTAATGTTATCCAAATTTCATCTAGATTAGAGTTGTCATGTGCATAAAATAAATGATAGAGTGATTTCTGTAATTGATTTTTATTTAAATCCACAAATATTATTTTTGCTTAATTTTAAGTCTCCTGAATTGCTCATTTAAATATCTATTTGTGATAAATTGTTCTCTAGACAAATTGAGTTCATGGATTTATTAAAAATAAAATACTCACAGTCACTCAATTTTTCTTAAAAAATTTATAAAAAATTCATATATTATCAGAAAATTCCAAAAAGATTACTGTAACTTCATTTTATCATATTTCACTTCTAGTAAAACTTTCATAATTTTTTCATTTTGTTTGCATGAAAAATTGCATAAAAACCTCAAAAAAGTTTGCATTTTTTACTTGTGCATCTTAAATCCAAAAATTCCCAAAAAATATATTTTACATTTAACATTGGATTAGGTTTTTAGAAAAATATAACTTGGCTAATTTGATCAATTTCACATTAATTTTTTTTGGCTAAGTAGCTCTTTTTCTTAATAACCTAGTTCAATTGCATTTGTGCATTTGCATTTATTTCACATAAAAAATTAAAAAAAATCCCATTTGGAAATCCGAAAGCTAATTCATCTAATTCGATCTGAAGTTGTTCCATTGCCTCCTTAAGTCGACCCTGGGGCTTGCCCAGGTTAAAAATACATCCAACCGCACATTAATTCACTCATAGATTCATCGATTCGTGCGGTTAATTTTTGATCGATCCTGATTTCCCGATTACAAAAAAATGACACATTTAAATCAAACAGGGCATCTCAATGGATCAATCAAATGACACCGTTGTCGGGGAGGCAAACGACTTAGGAACATTTTAGAAAATTAGGTTTTGGTTTTCCATTCACTCAGGTAGTCTGACCCCCGAGCCCCCTTGTAATTATCCATTTTTCTCTCTTAATTATTTTTCCGATCATTTATGTATATATTTTTATATCTCTCTCTGACATAAAATTCCATCTTTTTGTGTGAGGGTCCGGTGGACTTGGAGCAACTTTATTGAAGTCGATGCATCTCGAAGAGCATCGGAGGCCGACGATTCGTGGATCGAGTCGATTGTTGAAATGCCAAGGAGATCTTTTGAAGAGAGATTTTAATTTCCATTAACTTGTAATAATTGCATATTTAAAGTGGATCCCGTTTGGGTTATCGCGTGTGTAACTGAATAATAAAAAGACTCTCTGTGTTGTGCGATAGCCTGACGTAGGATAGAACCTGCACTCGCGGCTCTTAGAGCTTTCTTTGGTCTGTTTGTGCTCGTAATATCTAGGACCACACTTCACCATTAAAAGACACACTTAGACCGCAGAACTTAACCAAAATTTAAATTTGTTCTTTGCTCTCTAATAGAACTGCTTATCTAGGAGCGGCTTTTCATCGATTGCAGTCATTTAGTATAAAATTTCAATTCTGTTCTGCATCCCACATGTAGAGCATGAGGATCACTATAAGTCTTCTAAACTTGGTCTACATCATCATTTTATTATGCATCAGCTTTTCTCGATTCCTTCTCCCTTGGTTTATAACGTAAGATTAAAGGAAATTGAGACTGGACGAGAAGCGTGCCTTGTGTGTTGGATTAATCAAGTGGCCATCTAACTTAAAATCGGGACTGCTAAACAAATTGACCAAAAAAATCAACATAAAATTGGAAATTCTATTTGTAGGAGAATAACCCTGACCTTGATTTTGGGCTGAGTGAGGGTACAGAGTGTGTGTGCACACCCTAAGATAGAGCCTAAATCCCCGCCTTCCATATCATGTACCCCGATCCTAGCAAATATCATGGGCTCAATTTCTTGAGGTTCAACTGGCCAGCACCAAGCAGCCTCCGCCTGCTTCGGCAGGTAGATAGGGGTGAAGCAGCGGTGCACCGCGACAAGTTGCTAGTAACCCTCCGGGGTGAAGTTATAAGCCTTGTCAGCCTCCGCCTACTTTGGTAGGTATATAGGGGCAGGTCCTTGAACTTCCTCGGCTGGTGATAGGAGCGAAGAGAGGAAGGGTGTTGGTATCTTAGGCAATAGGTTAAACAGGGGAAACACATCCAGCTTTGAGCCGACTTCCCTTTAGGCCACGTAATCCTTGCTATTTGCTTGAAAATCACACTTAAAATCAACCAGATTAATCGGACCCGCCTTCGGGTCCTTCACCGTGTTGAGTGTGAACTCAGGGTTTGCTCTTATGTTTGTCTTTGTGTCTGTCTGTGTGCGTTATCCTGTGTAATTGCACGTTTTCTACCCCGATCTGCTTACATTCATCCTTTCCTCTTCAAGATGTCGGGATATTGGTCCCCATACCCTGAGACCTCTGGTCATTCCTCCTTGACCATATACCATTCATCTTCACCTTCTTCTTCTTCCATGTATCCTCCGCCATCCACGGGAGACCTTTACCCATGGTCGATTCCACCTCGATCCGATTATGAAGTCAGAACTTCGACTAACTTCTCCACTTCTTCGCATTTCTCACCTACTCCATATTCTAACACTCCAGATCCACTTCCATCTTGGGCTGACTATCCTTATTCTCGAGAACTTGCCGGAATCAATGAACCATACAAAGAGCAAGCCATTGCTGAGATAGATAATTGACAGAATTACTTGGTTGATAGAACATACCGAATGGAGAGGGATGCACCTTATGATCTTCCTGACTTGATTAACCCTAGTAATCAAGCCTACATGGACCAACCTTCATATCACACATTCGGAGAGCCTACACATTCATAGGATTGGACTAATGGATTCAATCTAGGAACCACCTCTTTATTGACTCCATCATATGAGGCTCCGACCAATATTTGCCATTCGGATGGTCCATACTCGACCCAACATTACATGCTAGAGTCTATGTATGTTGAGTATGAGACCCCAATATCTCAGCAGTATCCTCCAATTGAGCAGAACTCTCCCATGATTTGTCATGGAAATTTCTTGGAGGATGAAATTTCTAGACTTATCGAGAAGAATGAATCATTTGGTAACAAGTCGAGAGATGTCACTCAAATACTGCACTCAATTTCTGCTAGCCTGGGTATGAAAGTGAAAAAGGAAGTAAGTAGATTTGATGTTGAAAATCGAGCGAGCATTAGGGAACCCACAAATTTTGTACAGCTGGAGTCACTTTTATCTTCCTCTTCTACTAACCCCTTGACTTCCAATCCAGAGTCTGACCATTCACCCATCAAAAACACCAAAAAATTGAAAATCCCAAAAAGACCAAAAATATTTTAAAATCAAAAAATTCATAAAAATAGAAAACGAAAAAGACTTAAAAAATTGGATCCTGCCCTAAGGGAAGCAGTCGATGAGGAATTGATTTTTAAACTTCCCTTACAAAAGGCCATAGATCACTTCCCCGACCTCAAGAGACTTGTAAGGAGTAAATTGATGCCAAAGAGGTAAGATAATAAGAGAACAAGGACTGAAAGACACATAGTGTCTATGGCCACCTCCTTGGTGATGGGGATAAAGACCAAGAGCCGTAGAGTGAAGCGGTTGCCTCGAGTTGAGTGTGAAGTCAAAGACACCATTTTTACCCATGCGAGAATCGATGATGGCTCATCAATAAATATCCTCCCGACCTCCGTGTTTGACAAGCTCAAACTCGGATCACTTAGGAAGTCCAGAGTGATCGTTCAGCTGACTGATCGATCCATAAAGCAGATGAGAGGAATCATTTCAGTCATCATTACATTCCAAGGTGCTCTACACTAGGTGGATTTCACGATCATTGACATTGAGCACCGAGGAGAGTTCACCCAGTCTCCGATTATTCTCGGGAAGCCGTTCTTAGCCTTGGTTAAGCGACTATAGATTGCGAGACTCGAGAAACTGATTTACAGCATTGGGAGCGCTTCGACCTCACCCATTCTTTGATATACTTTACTCAAAGGTGACCCGCATATCCGCAGACAGCCGCTACCACAGAGAGATAGATGAGTCCCGTCTCTCTACTACACCTGAGATATCGACTGTTCGGACAACCATTGGTTCAAAGACTCCCCACACTTCCACTCCACCAACTGCTTGCACCACCACTGTGATAGCTTCTAAGGAGGATTCACTACCCGAAGTTATCATTGAGTCATACATGACTTTAGTTGATTGCCTTAACCATTTTGATGATCCGACACAAGAGCCCACTAATGTCAAGCCAACTGAGATCACTAGCAACTCTCTAAGACATGTGCTGACCCTTCATGAATATTACATTCTATATGGTGACTCGTCTGATGAGGAACCCATGATCAGCATCGCACCACATCCCGGACCTTCAAAGGAAACAACCAAGACTGAATTGACCCCACCCAAAATCACAGTTGCTCCTTTCTCTAGTCGGTTATCCAGTGAGAGGAAGTCAAGAATTGATTCCTCAAGGTGTTCCCTCGAACCCCTCAAGACGCATTACTCTCCTCCTCCTCTGAATGATCCAGGTTCTAGAAAACCAACTAAGAAAGTTTCCTTCAACATGTTGGAGAAGGAATTTTTGGAGGAATCCTCATCAGGTCCGGATGAGATGATTTATATGAGTGAACTCAGTTTGGCTGTTCTTAAGCCATATCTGAGCAAACAGCTGTGTATCGACCCTCATTGGACGATCCCTACACCTCATTATTATTCATCTGAGGATGATTCCGATAGCGACATATATGTGTATTACCCACTCCCGCGCTCCCACAAGAAGGTTCATCACAAAGCTTCTTGATCCTTGTATATTCTCACTCCTCCTTGTATATATTTTTTCTTTCCCTCCCTCCCCAATGATTCGAATCACTCGCCCCAGATCCATATCGTTTCATTTTATGGCTATACTTAGGATGACCAGATCCTAAGTATAGGGAAGAGAGTGACCTGAGTCTCTACATCATTCTATGTACATTCTCCAAATCTCATCGATCCTCATACCCAATCCTGTCCTAGACTTAGGCTGACCGGAGCCTAAGTATAGGGGGGACTGATGCCTGCCCTGTATGTATACTCATCCATTACCCCTCTTAACCTCGCCCGCCCCATTTTTTATCTTCTTCTACACTTAGGCTGCCAGAGCCTAAGTATAGGGGGGTGGGACGACTTCTATACTTTTGTTATTTTAGTTCTCCTACGCTTAGCACGAGTTATGACTTTTTCCTCGCTTCTCGTGCTCTAAGGACATAGCACACGCTAAGTATAGGGGGGCGTGTATATATTACATATATACTTACCCATAGATCGTACTTTCGTGTATTCTTGTATATATTATGCAATAATTATGGGGTGGATAAAAATTGAAAATTTTTTAATACATGTATACTTGTATAATCTGTATAATACTTGTATAAAAAGTTGTAAAATTATTGTAAAATAACACTTTTGTAAAAATTTTTGTAAAGAGGAGGTATAAAAAACAAAAAAAAAACAAAAAAATAAAATAAAACAAAAAAATAGGCTTCTTATTTACTCTTGTATATCATCCTTGCATTAAAAAAATGTATTCCATTTCATTCATTTCTATATTGCATGTCATCTGCATCTCATTTGCATATCTAGCATATGCAAAGTGAAAAGTTAGTAGGTTCTGAACCAAGTTATGAATAGATGTCGAGGATGGATTTGATTTGACCTTAATCTACCTAATTTCAGAGGAACCTTATAGGATCTGGAGTTAAGATTTTTCAGGTCAAGTGACTTAATTCTTTGAGTCCGCAAGTCTATGTTCACATGTCATCTTGATTGGTCTAAATAGAATATTTCTTACACATACAGATTCTTTTAGATAGTGACCTAACTTGGACAAGCACCATGTACGTAACTCTTCATTGATGAGGTGGTGTGGAGGTAGAATCCTTTGGCTTGGAGTAGCACACGGGTGGAAACATCCGTCCTCCTTTATGGAGGGTAGTGCATCTCAACCTAGTCTGGTGGTGTTGACGTATAAGGACAGGATGCTATGGGTTGCAATAATGCTTCAGAAGAGGGATAGTCTATTGGCTCAAGAAGAAAAACTCCTTATGCACATGCTGCACTTTGTATATTAGTTCAAAAAAAAAAGAAGAAGAAAAAAAAAGAAGAAGAAAAAAAAAGAAAAAAGAGAGAACTCCAAAAAAAGTGGACAGGCCTGATTGAAAATAAAATGCCTGTCGGAGTCTATATATTTACAAGGCATATGCTTCAAAGCCTCATACCATGGAAGCTTGCAGATGGATGACTTGGCTACACTGGTCAAGCATCCGAGGATAGGTAGCTACACTGGTTGCTAACCATTCTTCTCTCCACCCCCTCTTCTTGAGCTGGTTGCACTTGATCTTAGAAGGGAATACCCCGCTCCTCGAGGAAAGAGTTGCTAGATCGAGGAATTAGAGTTACTTTGTTAGAGGAGGCTGTTTCTTTTCCATTTCTGATGTGGAGAGCTATATTTCACTTACACAGTACAAGAAAGATTCATGGTCATCATAATTTGCGTGTTAGGATTTATTCTGGCCTGATTGTTGAGACGATTTGAATAGAAGACTTGTGGAACTTAAAGGCTGTTAGGTCTTAAATTCAATTCCCAATAAGGTTCCACCACATTAAATAAGGAGCCAAAATCACGTGTAAATATTCACCTGTATATTAGCCAAATTCACCTAGTTGTATATATTTTATACTAACTCCAAATACACTAAAATCAACTCTATAATGTATATATTACTAACACTAATAAAGAAAAAATATCAAAAAATACTAACTTGTAAAATTGACAAATAAAACCCAAATCCAAGTTTGAGACTATAAATCTTAAAATGCACCTCTCTCTCATTCAGTGTCTGATTTAGGTCTAATCACTCTTCAAGAAATATACGTCTAAAGACCTACAAAACAAGACCAATTTCATGAAAATCGGATATCATATGTGAAACTTGAGTTTTGGGCCCCTATTGTATATTGTATATATTGACCTTTTTACCCTTGTATTTTATCCTTTTATTTTTTTAATTATTAAAAATCCAAAAAAATAGATTAAATTGTAAGTATTCTTTTCATATTTTATCTATTTTTACTTTGATTTTCCTCTTATTTAAAAATAACAAAAAATTGTAAAAGACAAAAATGCGGTATTTTATACCTATTAGATACCACCCAAAAATACTTTTTGTACAGATGACTTCCTTTGATTTTCAGTCCTTCATGGAAGTTGTAGATCTCGTCGAGACGTTGTGTCGACCACTTTTTGATTTGACCTCTTTTGTATTTCTTTTTTATTTTTCTTTCAATTTAAATTTGGATTTTTCTGGGAGCGACACCTGGCAGCTCCTGGAGCCGCCACGTGTCACTCTAATTTTTTATTATTTTTAGAATTTATTTATTTTATTTATTATTATAATATTTATTTTAATTAATTATTTATTTAAATTTATTTATTTATTTATTTATTTTTTATTAGTTTTCTTCGACCTTTATTTTCTCTTCATTATTTTTAGTAGCCTACTTATATTATATTATTTTTTATTTTTTATTTATTTCCCTTTTACTTCTTCTCTACTTCAACTAGTTCCCCACTCCAAGTCTCCACCTCCTCCATCTTCTCCACTTCTTTTCTCACTCCTTACTCCTCCTTTTTATTCTCCTCTCCTCTCTCATTTGTCCTCATCCGCCATTCTACGAGTGAGAGAGGTTCTAGCCCCGTCGAAGCCACGAGGTGACATCTCCTTCTTCGACGTCGAGCGACGACGAACCGAAGGCGAGATTCAGTGGTCCGTACCACCTTCATTCCAGCATATCTTCTCCACAAAATTCAACGAATCACAAGTAAATATCTCGCTGTCTTCACTTCGTCATTTTTTTATCTAACAATTTTCCCCTTATTGTTCATCACCAAAACATTTCTATAAACACCACCACCATCACAATCGTCACCATCACCAAATCACCACCATTTCACCCTTTCATCATCATTACTATTCATTGTTTACAAAAATTTCAAAAAAATAAAATAAAAATAAAATCAAAATACAAAAAATAAAAAACTTGCAGCTTGTCCATTCTGCCGCCGCGGCTTGCGACCGCCCTTCCTCACCGAGCCACTTACGGACTTCTTCGTGTCAACCGCGCTGCACCAGCTCGTCGGCCGCAACACCTTCCTTCGCGTGCACCCGACCCTATGCTCCTGCGGCCACAACCGCGTCTCCAGCCTCCACTGCCCTCCTTCCTCCTTCTACACCCACGACCAACCGTCTGGCGCATCCGACACCATGGCGACACACACCCTCGACAAGCCTCCACCTCTGCGCTACACCTTCCCGCGCTGCCCCCTGGTGCCACGTGCGACCCCAGCCACCACGGGTGCATCGCCCCATCCGCGACCTTCCTCACCTGCCCTGTACCCAACTGTGCGGCCCATGCTGCCAGCCGCCTCCGCGGAGGCCCTCCAACAGCGGCGCTCCACCTCCAAGTCGCGTGTAGAGCACCGTCGCCCCCACAATCGATCCAGCCGTGCCACCTCATCGGATGCCCAAGTCGCGTGCGGACGCATCCAATCACCGCCGAGGCCTCGCTCTAGCCGCCCGCTCCTGCTCCACCGCACCGCTCCTCGAAGCCACCGTCTACCGTGCCCACGCTGCCCCTCAACTGCCCTTGCGAGCTCCTTGCGCAAGCTGCCCAATCGCCCCCGCATTCTCTGCCCTAGACATGGGTTCCATTTTTGGGACCCACGTTCAAAGTTTTTTTTTATTTTTTTGTTTTTGAAAATTACAGTTTCATTCTTTCAAGTTTCTTTATTTGCAAAATGGTCCTTGTGCATAGTTTTTTGTTAATTTTTTATTTTATGTATTTCAAAGACACCCCTACGTTTACAAGTCATTTTGGACATCAAAATAGCATCCTTTTAATTAATCAAAAATAGCATTTTGTTGAGCAACTATTTCTTTATCATTTGGATATTTATTTACATTTTTGTGACATTAGATAATTTATTAAAAATCAGAGTTTGAAATTCAGTGATATTTTGCCCATTTATGCTATGAAATTCACACATATTTATTTATTGCTCCAAAAATTGTGAAAAAAAATTAGAGATGATGCGCATGAATGTGCTTTAATTGCTACCCAAAGTTTATCTAGATTGGAGTTATCTTGTGCATAAATTAAATGATAGAGTGATTTCTATAATTGATTTTTAATTAAATTTGCGAATATCATTTTTGTATAAGTTTAAGTCTCCTAGATTTCTCATTTAAATATCTATTTGAGATAAATCATTATCTGGATAAATTGAGTTTGTGGATTTATTAAAAATAAAATACTCATAGTTACTCTATTTTCCTTAAAAATTTATAAAAAATTTACATGTTTTCAGAAAATTCCAAAAAATTACGTAGCTTCATTTAATCATATTTCATTTCCAGTATAATTTTCATAATTTTTTCATTTTATTTGCATGAAAAATTGCATAAAACCACCCAAAAAGTTTGCATTTTCATTTATGCATCTTAAATCCAAAAATTACAAAAAAGACATTTTACATTCAACATTGGATTAGGTTTTGAGAAAAATATAACTTGGCTAATTTAAATCAATTTCACATTAAAATTAATTTTGGCTAAGTGGCTCTTTTTCTTAATAACCCAGTTCAATTGCATTTGTGGATTTGCATTTATTTCGCATAAAAAATTAAAAAAATTCCATTTGAAAAACCATGAGCTAATTCTTCTAATTCGATCCGAAGTTGTTCCTTTGCCTCCTTGAGTCGATCCTGGGGCTTGTCCATGTTAAAAATACATCCAACTGCACGTTAATTAACTCGTGGATTCATCGATTCGTGCGGTTAATTTTTGATCGATCCTGATTGTCCGACTACAACAAAAGATGACACATTTAAATCAAACAGGGCACCTCAACGGATCAATCAGTCGTGCTCACCATTTCTGCTATTTTTTGTACCGCTCACATATGTATATACATGCATGCATGATCATATCAATGTTGAAACATTTGCCTTATCGTGGTTTTGTTTATTGAACAAAAGATTAAATTGAAACATGAAATAATTATTTTATGTGAAACTAACACTTGTTCAAATATAGTAAAATATATTGTATCACATATTAAAGTGCTAATAAAGAAAAGTGGCACTTATGCTGCTTGATTCTTGTTCTGATCAAGTATCTGATGAGTTAAAGCTTCCGGGTGATGATGATCGAGATAATTCGACTACAAAAGTCTTTTTATTCAAGATTTAGAATCGGTTTGTAATAATATAGTTTATAGTTTCAAAATATACAAAGACTTTATTACATAGAGACATTCACACATACAAATGAATATTGTTATATCGGTAGAAGCTCTTATGTACTAGTCCATTCTTGAATACTTACTACGTCGCATATTTTAAGTGTTGTTGCACCTGACCTATGTGCACCAGTACAAGTACAACTACATGAACTTGTACCTTGATACACTGATATATATCTTAACAAGTTCAAATTCAATCAATTTTCTTTCTATTTTACCCATACATATCCATGTGCGTCGGTACACTTTTGAGTGTTAATCATTTGAACATAGTCATTTTAACGTGCTTTGAATTCTAATTGAAGTTATACTGGCCCATGATTTTATACACCAATACAAGTTAGTTGTTGAACTTTTTTGGAGTGTGTTTTGGTACCGATGCACCTGTACACAAATGAGTTGAGATGATTTATCAAGCATTTTTCTTGAAGGTGAATTGAATATCTACTATTCTTAAGGCCCTCTCTACCGTATAAAAGGACCCTACCTGTCACCTTTCCTACATACACCAAGAGAACAGGTTCTATATTCACCTACAATATCCTCTCTACTCTTGTGTGCTAATTTATGTGGTCAAAAGGAGATATCAACCTTGTAAAGTGCTCCCAGTTCTTTAATATCTCAAGCTTTTCTTTCTTGAAAGCCTTCTACTCCAATTTATATTCATTACATTTTTTAAAGGCTTTGTGAGCATTATTTTTTTCTTTGTTTTTGGATAAGAGTTTTTTTGTGTGAAGGTCTTTATTCAAAAATAAAAATTGATGTGAGGTTTTGTACCTTGGGTAATTCTCCATGAAGGCCTTCCTTCTTATGTAGATGATAACATTGGTAAGATGTGTGATTGTAAAATGATGTGGACCATGCCTAAAGTAGTTTTGAAAATGAGAGTTTGTAAGCCCTTGTTAGGCTAAGCCGAAGTACAAGACACAATCCTTGCGTAGGGTGAACTTGTATAAATCTCTATGCATTATGGTTTTCTTGTTATAGATTGCTTCTTGAGATTGTTTAGCTATTTTTTTTAAATAGATAAACTTTCCACATATAAACTATTCACCCCCTTTAATGTTTTTTAATTTGGTATTAGAGCATTCCAGGTTAGGTGATTTTGAATTAACTACCTCACAGCTGCAACAATGAGCTCAACAAATGTCAACAATCCTGTTGAAAGATAGTTAACCAACATGTAGCCTTACTGCAATGGCACTGGATACACATATTGGAAAAAGGAGGTGGCTATGTACTTAAAGCCATCCACATGAAATCTATCTCTCTAAAAGATCATTGAAAAAGAATTCAAAGTTCCTGAAGTCATCAAGGAAATAATAAAATACTCATCCACATATGAGAAAGCAAATGTGAAAAATTCTAAGGTAATGAGCATTTTATATTGTGCCTTATGTAATGAAAATTTCAAAATGGTCTCACAAGTGGAGACCACTCGTGAGCTTGGGAGATGCCTTGAGGTCAACTATGAAAGGACTAACCAGGTCAAGAAATCCAAAATTGGAGTTCTGAAAAATGAGTTTGAACTTTTCAAGATGATTCAGGATAATCAATCAAGAAGACGAGTATACGATTCATGAACATAGTCAATCCACTTGAAGGACTTGGCAAGAAATATTCAAAGTTGAGAAACTCATGTGATCCCTTACACATAAATGGCATATGAAGATCACATTTATAGAGGAGGCTAGGGATCTCAACAATCTCTCTCTTGAAGCACTGATTGAAAAATATCATGGCACATGAACTCAACCTTGATAAAGACATGAAGATGGTAAAGACGGATCAAAGAAAGGCAACGCTTTAACTTTTAAAGCAAACTCCTGTAACACTCTTATAAAGACAGAAGATGAGGAAGATATAGACTCTCTCTCTACACACACATATCCATAAATATGTGAAAGAAAGGAGAAAGTTCAAAAATAACTTCTTAAAGAAAATAGAAGATCATGGCATCTGTTACAGTTGCAAAAAGAAAGGACATATGGCAAGACAATGTCCTCTTCAAAAAGAATATAAAAAGGAAACTATGGAAGTGAAGAAGAAGAAGATTTTCAAGAAGAAAGCCTTCATATCTACTTGGGATGAGTCATATTCAAGCTTTAAGGAAGAAAAAGATTCAAATACCGAAATAACAATTTTGTCTGTTGGCTCACTAAGGTAACCGAATCTATCTTCAAACTTCTAGAAGCATATGCCGAAATTTTCTATGTGTGAAAATGAAAACGGAATGTAAAAGTGTTCTTAAGAGAAATTATTCTGTATCAAATGAAAAATGTTATCTTAGAATTATTACCCGTTGCTAATAAAGAAATGAAAAATCTTCATGTCAAAATGAAAGTTTTAGTTATTGAAACTAGCTGCCTTAAGAACAAAATAATCAGAACCCACTTCATTGGTCTGGTGGTTGAGCAATGTGCCTACCACCCAAAGGACCATGGTTCATTCCCCCTCCCCATATTTACCGATTCAAAAAAAGAAACCATTAGTTAACTAGAAAAAGAGATTAACTCTTTAAGATTAAATACCAATAAGTTAACATATGACATAGCTAAGTTTACTATGGGAACCAAAAATATGGATGAACTAATTTTCACCGAGCTCCCTAAGAACACTAGTTATGTAATAGGTTATGAACCAGAAACGAAAGAAGTAAAACCCAAGCCTAATCATGGCTTTTTATATAAAATGAAAACTGAACATGCATTTGCATACTTTTCTGAACCTAGGCTAGAACGGGCCCCAAGACAAAAAAATCGTTAGGTTACGCATACTAACCATCTATCGATTCCCAAACAACGACCCGTGGATGGGGGGGTGATGAAGCGCATTTTTACCACATTAATAATCGTTTTTTTATAGTAGTATAAGTGGTAAAAATGATTCAACAAAAATCACACTTTCTAATATGTGGAAGTTAATTTACTTGGCAAGTATATCAAGGTCGAACATAGGGACATGAGCCTCTTCATCTATTTATCAAAAAATATTGATTAATTAATGAGTGAGTATTTTCTAGTCCTAGGTCTTCACACAGATCCGATGCATAGAATTAATGCAATAATGCAGATAGAATCACAAGACATGATGCATGTATTTTTGTTTGATTTTAAATGCATGCAAAGGATGAGAAGCCATGCATGCAATATAAGATGACATGCAATGGATAAACATGCAAGAGAAGATGCCCTAAAATTATCAAGTCAATGAGCTATCAAATAAGCATTGAATTCAGATACAAATTGTGCAATAAGAATAAATTATGACATTTAGAATGAGAAGCAATGGACACTATAGATCTAAAATTTATCACAATTAACATTGTGTCAAATCATGAAATTAACTATGCCATAAGATAGAGAATAAAATATGCAACACAATGAAACTGAAATAAATGAAAACAGAGTTCATAGGTTCAAGATATGATTAATGACAGCCACATCTTGGCTGAGGGGCCAAGGGTCTCACCGGGGGGTCATCATCGCCTCTGCGACCTGCCCCTCCGCTATCACCGAAAGGTGGATCAAATGGATACTTGGGAATGGTGTTAGGGATCTGAGAGGGTGGCTGAAGTGAGCTCCAAAATAGGAATGGCGATCGGGGGTAGACAAGGAGTAACGCCTGGGACAGGGCGTGTGGGAGAAGGAAGATGGACGATCCAACGGCCCAGATGAAGTCACTAGTGGGCCACTCAGATTAAATCAGTCGATCTGATCTAAGGGTTAAGAGTGGAGAGGGTATGTGCGGTCGGGATGAGGTTTATCAAAAGATATATGAGGGTGGAGATGAGTGCGGGTGCGGACAGCTGAGATGAAGCGTGGTGTGTGATCTAATAGTGGAAGATGAAGGGGTAACGCTGAGATTGATTGAATGTTGGATGGGTGAAGATCCTATGGCTGAGAAGAGGGTGGAAGTGTGCGTCTCAGATTATATCAGGAAGAAGGATCAGATGATAGAGAGTAGAGCAACATTGGATGGCTAAGATCAGGTCCTGTGATCTGATAGAGTGGTGGAGAGTAAGGCGTAGGCGAACGACTGGGATGGAGATGGGGCTTCATCCAACGAAGGGGGTAGAACGGGCGACGTGGAGGGCGGTCATCCATTGGATTAGGAGGCATAGGTCTCCGATGGCTAAGATGCATGCGCGAAGGTGCGTCTTAGATCATATTAGAGGAACATATCCAAGGGTTGTGGAGGTGGCTGGGTGTCAAGATGAGAAGGGGCCACGTGGGCGGCCTAGAGGGCGCCGCGTGGCCCAACCAGATTATTCATAAATGTAAAAAATAATACAAATTAAGAAATAAATAAAAAGAAGGAGAATTAGCAAAAAGTCAAAACATAAAAGTCATAGATCTTGAGGAGATCTAAAAGTTTCATGTTGAACAAAAAGTCAAAAGAGGTCATTATACATAGAAATATTTTTGCAGGCATTTTTAATGGGTAAACACTTAATTTTAAGTGTTTTGACATTTCTTTGTATTTTTAATTTCTTTTTGAAACCAAAATAAATATATACAATATTTAGTCTAATTTTTAGGGGTTTTAATAATAAAGAAAATAAGGAAAAGGATTAGTGATTAAATACAATAGTTAGGGTTAGAAAATTAATGTTAATTATACAAATATTATTTACAATATTATACTAGTTAATATTAGTGATTTGATTGTGATTTTTATTGAATTATTTAAGACAAGAGAATAATAAATGGATTTTAACATGAAGTATCTGGGATTCATCAGGGGGATCGACTGTATGACCTGGATCGATGCAATCAGAATATTCTAAAAACAAGCACAACGTTACCCGCAGAACTTTCAATCACAAGATAAGTAATCAATCACAAGTGCATAAGCATTTGTTAGTTCTTTGTGTTCTCCAGTGTCTTGAAGATGTCACACACACTTGAATATATCGTAGTTGTTGTTATGTTCTTTGTGATTGCAGAACTACATGTGTGGATTTCAACTCGACAAGTTTTCAAAGCATCGTCGACTTCAAGCGAAGCAGAAGTTTAGGTTGTTTCTTAACTTTGTCCACATATGTGATTTCCTCTATCTTATAAATCACTACCCGGCTATGATAAAATGGTATCATTGTAATACGAGCCTAAAGTGATCGATTAGAACCATGCTTAAGATATCTCAATGAAGAGAGCATGGCTTTAATTTTTACCTAGATAAGTCTAGGGTTGGACACAAGGACACGAGCGATCTAAGCTACTCAATAAAGAGTTTAAATATCTAAGTTATTTAATTAATGTAATCGAAGTCAAGCTGAACGAGTGCATGATTTTTTTATTTCTTTTTTGATGAAGAATAAAATGTTACAAGATGAATGCCAAGCAATACATCACAAGCACATAAGACACCCAAAAGAACTCAGATTAATTGCATGGAAACACGGATTGGTCTACTAGAATTCACTCGTCAACTATTGCACTAAATGGATGCTAAATGATTTTTCAATCAAGTTAATAAGGAAGCATCTATGTTCCTAAGCACATGATCATTCACTTCTATTTAAATCCGAGTTAAAATTTCTTCAACATGGTTCCTAACTCATCCAAATAGAGAGTGTACATATAATGGATTACTCTGTCCAATTAAGTTCCAATGCAAAGTTAAAGCGAATTGAAGGTAAAATTAAACTAGATAAAATAAATAGGGACTTTGTTCTATGCATAGATCAACGTATATGCATCAAATCAGAACAATCATGGCATAAATGTGTAGAGAATTAAAATATGATTTTAAAGAGAACCAACTTCACTAAATTTGGATTTAAGATGCAAAAGATACTAAACATATAATCCAATGGTCTTTTTGCATGAAAAACATAACCAAAACAAATTAAAACATTACAAAAGGGTCCAAAAGGGCTGATATGCAAATATGTAAACATAGAGGGGCTCATGTGTAAATTCCCAACCGTGCAGGGGTATATGTATAATTTCAAGGACTTGACAGGGTTGATCTGCAATTCACTCAAGGCGGCCACATCTGGACCAAAACACAAATAGGAGGATGTGGTGGACTGAAACACAAATAGGAGGATGTACGCTATAATTTACCCAGGCATGCGCCCGATGCATGTGGTGGTGCTTCTCCGGATGGGGGCTCGAGTCTTTAGGTGGCTCAGGCCATGTGGATCTCTACAGGAGACTCGGACGAGGTGCAGGTCCACCTAGGCTCTAAGGACTGGAGCGAGGTCTGGTACAGATGTGAACCGTAGGATCAGATCCAATGGAACTCGATCGGACAACACTTGTACATCCTCAAGGGTTCTCCTCCTCCTCCTCAAGTGATGGTACACATGAGGTGCTCCGGAGATGCCCATGAAGCTCCTCCTCAGTCCTACACCTTTGGCGCTGCTCAGAGAAGCTTGAGGATGCTCGAGCGAAGGCCGATAATGATCGGAGAAGGTGTGTGAGTTGCTGGAGTAGTTGGATGGTGAAGCATCATAGGAGGTGGAGCTGGAAATTGAGAAGGTGTGCAAACCTCCAACCAATGAGGCATTTGGGTACCTATAGGGTTAGAGGAGTAGCCGAAGCTCACCAGATTGTATAGAGGATGAAATGGAGTTGAACAAAGGTCCTAATCAGGGTGGAGGAGATGGGGCCCTGATGGGTCTTCTTCCTTGCAAGAAGAAGAACTGTATAGAGGTGAAGGAGTTCTTGGAGAAGGAGGATGGGTGATCGTAGGGTTACACTAAGGTGTGTGAGGTGTGGTGATGGTATGGAGTTGATCTGATCGAGATGAGGGTGCGTGTATGCGAGCGTGAAGAAATTTGGGAGAAAACAAGAAATGGTGGAGGAAGGAGGATCACCTGTAGGTTAGAGAAGAAGTCAGGGATGAAACCAAGGCCTGGGATAAATCTTTGGAGCTTCTGGTCCTCACTCTAGATGAATGACAACATCATGAAGCTCGAGCAACACTTGGAGGAGGGCCGCGACATGATGTAGATCATCGTGGATCTCGTCGGAGTCTAGCTCTTTCGTCGCTCAACCTTACTGTCATTCTCTATCTTATAAGGCTAGGAGGGGGTTCGGAGGAGACTCATACAAGGGCGGATGAGGTGCAAAAAATGCATCCATCTGGGTTTTGTTCACATGAACAGTTGGTGGAGGTCTAAGTTGTAACCGATGGGATTTGCTAATTTGATGTGGATGGCCAAAAAGAAGAGATTGATGAAGGATAAGGTTGCATGAGCTATTGATAGCCATCATAACAAGGTGAAGAAGACACATGGACTAGACATTAGAAAATGGAAAAGAACCATCGAGAGGGAGGTTGGAGACTCACATGACAAAGACTGTAGGTTGAAGAAGCACCCCACTTGGCTGATGGAAGCCATTGTAAGGCTCTGCTTAAGGTGAGAAGGACATGATCACAGCTGTTTGATAACTTGATCAGACTGTCTCTGGAGAGGCATTGATGGACCATTGAGGGTCGTTTGATCAAGAGATCAGATGATGCAAGAAAGAGGCAAGATATTAAGAAGGGACGGGTCACATGGATAGACCATGTGTACCTACGTAGCCTAACAAGTAAATTCCAAAAACCAAAAATAAAATAAAAAATTCAAAATAAAATAAAAAATGAAGTCAAACTAAAAATGTTCTACGTGAAAGTTGTGTATCTTTTTGAGATCTACATCTTTCATGTAGAACTCAAAACTAAAATACATCATATATACATAGTAGTATTTTTTGTTAGTATTTATTTGCAATAAATAAAAACCCATTTTACTTTTTTTGTATATTTTTTGTATTTTAATATATTTACACTATATTATGTAAATAATTAATCTATTTTTTGGAATTTTTGTAGATAAAGAAAACACATGAAATATAAGAAGAACATAGATAAATATGTACAATATTTACAGGAGGATTTAAGTTTATCTTTATTTACAATAATTAAAATTTATTATATACAGACTCTACATCATTAATTGGATTTAATTACTAATTTTTTGTGAAATTGGCTTAGATAGATAGTTAAAATGTGAATGATGTGTTGATGAATCCAGGATTCATCACCCCTTATACTTAAACCATGCTCGTACTCATGCAATGAGTTAGTTAGAAAGATTGATAAGTAAGTTGTATCCCTGACTGTGCATGTGACATACAAGACTTGAAACTCATGCTGCAAGATTTATACGATTCTTTAACTCTAAGTCTAACCCAATCTTAATCAAAAGGTACTCAACTTATCTAGCTATTGGACTCTTTGTAAGAATACATATACATAGAAGTATGACAATTAGTGTTGATCACATATACAAGTGTAGAGTCTCAGTTTCGCCCAAGGTCGTAGTCTAAAAGATCATCCTTATGACCATATCCTTAGCCCTTGGGACTAATAAAGTTTCACTTCATGAAGGATATGGTTAGAATCCTCAAGTGCATCACGGAAGCGTGAGCGTCGTATCGAATACGACGAGGAGCGACTAATTGCACTAGTTGCTCGATGCAGCGGAATTTAAAAAATTTTCATGCGAAGAAACCACATGATCCAAGAACACTTCTCGTATCGTTTCGTCTAAATCACAAACAAGTAATAGGATTACCTCTTGAAGCGTGGTTGCGATCGAGTCTCTAAACGAAAAGACCTCCTGTCTCAAGTCCCATTCGACGGAGGAGACACTTGCGAGCGCGGGGATGAATCGCGTGCTTCTCGCAATCCATGTTGATGGTCCAAGCGGTGGATCTCCTGATCTCGACACAGAGATCCGATGTCTTCTTCACGAGCGAGGCGCACCGAAGGAGACTGAGATCCACGAGCAGACGATCGGGCAACATAACGACGACGTTGCGGCGATGTAGACTCTCTCTAGGGCATCCATGGTGGACGACCATGAGAGAGGATGAGAGAGTTCTGGCGTGTAGAGAGAAAGAGAGAGAGAAGTGCTTCAATAGCATGTACTCCAAGAGAGCATGGTGCCTCTCTATTTATAGGGTTTTGGGATCCATGGATCTCAATCCATGGGACTCATAAAATCAATGGTTGAGATTGATTTATGATCAATCCAATGGTCAAGATTGTTGTTGGTAAAAGCCAACAACTAATAATCTAATTTAAATCAAATATATTTGATACATCAAATATAATTCAATCCTAAATTAGATCAAGCAATTAAAGAGAAATTAGCATGGAGATTACTCCCCACAAGGAAAGGGGGGACGGCTACCACATTCCTTGTGGGAATGTGTAGCGTCCACCATGTCCTCATGGTGGAGGCAATCTCATGCAATCTCATGAGATTGCATATATCCATGAATTTCTCCCATAATTTCCAACATTTTTGTTGAGATTTATTCTTCAAAAATAATTCATAATTAATTTTGAGAATATTGCAATCTTGCCATTGGAAAATTGTGAATCACATTCACAACCCAAAACAAAATATAATTTACATTTTCAATTCATTACACAATGTGTATCTAATACACATCAATAATTAATTAACAAATATAAATTATAATTAGCTCTCTCTAATACATTATAAATCACATTTATAATATATTATGAATAATATGGATAGTGCTATCCACATTAATCATTTCATAATAATTAAATCACATTTAATCATCTTGGATCTCTATTCTCATGTTCCCAAATAATATGAATCACATTCACATTATTCACATCTTTGACAATTAAATCACATTTAATTCTCTTTATAACATGAATCAAATTCATATTATTCATGATAATTAAATCATATTTAATTATCCATTTTCTCAATGCTCCGATACATATATTAACAATAGAATTATCCATGAACTCTTTCAAGGATAATGCGCTTTCTCTGCGAATACTTGGAGATAAGGACATGGCGATTGAATTGTTCCATGTATAGTGACTTGGATACCGAGATCACATCTCAAATCCAGATCTCGAGCCTCCCATAGATGCTTGATTAAATCAAGACCGCAAATCTAATCTTCTCATTGAATTCTGAATCACATTCAGATCAATGTCCAATATTTGGACTAAGATCAGATTACTTCTCTTCTAAGAGGAGTCACTAAAATCCAGACCCGTTTCATCACTCCCTAGGAATGGAAGTGTCATGGTTATACAATCGTTTATGATCACATCACCCTCAGTAATGGAAGACTCAGAATAATCCTGAAGTATAAGATCAATTTTACACTGTCTACTTTAGGGATTTATCATTAAGTTTCTCATTCGATCATTGGGAGTTGGTATCGATCATATACTTTCCAAAAGAATATATCATACCTAGGTGTTGATCATATACTTTCCAAAAGTATATATCAAACCTACGAATTCAGTCAAGCTTCCAAAGCGAGACGACCGTGCACGAAATTTTATTCTTCCCAATATCTCATGAGTGAGCTCATGTCTTCCGGTTTAGTAATGAACCTGTATGATCCCTTTGAGAGATCGTATTATTCATATGCCCTTATATGCACACCAGCGCGCCGGTGTATAGACCTTGATTAGGTCATCAACCTATTGGTCTGCCAAATGTATATATTCAGACATATAGTACATGACAACATACGACATAGGACTTTGGTTATCTCGATCTCATTAAGTCAACTCTTTGATCTAACTAATCTGACACCTCCGAATCTCTATTCCTATGCAGAGGACCTGCATCAAGAGGTCGGTCAGATATCAGCCTAACTGAGAAAGGATTTCCATCTCCTACTCAGGCTGGAGATCATCTCTTAATAATCATTTGACGGTGCTTGATGAGTCCTCAATCTAACTCATTAGATGTTCATCCAAGCACCAGCCTCTATGATTCAATATTTGAATCAACAGCTGTATGATCATAAAGATGGCCATGGTACATAACCCTAATTGTACTAAGGGACCTATTATGCAAATTATTTATTCTTCATTTCAGATCTGGGAATGATATTCGCAATAACATATATTGCATAATGGCTCGCCATGGGCTCGCATGTCCAACACTTCATTCCACCATCTCTTTTGTTGTCATACTTTAAAGTGTAAGATTGAATGTCCAAGTATGGAGGTAGTAGGATTGTGTCATTTCTTTTCACCTCTCATTGGAACAAGGATCACTCGGGTACCTTATTAAACACATGCTTGTATCTTTGGTGTAGATCAGTATGTCTGTCAAGAATTTGAGTCGTCTGCACTTGTTTTTCTGGGATACACTGAGATGCGCCTCTTTTGAAGTATCTAATATACACTCTACACCCAGACTTGTAGTGCTTATGATGTAGAGCACTTTTTTCATACTCACACGAGTCATATAGCCTAGTAGCTTTAGTCCAATTGGAATTTGAAAAGGTTGAGAGAGCTTGACAGTAATATATGCTCTTTTGTGGATATTTCTTGGAATTTTGAGCCTTTCTCTTTTGTATTTTTTGGAATATATGTAAAGATTTGACTAACTTCACTTCTTTTACCAAGTTAGTGCATACCGATCAACTGTTTTAAATGATTTTACACATACCAGAAACTATGTTTTCATCAAGATAATATACGAACCTTGTCCCTATACTGGCTAATATGCTGACACTCAGGTTTCATGAATTAATTTTCAATCATATCCCATCCTCAAGCGTCATAAAATCAAGTCCAAACTCAAACCTCTCGTCCTATTACCATATGCGAAACATTAACTCATCACAAAGAGTATGCAATCGTGCATGTGTAGTGTTGGTCACAATATTTTAAGAAAAGAGATTCACATGCAATACATCATGTATATCTTCAAAACTAGAGAGTTCAAGTTATTGAATCCTAAGATCCTAACAAATAAGAATGGCGAGACTCTAAGTGTCACTCTAAACCATGTTATCCTGAACTACACAAGTCTTGTGTGTCATGAAGGTGTCAGAGATAAAACCACTTATTAGTTATTATTTTTTTATTTCATTATGTGTAATGTATATATTTATTATTATTTTCAAAAAAGTTCTCCAAACAAGTATTAATATATGTAAAACATTTTACAAAATAGTTTTCAAAACATTTGGACCCTTTTTACAAATCATTTGCAAAATATTTTTATAAAACATGTCAAATCTTTACTAACAATTTTAAAAGATTTTACAAACAATTGGCAAATACTTTTCAAATTATCAAACCCATAACCCATTGTGTAATTTTAAAACAATCAAAGTACAAACTATGGATATAGAAGATAAGTAATATACACCCCTATACTTAGCTTGTGATATGTCCTCATGGCACAGAGTGAAAACGAAGAACATAGCTTGTATTAAGTATAGTGAGAAAAACCGAATATGAGAACATACACAGACTCTCCCCTCTATACTTATGATGTTGAAAATGAAAATAAAAAACTAAGGAAAGGTGAACCCCCATATACTTAGGCTTTGGTCAGCTTATGTAGAAGAGAGGAGAACCACAAGTAGGGGGACGAGAGATACGAAAGATAGACAAAGGAGTAAGAGGAAGAATCTATGAGATTCTAAATCTTCAATGATCTGAATCCGTGTTGATGCCAAATCTTCATTGATGATACATGGTGTGCTTGTGAATGACATCTAAATCATCACACCTCATAAATAAAACTTCTTCAATTAGGACTAACTGTTCATTAGATTCAACAAAATGCTTCAGAAACCGTCCATTCACTAAGAAAGAAAGTGCACCATCTGTGAGACCAGATATCTCTACACTTCCATTACTGTACACACACAGACAAGATACAAACCCATCCACTTGGACTTCAATTTGCCATAAAAGATCTTCAACTTTACATTAAACAACCATACCTTCTATTCTGGGATAAAGCTCTTGCATATGATGTTCTTATCATGCCATTTCTTAACTTTATCCTTATAAACCATGTTGTTGTTATGTGCTCTATTTCAGATTTTTATGAGCTCACTCAGATCCATGTCTCTGCTCTTCTAGCCTAAGAGACTATTCTAGTTACTTCTTTATTATCCATTCTATGCACTAATTCAACAGTAAAATGGCATGGTTTGCCATAGATCATTCTAGGGAAGTGCTGAGTGGAATCTTGTAGGTCATCCTGTAGGTCCATAGAACTTGATCCAAAAGATGAGGCCAATTCTTCTTCCTATCACAATGAAATAACTTTCTGTACTGCCATGTGGTTTAATCGTGGGTGGTGAGGACTAGTAACTCGATGATCAATTCCATAGTCCTCTGCTAAGATCTTCATGTCTTTACTCACAAAAATGTTTACCCCATGATAAATAAGAACCTTAGGGACACCGAACCTAGAAATAATGTGATCTTCAACAAACTTACAGATAGTCTTGCTGTTTGCAATTTTGGTCGGGATAGCCTCCACCCATATAGATAAATAATCATCCGCTAACAAGATGTGCTCATATCCATTACTGTTAGGGAAAGAACCCTTAAAATCAATGCCCCATGCATAAAAAATATCACATAAAATCACCAACGACATGGGCATAGCATCCCTAGAACCAACTGTCCCTCCCATTCTCTGGTAAATCGGACATGACCTAACAAAACCATAAGCATCATGAAACAAGGTCGACCAGTAAAATCCACATTGGAACACTTTATGAGCGGTCTTCTTTCCCAAGTGGTGTCCTCCTACCTCTAGAGTATGCCACTAGGTGAGGATACTCTATATTCCTCCTGAAGAATACTCCTTCTCCAAAGATAATCCGATCCCTCAAAGAAAAGGAACAGATCCTCTCAGTGGCACTTTCTTGAATATGACTTTAGTCAGTCAATATTATTTCTAGTCCAACCTTGAGAACCTTATAGGAGACAAGAAAGTTCACCATATTGGCATACCATGGAAGACAATCAATAACACAAATTGACTCATCTAGAAAAGATTCACAAATATGCTCAAAATAAGGGTAATCCTTTAGTTCAAGTCGAAATAAATGATCAACCACAACAATCTTAACTCCATGTTTATCTTTAATCTTCCAATCAAACTCCTGGAGTAATAAAATACACCTAAGAAGACACACCTCCGATCCTTTTTCATTGAATATCGAATGGATGTGTGGTCAATATAGATGATCACCTCAGGTGTCAAAAGATATGATCTGAATTTCTCCAAGGTCTAAACTACGACGAACAATTCCTTTTCAACCATTGTATAGATTTTCTGTGCCAGTAATACTTTGCTCGCGTAGTGAACTATGAACAAAATGCCATCTCTCCTATATTCTAATACCACCCCTACAGAAAAATCCGAAGCGCCAGTCATGATCTTGAAGGGAATAGACCAATTAGGGGCATGTAGAATAGGAGAATATACGATCTTTCTCTTCAGGAGCTCAAAGACCTCTAGATACATGTGATCTACAATAAACTCAGTGTCCTTTCCTAGGAGCTCAGTCAATGGTCAAGCAATCTTTAAAAAATCCTTAAGAAATCTCCTACAAAATCTGGCATATGCAGAAATGAACGCATCGACTTGATGTTGGTTAGCGGCTCAAGTTTCTTTATCACATCCACCTTGGCAGGGTCAACCTCTATTCACTTCTTAGAGATGGCGTAGCCCAACACAATATCCTCATGTACCATAAAATGACTTTTCTCCCAAGAGAGCATCAGATTAACCTCCCTACACCTTTTGAAGAAATCGATCCAAATGCATCAAATAAACATCAAATTAATCACCATGGACTGAGAAATCATCCATGAATACTTCTAAGAAATTGTCAACCACGGGCATTGCATAGTTTGAAAGGCATGTGCTTAAATGCATATTGGCCGAATGGACAAATAAAGTTTGTCTTTTCCCGATCTTGTAGAGCTATGGCTACTTGATTGTAGCCAGAGTACCCATCAAGAAAACATAAGAACTCCTTCCCTGCCATCTCTCTAAGGTTTGATCAACAAAAGGCAATGGAAAGTGATCTTTCTTGATCGCACCAATGATGCGTCTATAATCGACACAGACATGCCATGACATAGGTACTTGTGTTAATATCTCTTCTCCCTCCTATTTGGTGACCATCTGAATTCCTAGCTTTTTTGGGACCACATGTAAATGGGCCACTCATTTAGAGTCAGAGAGGACATAGATGAACATGTCTCCACACTGTTTCTCAATCTTTCTTAACAATTTCCCTTAGAGGATTCAATCTTCACTTAAATTCATGGGAAGGTCTAGCATTGTCCTCGAGGTAAATATGGTATGAACAGAGAGTGGTGTTTATCCCAACAAGATTCAACTCTTTCCAGTTTATTGCCTTGCAGTCCTTTTCCAAAATCTTAAGAAAACTAAACTCTTGTTCTTCAGTCAACTGCGAGCCAATAATAATAAGATATCTCTTCTTAGATCTCGAAAGGAAGGCATAGTTTAGTGTATGAAGTAATTGCTCAAGCTTATGTAATGGTGTCTCATCTAATAAATTCAGCTTAACCATCTCTGAATCTAGTTTTGTGCTGCGTAAAGGTGATTCTGTCTGTGCTGCGCTAGCCACCAATTGTTGTGTCACGAGTCAGATCACAAAAGATCAACTGTAAGTAAACCAAAGTTTTGTCTGAATCTTAGTCCTCAACCTTTGAGTGTTCCGTAAGAGAAGGAACTGATAGGATGGGAGTGGCCGCTGTGCCGTCAAAGGTGTAGGGGGATGCATCTATCAAGAAATCCTACAACTCCTAGCAAACTGCATCATGTACACTATCCTAAAGATGAGATGATATCACTCAATACTCTTGAGGTCTGTCACCATGGCCCAACTATATTTAGCACTTCACATTCTGCCTCGGAAAAAGATGACTCCATGTTGGATTCCAAGTCTAGTCTCTACCATTTTGTCTACTTCATCTCTAGTCCCCCTTCTCTAACTAGAGAATGAAACTTCATCGTCCTAGTCAGGTAATCAAATGAAGCACATGTGATCTTAAGAAAAGTACACCCTAAATGATTTGGGATTCTTCCTAATGATAAGGGAATTCCATATCAAGGACAATGAAGTCCACCAAGTATTCCTACCCTGCAATAGATAAGATAACATTTCTAATATCGCCCTTGGCCTCTTAGTGGATTTATCTAGAAACTGGAGTAGAGCTCAAATCCTTAAGAGGTCCTAGATTCAGGTTGTTGTATAGGGATAGAAGTAAGATATTAATAGAATAATCATTGTCTGAGAGAGTATGTGCAAATGAAATGCCATCAATACGATTCTCCACATAATGTGTACCCATATCTCTCTTCTTTCTCGGAAGTTGTTGGTTCTTGATACAAGTAGTGGTAATGGTAAGAACATATTTTTGAACATGGCTACGTGGATTGTTCCTACTAACCCTAGTTGGTGGTGCATCTCACCTTAAGGTATTCCTAAAAAGCGTGATTATTGTCCACATACTTATCAAATGGCATGTTAGCCATATTGTAATTTTTTGCAGAACCGTGCCATTTCAAGATCATATTTTTGAATCTTTTTTATTTTATGCTTTCTTTCCTTAAGAGTACATGAGAAAGAGATTGAAGCATGAGAAGAAGAATAAGAAGAATCATAAACTGAAGTATGCTGCTTCACATTTAAAGAAACCAAGTTCTTCTCACAAACAGAGTTATCATAGAACTTGGAATTAAAATCATTATGTAAATAATGTGGAGTATCTACGGTTGGTGAGGTGTAAGTCCTCCTCCTTGTCAGGATTACTTGAATCAGGGAATCTTGCACTCTTTAGTTTCTTCTTGCCTTTAGCTTTGTACATTGTCTTTTACTGATGTTGTTGTTGTTGATGAGTTTGTTGTTAACGCCTCTCCTCTTCATATTCTGAGGTCTGCTCAGGTAGAGCCTCATCTTTGCCCTCCTCCCTATCTCATGCCCGATCAAATATGGTTACGGTCCTTTCGCTCCTGAATGACATATGGTTAACATTATCAAACGAAGGGATCTCATGCTCAGATTGGGATAAATGTAAAAGTATTCTTGATCACAGTGGTGTTACTGGCTCTTGTTCACTCTATTGGGGTTAGCCTGAACCTGGACAAGAAGGGGATCGATGGTGCAGTCATCTCATCCTGCCATTGGGAGATCCAATTGAGATCAACCCTCATGTTCTACATCTCATTCATGTATGCTCGAATGTCAACCAGATTTACTATTGTATATTAGAAGGAGTGGAAGAAGATGTAGATGGTCACGAGTTATGCCTACCTTGACCTTACTGAAAGTGAATTTGTGAAAGCCGGCTTTGCTGGTGATACTGCTGCTACAGGTGTGCCTATGAAAATGGGCCTTGTTAGCCCGACTGTCCATATTGTTGCTGCTGATGATGAAATTGTTGTTGCTTTGGTGGTTGAGTATATGGTGCTCCTGGGCATGGCTGTGAAGGACAAGGTACATGAGTGGAACTGTTGTTGAGATACATCGGAGGATGATGGTATTGTTGATTGCCCCCCATTCTTGTCTGTCTGGTGATAGGAGCATGGGTATACCACACACCACTCACCTCCGACAACTATGGAGGCTCCTTGCAAATTGTTTCTGCTGATGGCTGTATGATCTGATGCTGATGGGTATAAGAATGGTCTTCTACCCATGTGGTATGAGGCCCATGCATCGTTTGGTCATGTACATATGTACATGGTAAACAAGAGTAGAAGGTGTAGTCAAGGCATGTATCTTTAATTTGGATACCCTATTAGACAACTCCTCTATCTGCTTCATTAGCTTGGATAAACCATCTAGTTTAGTGAGTTTCTGTAACTCAGTGACTCTCTTATTGATATGCTCAATTAGTGTAAGCTTGTCTATGATGATTCCCATGCTAGAAATCAAGTCTCTAGCAATATCAGTGACAATATGTTTATACCCCTTCTTAGAAAAGAGTGTGAGAGGGGTGTCCACATATGTGATGTTAGTGGTTTGTGAATGGCTAATGTCATCCATCATCCATCTGCTCGAATACCTTCCATACGGTATCCACCCCCTTATATAAGTAGCTACCTCCACATGCAACACTCACTAACCCCTACATCTCAGAGGCGAGACCATTGAAAAGAGACTGAACCAAGATGGCTGTCTCCATGCCATGATAAGGACACTTGTATAAAGTCCTTGAACCTCTCCCATGTCTCATAGAATGAGCCGGGAGGTGCGGTTGGGATTTCATCAGGAGTGGTGATCAGATGGTGGTGGGCGAGGCGATCTTGGAGGGCGGAGATGAAGGCACTTGGAGGAGATCAGAAGGTGGGAATTGATGCCGGGTGGCGCAATGAGGGGCATCCACGTGGGCGACCCAGAGGGCACCACATGGCTGCTCCAGAAAATTCAAAAATATAAAATAAAGATAAATCCAAAAGAAATAGTTATAGGCAACTACAAGTTTCATGTTAGACAAAAAGTCAAAAGAGGTCATTTATACAAAAAGTATTTTTGGGGGTATTTTTAAGGGATAAAAACATTGCTTTGAGGTTTTGATATTTTTTGTATTTTTATCTCTTTTAAAGTTTAGGACAATTATATACGATATTAATCCTATTTTTTAGGTATTTTTAATGAGAAATAAAAACAACGAATATGTTCGTACTTAATTATAATAAATATAATTTGAATATATACATAGTTTATATACAATACACCACAATATAAAATGAATGAATTATCAGTGATTTTTATTAGATTAATTAAGCTAGGGGATTAAGCATTGATTTTTAGCATGATGAATACGAGATTCATCATACTCCTATACTTAAACTATGCTCGTCCTCGATCATCTAAAGAATGGAGGAGTCAGATTAATTCCTGACAGTGCATGTGAATGTTTCAAGGCTCAGTTCTTTTGAATGCCCTTAATTTAAGTGATCCTAAAATTCTAGGCTCAACCATGCTTTAGTCAAAAGGAATCCAACATCTCTAATTATCAGACTCTCTTTTTGTACATAAAATATAAAGATAAATTTAGTGTACTGCATTCCTGAGAGTCGAGTCGAGGCATCACCCAAAGTTCTAGTCCAGGAGACTCTCCTCTAGACCTAATCCTCAACACTAGAGAATAAGTCTATTCTTGCTTCAGTCAACTGTCTCTTTAGTTTGTCAGACTTGAAAATGTAGATGGACGGCCAGATGATAGAGGGCATAATATTGTGTCTATTTTTCTCTCCCTCACATTGGAACAAGGTGTTGGACATGCGAGCCCACGGCGAGCCATTATGCAATAAATGTTATTGCAATTCACTCCTTAATCTGAAATAAAGAGTACATAATTTGCACAATAGGTCCCTTAGTACAATTAGGATTATGTACCATGGCCATCTTAATGATCATACAGTTGTTGATTCGATTATTGAACCATAGAGGCTGGTGCTTAGATGAATATCTAATGAGTTAGATTGAGGACTCATCAAGCACCGACAAATGATTATTAAGAGATGATCTCCAGCCTGAGTAGGAGATGGCAATCCTATCTCATTTAGGTTGATATCTGACCGACCTCGATGCAGGTCCTCTGCATAGGAATAGAGATTCGGAGGTGTCGGATGAGTTAGGTCAAAGAGTTGACTTAATGAGATCGAGATAACCGAAGTCCTATATCATATGCTGTCATGATACAGGCACACATCCTCTGACCGGAGACAGATGTGTTACTATATGTCTGAGTATGTACGTTTGGCAGACCAATAGGTTGATGGCCTAATCAAGGTCTATACACCGGCGCGCTGGTGTGCATATAAGGGCATATGAGTAAGACGATCTCTCAAAGGGATCATACAGGTTCACTACTGAACCGGAAGACATGAGCTCACTCATGAGATATTGGGAAGAATCAAATTCCGTGCGTATGGTCGTCTCGCTTTGGAAGCTTGACTGAATTTGTTGGTTTGATATATACTTTTGGAAAGTATATGATCAAGACCTAGGTATGATATATGCTTTTGGAAAGTATATGATCAATACCGACTCCCAATGATCGAATGAGAAACTTACTGATAAAATCATGAAGTAGACAGTATAAAGTTGATCCAATACTTCGGGTTTAATCTAGGTCTTCCAGTATGCAAGATGTACAGGTATTGGGAATGCCTGAGGGTGATGTGATCATAAACGGTTGTATAACCATGACGCTTCCATTCCTAGGGAGTGATGAAACGGGTCTGGATTTTAGTGACTCCTCACAGTAGAGAAGTAATCTGATCTTAGTCCAAATGTTGGACATTAATCTGAATGTGATTCAGATTCAATGAGAAGATTAGATTTGCGGTCTTGATTTAATCAAGCATCTATGGGAGGCCCGCGATCTGGATTTGAGATATGATCTCAATATCCATGTCACTGAAGGATATTGTGAATCCTCAAGAGCATCACGGAAGCGTGACGATCGCATCGAATGCGATCGGGGCGACTAGTCGTACTAGTCGCAAGATGCAACGGAATTTAAAAAATTTAAATCAAACGATGAAACCACATGATCACGAGAACACTTCTCGGATCGTTTCATCAAACCACAAAGTATAAGGAATACCTTTGAAGCGTGGTTGTGATCGCGAGATCCCAAACAAGAGATCCTCCTGTCTCAAGTCCGATCCACGAAGAACGCACTTGCGGGCACGATGATGAGTCGCGTCCCTCCCGCAATCCTCGATGAAGATCCAAGCAATAGATCCCCTGATTTCGTCACGCGAAATCCGTCGTCTTCCTCTACAGCAAGTAGCCACGAAGAAGAAGGAGATCCTCGAGTCGTCGAAGGCGAAGGCGAGAACTTCTCTCCTTTCTCAACAATGGTGGTCGGCCACCCTTTGGAGAGAGAGAGCACGAGAATGAGAGAGAGAGAGAAGTAGAGTAGGCGTCTACTTGGTGTACTCTTCAAGGGCTAAGGCTATCCTCTTTATATATTAGTTTGGGATCCAATGGATCTCAATCCATGGCTCTCATGGATCCAACGGTCATTGTAATCCAAGAGCAATCCAACGGCTATGATTGTTGTTGGTTAAAAACCAACAACATTAATTTATATTAAATTAAATATTTGTTGAATTATTATCAACAAAATTTAATTAACATAAATTAATTTATCAAGAGATAATAAGTCAACAAATAAGAGGAGACAACAACCCCTCCTAAAATCAAGGAGGTGTCACCTATGACTAAGCCATAGGTGACGCCACCTATGATTATAGGTGGTTTTGCCTCCTTTTATTTATATTATTATTTCTTAATTATTTGCAATAATTATTATTGCAATAATATCCACCAAATTAATTCCAAATTAATTTGTGAATATTTCAATCATGCCATTGAAAAATATGTGAATCATATTAACATCCCAAACTAATTTGTAAATTACATTTGCAATTAATTAACTAATGTGGATCCAATCCACATTAATAATTAACAAATATTATTTACAATATTTCTCTCTCTATGATATATTATAAATCTCATTTATAATATACACAGATTTTCTGGATATCACTATCCACGATCTGCTTATCCTTGATAATTAAATCCCATTTAATTATCTTGGACAACCATTCTCTCAACATGAATCTTATTCATATTGTACTTGATAATTAAATCTCATTTAATTATCTTGGACACATTCTCATAATATGAATCTTATTCATATTATACTTTGACAATTAAATCTCATTTAATCATCAAACCTTCTTGCTTGGATATTAAATTCATCACAGGAATTATTCTTGAACTCCTTCAAGAATAATGTGCCTTCTCCGCAGATACTTGGAGATAAGGACAGGGCGATTGTATTGTTCCACGTATAATGACTTGGATGTTGAGATCTCATCTCAAATCCAGATCTAACGGACCTCTCATAGATGCTTGATTAAATCAAGTCCGTATACTTAATCTTCTCATTGCATCTGAATCACATTCAGATCAATGTCCAACATTTGGACTAAGATCAAGTTACTTCTCTACTGAGAGGAGTCACTAAAATCCAGACCTGTTTCATCACTCCCTCGGACTGGAAGCGTCATGGTTATACAATCGTTTATGATCACATCACCCTCAGGTATTCCCAATACCTGCACATCCTGCATACTGGAAGACCAATGATCAACCTGAAGATGAAGATCTATTTTATACTGTCTTCTTCAGGGTTTGATCATCAAGTTTCTCAATCTTGGTCATTGGGATTTGGTATCGATCATATGCTTTCCCAAAGCATATATCATACCTTCAAATTCTTGTCATGCTTCCAAAGCACGACGACCATGCATGGAATTTGATCGATCCCAATACCTCATGAGTGAGCTCATGTCTTCCGGTTCATAAGTGAACCTGTATGATCCCTTTGAGAGATCGTATTACTCATATGCCCTTATATGCACACCAGCTCGCCGGTGTATAGACCTTGGTTAGGTCATCAACCTACTGGTCTGCCAAATGTACACATTCAGACATATAGTAACACATCTGTCTCCGGTCAGAGGATGTGTGCCTATGCTGTGACAGCATTCAACATAGGACTTAGGTTATCTCGATCTCGCTAAGTCAACCCATTGACTTAACTAATCTGACACCTCCGAATCACTATTCCCATGTAGAGGAACTGCATCAAGAGGTCGGTCAGATATCAGCCTATGTGAGAAAGGATTGCCATCTCCTACTCAGGCTGGAGATCATCTCTTAATAATCATTTGACGGTGCTTGATGAGTCCTCTATCTAACCCATTAGATATTCATCCAAGCACCAGCCTCTATGATTCATTTAATGAATCAACAGCTGTATGATCATTAAGATGGCCATGGTACATAACCCTAATTGTACAGAGGGACCTATTATGCAAATTATTTATTCTTCATTTCAGATCAGGGAATGATACGTGCAATAACATTTATTGCATAATGGCTCGCCGTGGGCTCGCATGTCCAACAATCTCCCACTAGCCTAAAGAGCCATTAATGGGCTAATCATTTGAACCCACACTCATGTGACAATCATAGGCTATTTAGAAAATAGCTAGGTAAGCTGATCAGTCACTCTGTTCCCGCGAGACTATGCCAAGTCCTTTTACGGCACTTGCATATCCCCAGTAACGGTGCTCGCATCTAATGAGAATGTTGCATCTAATGCAACCAATACTCAATCTTGTCAGTCATAGTATCCTTGATACTACAACTCAAAGAAATATTTATAACCAGCATGTAATTTCTATTATCCTTATCAGAATGCCCTTATCCCTGGAGATCTCCATCTCCTAAGGTATTCGCTGTTAAGACCTTTTAGATCTCCATCTAAAAGTCTTAATTTCTTGAAGATAAGACTCAGAGATCACTATCTCTAAAGCCTTATCATCTTTGAAGATATTGTTATTACTGCAATTAAGTGTTCTATCTCCATAGCAGGATTAGTATCAGTTTACTGCTCCCACTGCATGGCAGATATCTGGCTTTTGTACACATCTAGCATACTTTCAGCTTTTCATAACTGATGCACAAAAGGGCAACCAGTTTTAGCATTCACTTCCTCAACTCTTTGAGGTGCTATCCCTTTAGATGGGTCGTACCAAATCTTAAAGGTAAGAAAGCCTTTCTTGGAATTTCCAGAAAATGGAACATGTCCAAGGTGTACTACAAATGTGACAGTCCCAATACCCTCTTTTCTTTGCTTCTGAACACCTTCAGAACTAAGATCTAAGAGGCATCTTTGAGATCATATCTCAAGGTATGGAATAGCCAGATCACAAAACACTTATAATCATCCTAATATCATTCCAAATGATTAGGATATTATCTACATTTAGCACGATGAACACAATGGCACTCCCACTAAGCTTCACATGGTTCATCAAGATTCTATTTGAAATCATAACAATTATAATTTCATCAAATCTTATGTTCCAACTACAAGAAGCTTATTTGAGTCCAAAGATGGAGTTCTTTAGCCAGCACATCTTGCATTCCTCAACCATGAAGCCCTGGGGCTACTTCATGTGAATATCCTTAAAGAGGTATTCATAGAGGAATACAATCTTGACTCACATCTTGAAGATGCCATAGTCAAATTGTGTAGCTAGGGTTAGCAATATTCTGATGGGTTTAAGCATGATCACTGAAAAACAAGCCACATCGCAATCGATGTCTTCTCTTCAGTGTGTAGCTCATGGCTACGAACCGTGCTTTGAAGGTCTCTACCTTCTCATCAGTTTCCCTCTTTCTATTGAAGATCCATTTACACCATAATGGGTCTAACCCTTATAGGTGGATCCTCGAGGGTCCATATACAACACTTGTATATGAAGTCTACCTTAGACCTTTATTGCTAAAATCCATCTTTCCATGTTATGATCCTCAGGAGCTTCATCACATGAAGTCCGAACATTGTCAGACTTAACTGACACAAGGAATACATCCTCAAACTCATTTGAAGAGGTATTAGTGTTTCATCTTTAATTGTCCCTTTCAGTTTCCGATTTCTGGAGCCTCATTATCTTCTGAAGATTAAATGAGTTCCCTTACTTCATTTTCATCTTGATTCTCAAGAGAGTCATCCTATAAGAATCACATTCTCAAAGATGAGATATTTTAAGAATCTCAAGGTCATAAAGTAGGTATCCAATACCATCCTTTATTTTCCTAATGAAGTAGCACTCTCAAGTGCTAGATTCCAGCTTACATGCATGGAACCTTATTAAGGATATATATATATATATATATATATATTGTAGTCTCTACTACATATATATACCTAGAAACTAAGGGATAATTACGCTAAAATTCATCATTGATCAAATCATGTCACACATGATCTAATTGTATCTTCCTACAACTCCATTGAGTTTAGGTGTGTCAGGAGGACTGAGATAGAAATGATATTCATATCTCCATAAGATATTCTTTGAATTTATCTAATAGGTACTTGCTACCTTGGTTAGATCAAATTCATTTAATCTTCCTTCAAACTTTGGTTCTAAACCAAAATTACGAAATCTTCGAACATTTCAAAGGTTTCTCAGGTGAAGAGAAGAAATCTCATATCATACATGATCATCAATAGATATCACATATCCACAATGTTCACTATGATATAGATGATACACATACATCAATATGTACGAGATCTCGAATACCTTGACATCTTACACCTTTCCCAAAAAAAGGGTGTATTGGACATTTTACTTTGAATACAATATTCACAAGTATGTAAGATTTGAAATTTTTAAACATTCTAAAGTTTCATATCTTACTAGTCTATTGGTCCCATCAGCAGACATACGTCCAAAACTTGATGCTAAATCATTGTCAAATGATCTTTATCCTCCTATTGATCTTATAAGGTTTAACTTTCAGTATTAGAAATCTTAATGAACCATTCATTAAATTTCTAATTTAGTAGAGTCCACCAGATGCTAGATTATTATCTGAAATATATCCATCATAACTCTTTATGATAGGTTTATTCCAGAATTCATGTTTATTTCCAACATTTAGAAACAAACAATGAGTTTATTCTAATATCTAGGTCATAGAGACATTCTCTAAGACTAAGGCTCTCCCACTGAATTTAAGAAGTATATCAATCCAACAGAGATTGTTGCAACAATTGCATCAATGTCTATGTGGATAATTATAAACCTTAAGATCAAATTTTTCCAGTCTTCTAAAACATGTGCAACACATTGCAAGTGTTATTAGAAGATTGAGATACAATTATCAGACTTTATCTTATCAAATAAGCAAGTCAATTTCAATGATCAAATGTAGATATAGATTATTATGATGCACTATCTGAGTCCTTCTCTAAGGATTCTAGACAGACTTGATAGTCATACTATCAACACATCAAGTTATTGCAGTATAGGCATTCATCCAACTCTTTGGATGTCATATGGAAGCCACAGAAGTACAATCAATTCTTTGACTTTCCTTCTCACATGGGTCCGACCCACGCTTCCACTGTGCTCTCTTCATCTATAAACAACCATTGTTCAAGACTAAGGATCTCTTATGTTAAATTCAAAAGAATTCAATGTAAGAGCATTTCAACATTTATACATGCTTCATTAAATTCATACAATGTGAATACTATGAAGCTTCATGAATGACTAGAGTATAGACAGTAGAATGATGACACTCATCATGTCTACATCCATCCAGACTCCTAAAACATTGGTTCAGGTAGGTATTCAAATATTTTGAATACATCATCTCTTTCGAGCCACCATTCTGCATAATGCAGAGAACCATGTCATTTATGATTAAATGTTTAGAGCACATATGTATGCCAGAACATCTTCTTAGATTTTATAAGGATTATTCGACAATTATGATCACCATCGACATGTCACTTCCAAAGTACACTCGATGAAAGATCAAGACTATAGAGACATACAAATGCTAAAGTGATGTCTTATTGTCTTATTTAATTGTCACTCCTCATTATGTTGAGGAAACTTGCACATTGCAACCACATACATTATGTGTCCAATTTTTGCAAGCATAATATCTGGATCATGAGTCCAATCCATGATATTTTACTGGTTATTATTGAGTATAACATTGAGTGGGTTTAATGAAGGATTATCTGAAATAAGAAATTTGCATAAGGGTATATATATTATATATACATATTTTACTTTGATTTAGGAATTTTAAATCAAATTTGTCTTGCTATGTCTACTATGAAAGATTATTCCCTAATCATCTTTCAAAGTAAGAGATATACTTACCGCTATATCTCAAGCAAGATCTGGGATCTCCTTTCCTATCATTGTCACATCCCAATAATATGAGAACCTGCGACTCCGATAAAAAGAAGCGGGAACACATTCTGCCTTGCAAGTCCAACTTGCATTTCCCAATTCGGTCTTTAACACACGGACCCACCACCCCTAAGGTGATGTTGACCCGCTGCTAATTGAACCAACCGTCAACAGGATTAGAACTCGCTATGCGCAATCCAATATCGCCCCAATAATATGAGGACTCGATATTGGGGTCACTACGCATACGGCCTTACTCTTTCGAGAAGCAAATAGCCCGATCCAGATGCGCTTGCATACAGGAGCTGTCACTTCGGACATGCGTCTCCTACATACAATCCCTGGCGACGGAAACCCTTCGCCTTGACGGGAGACCATGGATGTCACTTATGTGATCCTCCACCTCGTATTCAAATTTTGTAATTAATTATCGTGAATCATATTCACATAATTAATTCTTCCAAGGGAAATACACATCTATTCGTAATAGAGTGTTTCATAGGATATAATTAATTTAATCACATTAAATCAACTATTAATCCTATTATCAATCAACAAACTTTGAATTTTACTTGAATAGTAGGTATAATCTCACAGTACGTATTATTTCGAATTTTAATAATTAGAAATACAATTTGATTTCTCCGACATTATCCAATCCCTACCCGTTGCCATGGCCAGTACCGGCGAGAGTGGGACGGACCACATACGTTGCAACCCGCTACCCCAGCGATCTCCGACTAGACACCATATCCACCTCAGGAAAGGATAATGCCAGATAGATCATCATGTACTTTGAGATGCTCATCGGTCTTTCAACCGAAATTATACCATATAATATAGATCAAAACATTTTTGATTATATTATAAGGAGATTTGCTAAACAAATCCCCAATCCTATTCAAGCAAGAGGTTTTTTATGTAAAAGTTGTCCTACAACTATTGTAGGATGTCCTAGGGTTTTGCATGAAAAAGTTGTCCTACAACTATTGTAGGATGACCTAGGGTTTTGCATGAAAACAATGTTTGTTGATGATTTCAAAGTTAACCAATGATCAAGATCAACTATCTTATCATTATGGTTTAGGCAAGTGTCATTCAATGAAATAATTATTTCTTTAAATATTTCACAAATATTTATCACTAATTATTCCAGAAAATTAATAATTAATTTTCATCATGATAATTGAATGACATATCACAAGGTTCAAGATCAAAAAATGTTAATTTCCAGCAGTGACCCCCAATCACTAAAATTAACTTATCTTGATCAATTTAAATCCAAAAATTGCAAACTCAGTTTCCAAAGATTGCCTATTTGATTTATTGAAGAATCCAAGTAATAATTCACGCATTTCGAGACGGATTAAAACCGCAATTATCTCATTAATCACGTTTAAATCCGCAGTTCCCGCAACAGTGAATATAGTCATATTCAAAAAGCCATATCTTCAGCAAATAAAGTCCAAATTTAGTAAACCCAAGTCCTATGGTTTCCTTGTTTAATGGGGAACAAAATCCAATTGAAAATTTCGTGTTTAAACAATTTTAAACAGTACAGAAAAAATCAATTAGACAGAGGTGCGAAAATTGAAATGCAGTAAAAATTTCGCAACCCTTTCAAGAACCAAATCGTCTAAGGTCCATGGATCATATCCAAACCCTTATTCAACCTGGCTCTGATACCACTTGAAGGATATTGTGAATCCTCAAGCGCATCACGGAAGCGTGACGATCGCATCGAATGCGATCGGGGCGACTAGTCGTACTAGTCGCAAGATGCAGCGGAATTTAAAAAATTTAAATCAAACGATGAAACCACATGATCACGAGAACACTTCTCGGATCGTTTCATCAAACCACAAAGTATAAGGAATACCTTTGAAGCGTGGTTGTGATCGCGAGATCTCAAACAAGAGATCCTCCTGTCTCAAGTCCGATCCATGAAGAACGCACTTGCGGGCATAATGATGAGTCGCGTCCCTCCAGCAATCCTCGATGAAGATCCAAGCAATAGATCCCCTGATTTCGTCAAGCGAAATCCGTCGTCTTCCTCTACAGCAAGTAGCCACGAAGAAGAAGGAGATCCTCGAGTCGTCGAAGGCGAAGGCGAGAACTTCTCTCCTTTCTCAACATTGGTGGTCGGCCACCCTTTGGAGAGAGAGAGAGCACGAGAATGAGAGAGAGAGAGAGAGAAGTAGAGTAGGCGTCTACTTGGTGTACTCTTCAAGGGCTAAGGCTACCCTCTTTATATATTAGTTTGGGATCCAATGGATCTCAATCCATGGCTCTCATGGATCCAACGGTCATTGTAATCCAAGAGCAATCCAACGGCTATGATTGTTGTTGGTTAAAAACCAACAACATTAATTTATATTAAATTAAATATTTGTTGAATTATTATCAACAAAATTTAATTAACATAAATTAATTTATCAAGAGATAATAAGTCAACAAATAAGAGGAGACAACAACCCCTCCTAAAATCAAGGAGGTGTCACCTATGACTAAGTCATAGGTGACGCCACCTATGATTATAGGTGGTTTTGTCTCCTTTTATTTATATTATTATTTCTTAATTATTTGCAATAATTATTATTGCAATAATATCCACCAAATTAATTCCAAATTAATTTGTGAATATTTCAATCATGCCATTGAAAAATATGTGAATCATATTCACATCCCAAACTAATTTGTAAATTACATTTCCAATTAATTAACTAATGTGGATCCAATCCACATTAATAATTAACAAATGTTATTTACAATATTTCTCTCTCTATGATATATTATAAATCTCATTTATAATATACATAGATATTCTGGATATCACTATCCACGATCTGCTTATCCTTGATAATTAAATCCCATTTAATTATCTTGGACAACCATTCTCTCAACATGAATCTTATTCATATTGTACTTGATAATTAAATCTCATTTAATTATCTTGGACACATTCTCATAATATGAATCTTATTCATATTATACTTTGACAATTAAATCTCATTTAATCATCAAAACCTTCTTGCTTGGATATTAAATTCATCACAGGAATTATTCTTGAACTCCTTCAAGAATAATGTGCCTTCTCCGCAGATACTTGGAGATAAGGACAGGGCGATTGTATTGTTCCACGTATAGTGACTTGGATGTTGAGATCTCATCTCAAATCCAGATCTAACGGACCTCTCATAGATGCTTGATTAAATCAAGTCCGTATACTTAATCTTCTCATTGCATCTGAATCACATTCAGATCAATGTCCAACATTTGGACTAAGATCAAGTTACTTCTCTACTGAGAGGAGTCACTAAAATCTAGACCTGTTTCATCACTCCCTCGAACTGGAAGCGTCATGGTTATACAATCGTTTATGATCACATCACCCTCAGGTATTCCCAATACCTGCACATCCTGTATACTGGAAGACCAATGATCAACCTGAAGATGAAGATCTTTTTTATACTGTCTTCTTCAGGGTTTGATCATCAAGTTTCTCAATCTTGGTCATTGGGATTTGGTATCGATCATATGCTTTCCCAAAGCATATATCCTACCTTCAAATTCTTGTCATGCTTCCAAAGCACGACGACCATGCATGGAATTTGATCGATCCCAATTCCTCATGAGTGAGCTCATGTCTTCTGGTTCATAAGTGAACCTGTATGATCCCTTTGAGAGATCGTATTACTCATATGCCCTTATATGCACACCAGCTCGCCGGTGTATAGACCTTGGTTAGGTCATCAACCTACTGGTCTGCCAAATGTACACACTCAGACATATAGTAACACATCTGTCTCCGGTCAGAGGATGTGTGCCTATGCTGTGACAGCATTCAACATAGGACTTAGGTTATCTCGATCTCGCTAAGTCAACCCATTGACTTAACTAATCTGACACCTCCGAATCACTATTCCCATGTAGAGGACCTGCATCAAGAGGTCGGTCAGATATCAGCCTATGTGAGAAAGGATTGCCATCTCCTACTCAGGCTGGAGATCATCTCTTAATAATCATTTGACGGTGCTTGATGAGTCCTCTATTTAACCCATTAGATATTCATCCAAGCACCAGCCTCTATGATTCATTTAATGAATCAACAGCTGTATGATCATTAAGATGGCCATGGTACATAACCCTAATTGTACAGAGGGACCTATTATGCAAATTATTTATTCTTCATTTCAGATCAGGGAATGATACGTGCAATAACATTTATTGCATAATGGCTCGCCGTGGGCTCGCATGTCCAACAGTCACTATACGTAGAACAATACAATCGCCCTGTCCTTATCTCCAAGTATTCGCGGAGAAAGCGCATTATCCTTGAAAGAGTTCATGGATAATTCTATTGTTGATATATGTATACGAGCATTGAGAAAATGGATAATTAAATGTGATTTAATTATCATGAATAATATGAATTTGATTCATATTATAAGGAGAGTTGTCTTAGATAATTAAATGTGATTTGATTATCAAAGATGTAAATAATGTGAATGTGATTCATATTATTTGAAGCACAAGAGAATAAGTTATCCAATATAATTAAATATGATTTAATTATTATAGATAAGAATAATGTGGATAGTAATATACAATTATTCATAATATATATTATAATTGTGATTTATAATGTATTAGAGAGAGCTAATTATAATTTATATGTGTTGATTAATTATTATGTGTATTGGATACACATTGTGTAATTAATTGACAATGTAAATTATATATTGTTTTGGGTTGTGAATTTGATTCACAATTTTTTCATGGCAGATTGCAATATTCTCAAATATAATTGTGAATTATTTTTGAAGAATAAAACCCAACAAAAGTTGTTGGAAAAAAATAAAGAGAGAATTTCCATAGAGATATGCAATCTCATGAATTATCATGAGATTGCCCTCCATTAGGAAAGGGGTGGGCGACACCCATGCCCTATTTGGAATGGGTGGCCGTCCACCATGTTATACATGGAATTGTGATCTCCATGTATGTATTCTCTCCTTATTTATTGGTTTGATTTAGGACTAATTTATATTTGATTTTGTCAAATATATTTTAAACTAAATTTGTTGGTTTTACCAACAATAATCTTGACCATTGGATTGACATAAATCAATCTCATCCATTGATTTTATATGTCCCATTGATTGAGATCCATGGATCCCAAAACCCGATAAATAGAGAGGCATACCCATGCTCCCTCTTTACACACAATGCTTGAGAAGCATCTCTCTCTCTCTAGAGGTCAGCCCTCTCTCTCCCTCTCATGGCCGTCCACCATGGATGCCATGGAGAGGTTCTCCATCGCCGCGGCATCGTCGTTATGCTGCCCGTTCTTCTGCTCGTGGATCTCCGTCTCCTTCGGTGCGCCTCGCTCGCGAAGAAGACGTCGGATCTCGTGTGTCGAGATCAGGAGATTCCCCGCTTGAATCATCAACATGGATTGCGAGAAGCACGCGGTTCATCCCCGCGCTCGCAAGCGTCTCCTCCGTCGGATCGGACTTGAGACAGGAGGTCTCTTCGTTTAGAGACTCGATCACAACCACGCTTCAAGAGGTAATCGTATTACTTGTTTGTGGTTTAGACGAAACGATTCGAGAAGTGTTCTTGGATCATGTGGTTTCATCGTATAAAATTTTTAAATTCCGCTGCATCGAGCAACTAGTGCGACTAGTTGCTCCTCGTCGTATTCGATACGACACTCACGCTTCCGTGATGCGCTTGAGGCTCTAACCATATCCTTCAAGTGGTATCAGAGCCTTAGGTCGACGGTTTCGAATAGTGATTCGTTAACCAAGGACGACTTGGGTTCGCTAAGGTCGCGAAAATTTTCATCGCATATGATTTCGCAGATCTGTTTAGTAAATAAATTCGGCACTGTTTAAATTGTTTAAATACAAATTTTATAGTTGGATTATGTTCCCCATTAAATAATGAAACCATAGGATCTGAGTTTGCGTAAATCGGATTTTGTATGCTCGAGATATGGTCGTTTTAATGAACATGTATGCACTGTTGCGGGAACTGTGAATCTGAACGTGATTAAAATGTTAATTACTGTTTAGACTTACCTCGAAATGCGTGAAACATCACTTAGGTTCTGTCCTAAGTCAAATTAGCAAACTTTAGAAATTGACTTTGCTTAATTTGGATTTAATATGATTGAGATATGCCAATTTTAGTAAGTAGGGGTCACTGCTGAAATTGCTTTCCTAATCAAGAACCATGTGATTGTCAATTAATGAAATTAATTGTTAATTTCGAGAAATAATTATGAAAAATATTTGTGAAATATTATAGAATGATTATTTCCTTAATTGACTTGGCCCCAACCAATTAGTTGATTAGATTTGATCTAAACCATAATTGGAATTACAATCATCAAACTTCTTCCTTGAATAGGACTTGGGAATTTGCCTAGCAAATTTCCTTAAAATCAAAATTATTTTGATTACTATATGGTATAATTTCGGTTGAAGAACCGATGATCATCTCAAGTACAAAATAATCAATTTGGCATTATCCTTTCCCGAGGCGGATATGGTGTCTAGTCGGGGATCGCTGGGTCAGCGGGTTACAACGTATGTGGTCCGCCCCACTCCCGTCGGTACTGACCATGACAGCGGGTAGGGCCGGGATAATGTCCGAGGGATTATGATGTATTTTTCTAATTATTAAAATACGAATTAATACGTACTTTGAGAATAATATCATATATATATTCAAGCATAAAATTAAGTTTGATTGATTAAATTGGATTGATAATTAATTTAATATGATTAAGTTAATTATATCCAATTGAGAATACTCTAATATGATTAGAGTTAATAATTCCCTTGGAAGAATTAATTATATGAATGTGATTCATAGTAATTAATTAAATTTGAACAAGAGGTGGAGGATCACATAAGTGACATCCATGGTCTCCCGTCAAGACGAAGAGTTTCATCGCCAGATATTATATGTAGGAGACGCCTGTCCGAAGTGACAGCTCCTGCATATGATCCATTTGGATCGGGCTCGTCGCTTCTCGAAAGAGTAAGGACGTATGCGTAGTGACCCCAGGACGTATGCGTAGTGACCCCAATATCGGGTCCTCATATTATTGGGGCGATATTGGATTGCGCATAGCGAGTTGTATTCCTGTTGACGGTTGGTTCAATTAATGACGGGTCAACATCACCTTAGGGGTGGTGGGACCGGGTATTAAAGACCGAATTGGGAGATGCAAGTTGGACTTGCAAGGCGGAATGTGTTCCCGCTTCTTTTTATCCGAGTTGTAGGTTCTCATATTATTGGGATGCAACAAAGATAAGGAAGGAGATCCCATATCTTGCTTGAGATATAATGGTAAGTATATCTCTTACATTGAAAGTGATTAAGGGAATGAACTTTCATTGTTGACATGGCAAGACAACTTTGATATAAAAAATTCCTAAATCAAAGTAAAACATGTATATATATATATAAATATATCCTTATGCAAATTTTTTATTTCAGATAATCCTTCATTAAACCCACTCAATGTTATACTCAATAATAACCAGTAAAATATCGTGGATTGGACCCTTGATCCAGATATTGTATTTGCAATTGGACACATAATGTATGTGGTTGCAATGTGCAAGTTTCCTCATAATAATGAGAAGTGATAATTAAGTAAGACAATAGGACTAAAACCCTAGGGTTTGTATGTCTCTATAAGTCTTGATCTCATCGAATGTACTTTGGAAGTGACATGTCGATGATGATCGCAATTGTCAAATAATCCTTATAAAATCAATAAAGATATTCTGGCATACATATGTGCTCTTGACATTTAATCATGAATGACATGGTTCTCTGCATCATGTAGAATGGTAGCTCTATAAGAGATGATGTATTCAAATTGTTTGAGTACCTACCTGAACCTATGTTTTAAGAGTTTAGATGAATGTAGATGATGAGTGTCATCATTCTACTGTCTATACTCTAGTCATTCATGAAGCTTCATAATATTCATATTGTATGAATTGGATGAAGCTTGTATAAATGTTGAAATACTCTTATATTGAAATTTTTGATTTTAACATAAGAAATCCTTAATCTTAAGCAATGGTTGTTTATAGATAAAGGGAGCGCAGTGGAAGCATGGGTTGGACCCAAGCAAGAAGTATAATCAAATAGTTGACTGTACTTCTGTGACTTCCATATGACATCCAAAGAGTTAGATGAATGCCAATACTGCAATAAGTTGATGTGTTGATATTATGACTATCAAATCTATCTAGAATACTTAGAGAAGGAATCAGATAGTACATCAGAATAATCTACATATAATCATTGAAATTGACTTACTTATTTGATAAGATAAAGTCTAATAATTGTATCTCAATCTTCTAATAACACTTGTAATTGGTTGCATATGTATTAGAATATTAGAAATTTGATCTTAAGGTTTATTGATCATCCATGTTGAAAGTGATGCAAGTGTTGTAACAGTTTCCATGAGATCAATAGACTTCATATTTTCAGTGGGAGTCCTTAGTCTTAGAGAATGTCTCTATGACCTAGATATTAGAATACACTCATTGTTTATTTCTAATTGTTGGATATAAACATGAATTCTGTAATAAATCTATCATAAAGAGTTATGATGAAAATATTTCAGATAGTAATCTAAAATCTAGTGGACTCTATTAAATTAGAAAATTATTGAATGGTTCATTAAGATTTCTAATACTGAAAATTAAACCTTTAAAAGATCAATAGGAGGATAAAGATCATTTGACAATGATCTGGCATCAAATTTTGGACATATGTCTGTTGATGAAATCAATGGACTGGTAAGACATGAAACTTTAGATTGTCTAAAGATTCAAATCTCACATACTTGTGAATATTGTATTCAAAGTAAAATGTCCAATACACCCTTCCTTGGGAAAGGTGTAAGATTAAGGTATTCAAGATCTCATACATATTAATGTATGTGAATCATCTATATCAGAATAAACATTATGGATATGTGATATCTATTAGTGATTATTTGATATGAGATTTCTTTTCTTCACTTAGAAAACTTTGAAATGTTCAAAGATTTCACAATTTTGGTTTAGAACCAAAGTTTGAAGGAAGATAAAATGAATTTGATCTAACCAAGGTAGCATGTACCTATTAGATGAATTCAAGAAATACCTTATGGAGATATGAATATCATTTCTATCTCAATCCTCCTAATAAACCTTAACTCAATGGAGTTGTAGGAAGATACAATTGATCACGTGTGACATGATTTAATCAATGATTAATCCTAGCATAATTATCTATTAGTTTCCAGGTATATGTATATGTGGTAGAGACTACATTATATATATATTTAATAAGGTTCCAAGCTAGTAAGCTGGAATCTAGCACCAGAGAGTGCTACTTCATTAGGAAAATAAAGGATGGTATTAGATACCTACTTTATGACCTTGAGATTCTTAAAGGATCTCATCTCTGAGAATGTGATTCTTAGAGGATGACTCTTTTAAGAATCAAGATAAAATGAAGTAAAGGAACTCATTTAATCTTGAGAAGATAATGAGGCTCCTGAAATCGGAAACTAAAAGAATAATTGAAGATGAAACACTAATACTTCTTCAAATAAGTTTGAGGATGTATTCCATGTGAAAATGATCGGACTTCATGTGATGAAGTTCCTGAGGATCATGACATGGAAAAATGGGTGTTAGCAATAAAAGTCTAATGTAGACTTCATATACAAGTGTTGTATATGGACCCTCGAGGACACACGTATATGGGTCATACCCATTAAGGTGTAAATGGATCTTCAAGAGAAAGAAGGAACCTGATGAGAAGGTATAGACCTTCAAAGCACGGTTCGTAGCCATGAGCTACACACCGAAGAGAAGGCATCGCTTGCGATAAGACTTGCTCTCCAGTGACCTTGCTTTAACCCATCAGAATATTGCTAACTGTAGCTACACAACTTGACTATGACCTCTTCATGATGTGAGTCAAGATTGCTTTCCTCTATGAATACCTCTCTAAGGATGTTCATATGAAGTAGCCCAAGGGCTTCATGGTTGAGGAAAGCAAGGTGTGTAAGCTAAAGAACTCCATCTTTGGACTCAAATAAGCTTCTTGTATTTGGAACATAAGATTTGATGAAATTGTAAATGTTATGATTTCAGATAGAATCTTGATGAACCATGTAAAGCTTAGTGGGAGTGCCATTGTATTCATCGTGCTAAATGTAGATATTATTCTAATCATTTACAATGATATAAGAATAAATAATAAGTGTTTTAAAATTTGGTTGTTCCATACTTTGGGATATGATCTCAAGGATACCTCTTAGATCTTAGTCCTGAAGTCGTTCAGAAGCAAAGAGAAGAGGGTATTGGGACCGTCACATTAGTAATACACCTTGGACTTATTCCAATTTTGGAAAATTCCAAGAGAGGCTTCCTTCCCTTAAGATGAGGTAGTGACCTGTCTAAAAGGATAGCACCTCAAAGAGTTGAGGAAGTAAAAGCCAGAACTGCTTGCACTTGTGCATCAGTTACACAAAAGCTGAAGTGTATACTGGATGTGTACTAAAGCTATATGTCTGCCATGCAGTGGGAATAGTAAACTGTTACTAATCTTACTCTGGAAATAAAACACTTGGTTGCAGTAATAATAATTTCTTCAAAGATGATAAAACTTAGAGATAGTAATCTCAAAGTCTTATCTTCAAAGGTTTAAGACCTTGTAGATAGTGATCTATAAGGGTCTTAACTGTAGATACCTTAGGAGATAGAGATCTCCAGGAATGAAGGTATTCTAATAAGGATTATGGGAATACTGGTTATGATAATTAATAAGATGTAGTGTCAAGGACACTATAACCAACAAAATTGAGTATCGGTTGCATGAGATGCAACATTCGCATTGGATGCGAGCACTGTTACTAGGAGATATGCAAGTGCCGTAAAAGGACTTGGCGTAGTCTCTTGGGAACGGAGTGACTGATCAGCTTACCTAGCTATTTTCTAAATAGCCTATGATTGTCACATGAGTGTGGGTTTAAATGATTAGCCCATAAATGGCTCTTTGGGCTAGTGGGAGATTGTTGGACATGCGAGCCCACGGCGAGCCATTATGCAATAAATGTTATTGCAATTCACTCCTTAATCTGAAATAAAGAGTACATAATTTGCACAATAGGTCCCTTAGTACAATTAGGGTTATGTTCCATGGCCATCTTAATGATCATACAGCTGTTGATTCGATTATTGAACCATAGAGGCTGGTACTTAGATGAATATCTAATGAGTTAGATTGAGGACTCATCAAGCACCGACAAATGATTATTAAGAGATGATCTCCAGCCTGAGTAGGAGATGGCAATCCTATCTTATTTAGGTTGATATCTGACCGACCTCTTGATGCAGGTCCTCTGCATAGGAATAGAGATTCGGGGGTGTCGGATGAGTTAGGTCAAAGAGTTGACTTAATGAGATCGAGATAACAGAAGTCCTATATCATATGCTGTCATGATACAGGCACACATCCTCTGACCGGAGACATATGTGTTACTATATGTCTGAGTATGTACATTTGGCAGACCAATAGGTTGATGGCCTAATCAAGGTCTATACACCGGCGCGCTGGTGTGCATATAAGGGCATATGAGTAATACGATCTCTCAAAGGGATCATACAGGTTTACTACTGAACCGGAAGACATGAGCTCACTCATGAGATATTGGGAAGAATCAAATTCCGTGCGCACGGTCGTCTCGCTTTGGAAGCTTGACTGAATTTGTTGGTTTGATATATACTTTTTGAAAGTATATGATCAAGACCTAGGTATGATATATGCTTTTGGAAAGTATATGATCAATACCGACTCCCAATGATCGAATGAGAAACTTACTGATAAAACCATGAAGTAGACAGTATAAAGTTGATCCAATACTTCGGGTTTAATCTAGGTCTTCCAGTATGCAGGATGTACAGGTATTGGGAATGCCTGAGGGTGATGTGATCATAAACGGTTGTATAACCATGACGCTTCCATTCCTAGGGAGTGATGAAACGGGTCTGGATTTTAGTGACTCCTCGCAGTAGAGAAGTAATCCGATCTTAGTCCAAATGTTGGACATTAATCTGAATGTGATTCAGATTCAATGAGAAGATTAGATTTGCGGTCTTGATTTAATCAAGCATCTATGGGAGGCCCGCGATCTGGATTTGAGATATGATCTCAATATCCATGTCACTATACGTGGAACAATACAATCGCCCTGTCCTTATCTCCAAGTATTCGCGGAGAAAGCACATTATCCTTGAAAGAGTTCATGGATAATTCTATTGTTGATATATGTATCCGAGCATTGAGAAAATGGATAATTAAATGTGATTTAATTATCATGAATAATATGAATTTGATTCATATTATAAGGAAAGTTGTCTTAGATAATTAAATGTGATTTGATTATCAAAGATGTAAATAATGTGAATGTGATTCATATTATTTGAAGCACAAGAGAATAAGTTATCCAATATAATTAAATATGATTTAATTATTATGGATAAGAATAATGTGGATAGTAATATCCAATTATTCATAATATATATTATAAATGTGATTTATAATGTATTAGAGAGAGCTAATTATAATTTATATGTGTTGATTAATTATTATGTGTATTGGATATACATTGTGTAATTAATTGACAATGTAAATTATATATTGTTTTGGGTTGTGAATTTGATTCACAATTTTTTCATGGCAAGATTGCAATATTCTCAAATATAATTGTGAATTATTTTTGAAGAATAAAACCCAACAAAAGTTGTTGGAAATAAATAAAGAGAGAATTTCCATGGAGATATGCAATCTCATGAATTATCATGAGATTGCCCTCCATTAGGAAAGGGGTGGGCGGCACCCATTCCCTATTTGGAATGGGTGGCCATCCACCATGTTATACATGGAATTGTGATCTCCATGTATGTATTCTCTCCTTATTTATTCGTTTGATTTAGGACTAATTTATATTTGATTTTGTCAAATATATTTTAAACTAAATTTGTTGGTTTTACCAACAACAATCTTGACCATTGGATTGACATAAATCAATCTCATCCATTGATTTTATATGTCCCATGGATTGAGATCCATGGATCCCAAAACCCTATAAATAGAGAGGCATACCCATGCTCTCTCTTTACACACAATGCTTGAGAAGCATCTCTCTCTCTCTCTCTCTCTCTCTCTCTCTCTCTCTTTCTCTCTAGAGGTCAGCCCTCTCTCTCCCTCTCATGGCCGTCCACCATGGATGCCATGGAGAGGTTCTCCATCGTCGCGGCATCGTCGTTATGCTGCCCGTTCTTCTGCTCGCGGATCTCTGTCTCCTTCGGTGCGCCTCGCTCGCGAAGAAGACGTCGGATCTCGTGTGTCGAGATCAGGAGATTCCCCGCTTGAATCATCAACATGGATTGCGAGAAGCACGCGGTTCATCCCCGCGCTCGCAAGCGTCTCCTCCGTCGGATCAGACTTGAGACAGGAGGTCTCTTCGTTTAGAGACTCGATCGCAACCACGCTTCAAGAGGTAATTGACGAGTCGCTGAATACGTTGTTTAAATCGTGTTCGTTGTAGCACATGTACTTAGCGATTCGGTCAGAACCGAGAGAAGATCTCCGTGAAGAGTGTCTCGGCTTAATTTATATCCCGGGCAAGTCCGGGGTCGAACTCAGGGAGGCAAAGGAACAACTTGGGGGTTAATTCGCAAACTTAGGTCTACATTTCCAATGCGTATTTTTTTATATTTTTTTTAATGCAAATAGGATGCCAATGCAAGTGAATTAAGCACCTAAGAAAACACACAACTTAGCCAAATTAATTTTAATGAGAATTAATCCAATTTAGCCAAATTATATTTTTCCTAAAGTCCTAATCCAGTGGAGAACACAAGACACATTTTTTTGTATTTTTTAGATTTAAAATGCAATAATGAAAAATGCACACTTTTTATGGGTTTTTTCGCAATTTATCACACATACAGTAAGCAAAAATTATGAAAAATTTACTGGAGCTAAAACATGATGCAAGAAAACTACAGTAATTTTTTTGGAATTTTCTGACAAAGTATGAATTTTTTATGGATTTTTTAGTGAAGACAGAGTGGAAATGGGTAATTAATTCCTATTAAATCCACGTTATCAATTTAGTCAGAGATCAAATTATCTCAAATAGATATTTAGATTAGCAATCCAGAAGAGGTGAAATTTCGCAAAAAAGATATTTGTGGATTTAATTAAAAATCGATTACTAAATACACTCTATAATTTATTGTAGGCACAAGACAACTCCAATAGCTGTGAAATTTGGATAGTAATTACATCAAATATTAAGGCATCATATATATTTTTTGTGGAATTTTTAGAGCAACCATGTATGAGATATTATTTTAAGAGCACGGAATGGGTAAAATATAATGATTTTCAGTTAAACAATTTTAATTAATTACCCATGAGTCACAAAAATACCAATAAATATTTAAAATGTAGAGAATTAGTTGCTCAACATTAAGACATTTTTCATTGAATAAAAAGATACATAAAAGGGTGTCCAAATCAACATACAAACATAGGGTTGTCTCTGCAAATAAAGAAACTAGAATTACAATGCCCTTATATACAGGGATGTTTTTGTAATTACTGAAACATAAAAGTAAACACTTGCAATTTTCACAACAATAAAAAAATAAAGAAAATGGAAGCACCTTCTTCTCCACAGGTGCACGGTGATGGAACCCAAAATGGAGGTCGGGCGGCGCCGGCGGTGGCGCGGGTGGCGGAGGCGGCGTTGGCGGAGGACCTGCGGTGGAGGGGCGGCGGCGAGCGGTGGCTAGCCGCGGGGTGAGAGGGCGGCGGGACGGCGATTGCTGCGCCGCTGCGGGTGGACGCTGGGGGGGGCCGCGCGGCTGTGTCGGTGGAGAGGAGCGGCCGCGCGCGGTGGCCGCTGCGCCGCTAGGTGGTGGGGGCGGCGACGCGGAGCCGCGGGAAGGGCCGGCGGTGATGCCGGCGATGATGGAGATGGGCGGCGGCGGTGGTGTTCCTCCCCCACCGCTGCTGCATTTTTTTTTTTTGATTTTTTTATTTAATTTTTTTTTGTTTTGCTGCAATTAAAAAAACTTCTTTTTTTTTGTTTTAGATTTTAATATTTTTTTTACAATTTTGTTTAAACAGGGAACTTCAAGAGGGAACAAAAAAAATGGATAGGTGGTGGTGATGAACTAAGCTAGAGAAAAAAAAATATGGTGTTATGATGGTGGTGATGGAAGGAGTGATATGGGTTATGCTAAAAAAAAACTACAAAGATAAAATGATGACCACATAAAAACAAAATTACCTACGGTGAAGATGGTCGCCTATGGAGTGCTCACGTGAGCACGGTCTTCGCTCTAATCGCCGGCACGCGATGAGCTCGAGCAGCGCGCGGTTGCGGCTGCGATGTTGGCCAGAAAACCAACGGATCACACCGGAGAGAGGGCCGTCGTCGCTCGACCGCGGTTGCGTCGCTGTCACCGATTCAACTCAGGGAACTAGGCTCTCCTCACATAAAGATGGATCAAAGGCAAAAATGAGGAGAATGGCATGTATATAAAGAAGATGGGATGAGAGGTTATTAAAGTGGTGGGGTTGAATGGGAGGTTGATTTATTAATGGAGTTGAATGGGAAGTTGGGAAAAAATGGTGGAATAATGGAGTTGAATTTGTGGTTATTGTAGAGAATGGAAATTAAATAATAAATAAATAAATAAAGTTGTCTACTTTAAATACAATGAAATAAAAAGAGAAGATAAATAGTGGAGAATTTACAAAAGAAGACAAAACACCATGTACATTTTTTTTACTTTTCTAATATGTAATTTTTTTGTCTTTTTAATAAGAGATATTTACAACAAAAAAATACAATAAAATAGTATAATTAAAATACAACACAAGTATGATTTTTTTGTATTTTTAATAATTAAGAAAGATATAATAAAAAAATGAAGAAAGTATGAATATATACATAATGTACAATGTACATCTAGGTCCCAAAACCCAACTTTTGCAAATGAGCTCCGATTTTAATGAAACCACTTCCGTTGGATAGATAATTTTCTAACTTGAATTTTAAAAGTGAGCTTGGTGAATTTGGAGTTCATACGGAGCGGGAATTTAGCTTGGAAGTTGGACTTTACGGTTTTTTTCTCTTTGGGATCTAGGAGCATTTATTTAAGGTAAAATTTGTTTTGTATTTTTGTATTTTTATATACATTATTATGAACAAGTTAGAGAAAGAATTAGCCAAAAAGGAGTTGAAATGAAATTATTAAAAATACATGAAGTTTGGGCTATTTACAAGTATAAAACTCCTTTGATTTTGCGGCTTTTTTATTGTTAATATATTTTGTACAATCTTATATACAGTAATTAGTGAGTTTTATTTACAAGAGGTATTTTGTTAATTTATTGATTTTATGGACATTTTTCTGGAACTTTACTCGGGGATTTTGCTAAGATCAAGATATTGCGATGATGAATCGTGGATTCATCACCGCCCTATACTTAAACTTTGCTAGTCCTCGAGCAAATAAAGAATGAATAAGTTGGGTTAATCCCTGACTGTGCATGTGAATACAAGACTTGATCCGTTCAAGAACTCTCGGTTTTAGAGATCCTAAAATTCTAAGCTGAACCAAGCTCTAGTCAAAAGGTACCCAATTTCCCTAATCATCAGACTCTCTTTGTATACTTATATATAAGGGATATGACTTTAAGTGTTGACTGCAGTTACAAGAGTAGAGTCACAACGTCACCCAAGGTTCCAGTCCAAGAGACTCTCCTATGGACCCAATCCTCAACACTAGGGAATAAATCATTTCTTGCATCCAATCCACCGTCTCTTTAGTTGTCAGACTTGAAAGTGTAGATGGAAGGCCAGTCGATGGAGGGCATAGGATTGTGTCATTTCTTCTCTCCCTCTCATTGGAACAAGATCCTCTCAAGTGCTTTATTACGCAACGCAATTTTTTTGGTGTTGTCAGTGCGTCCGTCAAGAGAAGTGGAGCCGTCTGCACTTGTTTTCCTGGGAGACACCGGGGTGTGCCTTTTTTGAGTACCTATCGTACCTTCTACACCCAGACTTGTAGCATTTACGATGCAGAGCCCTTTTTTGGTGCAAGCCCGACTCCTGGTCCTAATAGCGGTGGTCCAAGTGGACACTTTGAAATGGTTGGGAGCGCTCGCCTTTGGTGGAAGCTCTTTTGATAATTGACTTTGTGGAATGAGAGCTTTTTCTTTGACATTTCATTGCTTTGTAGTATTGTGGCTAGCTCTACTGCTTTTACCAAGAGTTGGCGCACACTGATCAACATTTTTTTTATTTTATCACACCCTAGCACATAGGTAAATATCAAGAGATAGTACAAGAACCATGTTTCTCATACTGGATAAATGTGCTGACACTCAGGTTTCATGAAGCCTTCATTGATTTTATCCCATCCTCGAGCATCATTAAATCAAGTCCAAACTCAAATCCCTCTTCCCAGTTCCTCAAGTGAAATTACAACTCATCTCATCATAACTGCGGTCGTGTATGTGAGGTGCTGATCATATTCTTTAAGGTAGAGACTAAGACATGCAATATAGCACACACATCTTCAAACTAGGGAAATGTGAATAATTAAGTCAAGGACCCTAATGACTAAGGCTGGTTAACTCAAAATCTCAAGACCTCATAAACCAAGTGTTCTTGAACATCACTAGTCTTGTGTGAAAGTGAATTGTGTAAGGGATTAAACCAACTTATTAGTTAGTTTTTTTTAGTTTTAGTTTTTTAGTTTTTTTTATGAATGTTTTTTTTGTTGTTGTTTTATTTTTTTATTATTAAGTTTTAGAAAAAGTTTTTTTTTGTTTTGTGTTTTTTTAAAAGAAAAAGTTTTGTGTTTTTTTTAGTTTTTTCAAAAGGGTTTTTTTGTGTTTTAAAAAGGTTTTTTTTTGTGTTTTTTTTTAGTTTTGACAAACAAAGGCAAAGAAGTTTTTTTTTGTTAGAAAAGTTTTGCTTTTTTTTTCAAGAGTTTTTTTTTTGAAAAAGATAGGTAAATAAGAAAAGATTCTTTTTTTTAAGTTTTTTTTAAGGAAAATAAGAAAATAGTTTTTTTTTTGAAAAAGTTTTTTTTACTTTTTGTTTTGTTTGTTTTTTTTACCCACCCCATAATTATTGTATAATATATATAAAAAAAATATGTGAAGTACGAGGTATGGGTAAAGTATATATGTAATATATACACGCCCCCCTATACATAGCTTGTGCTATGTCCTCATGGCACTAGGTGACAAAAAGACATAGCTCGTACTAAGCGTAGGAAAGCTAAAAATAATAGAAAGTATAGAAGTCGATCCGCCCCCCTATACTTAGGCTCTGGACAGCCTAAGTGTAGAAGAAGAGCAAAATGGGGCGGACGAGGTCAAGAGGAGAAATGATGAGTAAATACACATGGCGGGCATCGGTCCCCCCTATACTTAGGCTTTGGTCAGCCTAAGTATATGACAAGAGTAAGTGTGAGAACCGACGTGATCTCGAGAATATACAAAAGAAGGGAGAATATGTACAAGAGTGATGGAATCTTCTAAGATGTTGAATCTTGATGCTGCATCTTCATGAAGAGTAATAAGATGTATCTGCTCTGTGCTCACTCTGTATGAAGTTAATGACCTCGACTTGGACTAACTGCTCTTTGGAATCAACAAAATGCTTCAACAGTTGTCCATTCACACATGAGATTGTGCACCATCTGTGAGATCAGCTATCTCTACACTTCCATTCTCGTGCACTTCTTACCACAAAGGGACCCGTCCATTAGATTTGAGCCTTCCCATGGAACATCTTCAACCTGGCATTGAACAACCATACCTTTTGTCCAGGGACAAAGTCTTTGCACCTAATGTGCTGATCATGCCATCTTTTTACTTTGTCCTTATAAATCAAACTGTTGTCATATGCCCTGTTTCGGATTTCCACAAGCTCGTTCAAGTTCAAGTCTCGACAAAGCTTCCCTAGGTGACAACTCCAATTTAATCTTCTTAATTGCCCATTCGGATTTATGAATCAATTCTGCGGGCAAATGACATGGCTTGCCATAGATCATTCTAAATGGTGAAGTACCCAATGGTGTTTTGTAGGCTGTCCTATAGGCCCACAGAACTTGGTCCAAAAGTTGAGACCAGTTCTTTCTATCGGGACGAACCAATTTCTGCAAAATATTCTTCACTCTCTGTTCGAAACCTCTGCCATGCCGTTGGACTGTGGGTGGTAAGGACTAGTAACTCTATGATCAAATCCATAGTCCTTAGCTAAAGATCTCATTTCTCGATTCACAAAGTGGCTACCACCATCAGATATCAAAACTTTTGGCACCCCAAACCTAGCAATAATATTGGTCTCTCACAAACTTACAGACAGTCTTGCTGTCTGCGGTTCGGGTTGGGATAGCCTCCACCCACTAGATAAATAATCAACCGCCACAAAATGTACTCATGTCCTTGGCTGTGGGAAAGGGACCCATAAAAATCTATGCCCCATGCATCAAAACATCACAAATAATCATCGGTTGCATGGGCATCTCATCTCTCTGTCCAACTGTCCCTCCCATCCTTTGACAGATTGGGCACGACCGTACAAATCAATGGCATCTCTAACAAGGTCGGCCAATATAATCCACATTGAAGTACTTTGTGAGCGGTTCGCTTTCCGAATGGTGTCCTCCAGCCTCAAGTGAATGACAATATGTGAGGACACTATGGTATTCCTCCTGAGGAATACACCTTCTCCAAACATAATCCGGTCCTTCGAAGAAAAGGAAAGGATCGTCCAGTGGTATCTCTCGAATCCGACTTCAGTCGATCAATGCCTGCGCCCTAGTCCAACCATGGGTAACCTGCTTGGAGACAAGATAGTTCACCATGTTGGCATACCACGGGAGTGAGTCATAGCACAAATTGACTCATCTGGGAAGGTCTCTCTAATCCGCTCATGATCAGGAGAATCCTTAACTTCAATCCGAGAAAGGTGATCAGCCACAACATTCTTCACTCCAGGTTTATCTTTAATCTCCAAATCAAATTCCTGGAGGAGTAAAATCCACCTAAGAAGACGCGCCTTCGCATCCTTCTTTTCCATTAGTATCGAATGGCTGTGTGATCAGTATAAATTGTCACCTTAGAGCCCAAAATATATGATCTGAACTTCTCGAGGGCCCATACTACGCGAGCATTTCCTTTTCAGTCACTGTATATTTTTCTGTGTAGGATTTAAAACTTTGCTCGCATAGTGAATCGCAAACGGAATCCCCTCTCGCCGTTGTCCTAACACCAGCTCCTATAGCGAAATCTGAAGCGTCAGTCATGATCTCAAAGGGGAGAGACCAGTCAGGAGCTTGTAGGATAGGCGATGCACAAATCTTCCTCTTCAAGAGCTCAAAGGCCTCCAGACACTGTGATCTACAATGAACTCTATGTCTTTCCCTAAGAGCTCAGTCAGTGGGCGGGCGATCTTTGAAAAATATTGAATGAATCTCCTATAGAATCCAACATGCCCTAAGAATGACCGCACTGACTTCACGTTGGTAGGGTGGATCGAGTTTCTTGATCACCTCCACCTTGGCAGGGTCAACCTCCATTCCCCTTTTGGAGATGACATGCCCCAACACGATACCCTCCGTCACCATAAAGTGACTCTTCTCCCAGGAGAGTACCAGATTCACCTCTCTACACCTCGTGAGGACTCGGTCCAAGTGTGCTAAACATATATCAAAAGAATCACCATGGACCGAGAAGTCATCCCATGAACACTTCCAGGAAATCTCCCACCATCTCGGCAAATATGGCTATCATGCACCGCTGAAATGTGCCTGGGGCATTGCAGAGCCCGAATGGCATGCGCCTGAAAGCATAAGTGCCGAATGGACATGTGAATGTGGTCTTTTCCTGGTCCTCAGGGGCTATGGCCACCTGGTTGTAGCCTGAGTACCCGTCAAGAAAATAGAAGAACTCTTTCCTGCGAGTCTCTCCAAGATCTGATCAATAAAAGGCAAGGGAAAGTGATCTTTCTTGGTCGCAGCATTCAGGCGTCTGTAGTCAACACAGACACGCCACGACGTGGGTACTCGTGTCGCGATCTCTACCCCCTCCTCGTTGGTGACCATCTGAATTCCCGACTTCTTCAGGTACAACATGAAGTGGGGCCACCCACTTGGAGTCAGAAATAGGGTAAAAACCCTACTTTGCACCATTCTCATTTCATTCTTCACCACTTCCGTAGATTGGGGTTAAGTCTCCTCTGAAACTCAGGGAAGGTCTCCACGTTATCCTCAATAAAAAATGTGGTGCGAGCAGAGAGCGGGATTGATGCCCACGAGATCCGACACTGTCCAAGCCTATTGCTTTGCGGTTCCTCTCTAAGACTTCTAACAACCTAGACTCCTGCTCTAAAGTCAAGTCTGAGCTAATGATGACAGGATATCTCCTTTGGGTCCCGCAAGAAAGGCATACTTAAGTGTAGGAGGTAGTGATTTCAGTTCTGGCAATGTGGTATCATCAAAGCAGATCTGGTTGAACTGAATCTGAATCTGGTTCCGTGCTGCATGAAGGTGGGCTAAGCTGAGTAGTACTCCGCCACCAAATCAGAAGAATCGGGAGTCGGATCGTCAAAAGTATCAAAACAATCGGCAAAAGCCACGTCCGACTCGTCATCTATGTCCCATGATTGTTTCGAAGAGGATGGAACTGACAGATCTGGATGGATCTCTAAGTCATCATGAGAATAGGTTGATGCATCTCTAGCAAGATCAGACAACACCTGGCAAACTGCATCATGCACTATATCCTCTCCGATGAAAGGGTCTCGCTCTGTCCTGAGGAATTCTGTCCCCAAATCCCAACTGTGCTAATCATACTGCAATCTGCATCTGAAGATGAGTACTCTGTACTACTCTCTGAATCAGGTCGCTGACACTTGGTTTGCTTCATCTCTAGGTTCACCTCTCCGCCTGGAGAATGGAACTTCATCATTCCCGTACCATAATCGAAAGCTGCGCCTGCGGTCCTAAGGAAGGGTCGCCCGAGAATGATCTGAGATTCTCTCCAATGATTGGGGGGGTCTCCATGTCCAAGACTGTGAAGTCCACCTGATAGTTCTGCCCCTCAATCGAGATAACGACGTTCTTCACTTCTCCCTTAGGTCTCTTCATTGAACGATCTGCGAATTGGAGTAAAGCTCTAGATTTGCGAAGTGGTCCCAACTCCAATTTCTGATATAATGCTAAGGGAAGTAAGTTGATCCGAAGAACCATTATCTAAGAGTGTGCGTGCAAACGCAATGTCGTCAATACGACTCTCACATAGTGAGCACCCATGTCTCTCTTTTTCTTTGGCAAAGTCTGATTCTTGAGACAATAGGTTGTGGCTACTGATAAGACATGTGTCTTTATATTTCGGTTATCTTTCTTCCTGCTAACCCTTCTAGGTGTGCATCTCACCTTAAGTATTTTTGGAAGGCAGGATGGTTAGCCACATATTCATCAAATGGCACTTTAACTATGATGTTTTCTTTACAAAACCGTGCCATGTCGGGGTCATCTTTCTGAATCTTTTTGATGCGCTTTCCTGCCGTAGAGCACGGGGAAAGGATTGAAGCTAGGAAACAGAGGATGGAAGAATCTGAATCATGAACTGAAAGATCATTCTTTGCATTAACGGAAACAAGAGTTCTTCATAAAAGAATCTTTTTGATGCAACATGGACTCGAAATCAAAACTATCCTACTACAGGTTGTGGAATAGAAGCTGGAGTGGTATCCGCCACAACCGGAGATGCAAGGTCCTCCGTAGACTCAGAGAATATCCATGCTGACGATGCTGCGTACGTGCTCTCCTCCTCCTCTCGGCTCCCTGAGTAGAAATCCTCGAATGATGCTGATGGGGCTCTGAGATATGATGCCTCTCCCTCCTCGTCCTCTAAAGACTCCTCAGGTAGAGCTCCAGAGATGCCCCTCCTCGTGTCCCTCGCCCGGTCAGGTACGACCACGGTCCTTCCGCTCCTGAGTGACATGTGGTTAGCCTCGTCACACGAAAGAATCTCATGTTCAGATTTAGGAGATGCTGAATAGTATACCTGACCAAAGTGCTGCTGAGAACTAGAACGGTTCAGGCTATTGGGGTTAGCCTGAACTTGGGCTGGGATCGAGGTAGAGGCGTGCAGTCTGCTCGTCTCGCCATCTGGACAGGCGGTTGACATCCACCCGTAAGTCCTGAACCTCGTTCCTGTAGGAACGTTGCTCGTCGAGTATCTGCTGCTGAATATCCATGGGACTAGACGATGAAGGAAGTGGATAAGATTGAGAAGAAGAACGGGAAGACTGGCCCTGCTGGCAAGTGTACTGCCTCTGCTGCTGCTGCTGGGGTTGCGGGCCCTGCTGGCCCGTCTGGTAATGGCCCTGTCGGCCATACTGCTGGTACTGCTGCCTCTGCTGCTGAAGGTGGATGGAATCCAGGGCTCTGCTGTGAAGGAGGTGGTGCGGAGGTGAATGCGGTGTTGTGAAAGGTCGGGGGACGCTGATAGGTCTGTCCGGTCTCCCGTACTTCCCTGCCTGGAAGGGTCCTGAGTATACCATATCCCATTCACCTCCCAAACTGGTGGAGGCTCCTCCCTGGACTGTCTCTGCTACTGGAGGTGGCTGCTGGAAAGAGTGGGTGTAGGATTGGTCTGCTCCCAGGTTGGGGTTGCCCTGACACCAACTGCTCCTGAACATGTGAACTCGGTAAATGGGAGCAGCGGGTGTAGTCACGGCAGGTATCTTTATTCTTAGATACCTTCTCAGTCAACTCCTCCATCTGTTTTGGAAGTTTGGAGACGCTCCGGTCTAACTCATCAATCCTCCTGTCGATCCTCTCGACTACAGTAAGCTTGTCAGCCAAAAGTCCCATGCTAGGGATCACATCCTGAGAGAGATCGACTACAGCTGGTTTCCCCCCTCCAAGTGAGAGTGAGCTGGGGGATGGTGTATAGGCCCTGCTGGCCATTTGTGAGCGGCTAGTTTCAGCCATCTGCTCGAATACCCTCCAGACGGTATCCGCTCCTCGTGATGTATAGCTGCCTCCACAGGCAGCGCTCACTAAACCCTGCATCTCAGGGTTGAGACCAGTGAAGAAGGATTGGACCAAGATGTTGTCATCTAGTCTATGACAAGGACACTTTTGCAGGATGTCCTTGAATCTTTCCCAAGCATCACAGAAAGGCTTCATTGGGTAATTGGGAAAAACTCGTAATTCGCGTCCTCATCATGTTAGTTCTACTCAACGGGTAGAACTTCTTTAGGAATAGGTCCTTGAACTGGGCATAAGTGGTGACGATGATCCAAGATTCTTTACCCAGTAATCGGCTTTTCCACCCAAGGCAAATGGAAGGGCTTTGAGCCTAATATAATCCTGGCTAACATTATTATGTTTGAGGTTAGCACAGATGAGCTCAAAGTCCCTTAGGAATGCATATGGCTCCTCAGAAGCATTCCCATCAAAATGTGGCAGCAGGTTCAGGAAAATGCGGCTTCAATTCAAAATCACTTCGGGTTCGGCCGGACTCAAGTAGTTATGAATCTGATATTGTCCGGGTTGTATGCCGCATCATTGGTAGTTGGACCCCAACATTTAACTGTCCCAACAGAGCTCTCAATAATGCTTGTTGCTGCTCAGATGCAGCCAATCGGGGCTAGTATACTTCTCATCGGATCTTCATGTTCTCTTCTTCCTCTTCTTTCTTCTTTGAGGCATTTTACTCGTGTCTTCTATATGGCCTGAATAAGCAATGTGTTCTTGATTAGAAGAGGATTTATGAATCCGATATTCTCACCAAGGCGATGGTCTTCCTCGGTGAGGTGGGAAGAGAGAAAGGGAATGGTTTGAGAGTAACCATCCCGAGAGTGAGTGATCCTGGGCTCAAGAGGGTCATGAGTCCAGGTTGATCCAAGTTGCGCTTGGACCTTTGAAGACGTACTTTTTGAAGGGTTCAATGAGAGATTCGCAAAGTCCGAATAAATATCCCCCCAATCAGTCATCTTCGATGTCAAAAAGAACCGATTCGAACACGATATTCAATGAGGCACTAGTTCTACGGTGCACGTAAATGTGCGGAGTGAACTCACACAATTCAAACGCAATTCAAACCCCCAATTTCACCAACTCAACACATGATGGCCGTAAGAGTTCGGCCGATTTATCTGGTCAATTTTAGTTGGTGAGAATACAATCTTTGAAAGATTAACGAGCTGTTAGGTGCCCGTATTTTCCTACAGACTGGCCTGGTTCTTACGACTAGTTTGACCTACTTTCAGCCAGTATAGGAGTAAGTACGGACCGTAAAAATACGGCTACCCGTTCCTTGAGGACTAAGGCGTCCTCTAAACCTCCCACTCTGCTAAGGAAGTCCGGACCGTTTACCGGCTACTCGTAAATCCTCACTGAAAAGTAGCTAATCGCCTAAAAATAAAGAACCAGTAGTAAAGTAAGAAATCCAGACTTGGCTCTATCCTAGGGTCCGTCTCTCTCTGACTTGCAATTAAACAAACAATGAGGGCTTTATGCACCCGAGAACAAAGGTTCTTTTATTCCAATTAATTAGATCGACCTGCTCAATTCAGTCCCAATTTTAGAGTTAGGTTGTCACTTGAAGTTTATGTGAACACACAAGCACGTCTACCGTTCAGTCCCAATTTCCTTTTGACCTTAAGTTGTAAAACAAGATGGGAATCGGAAATCAGAATGCAAACGAGAAACTATGATGCATGCTCAGAAGGAGGTATACTTACAGTGAATCCCAGCACTCTTCATGCGTTATGCAAAACTGAATTTGTAAATATTACACTAAATGCATGCAGATCGAGAAACCGCACCTAAACAGTATACTATTAGCGGGGAAGAATGATTGAATTTGAGCTAAATAGTACGTGTCTATGTGCGTCTCATTATGAATCTTATAAGATATGTGAATCTTCTAAGATATGTGTGGCTAAATTACGATGGGCACAAACAAGTTTGAATCTAAACTACCGTGTGCCTAATCCTTAGTTCGCCACTCAAGTCAAGCCCCACCCTCGCCTGGAGAGTGAAACAGGCTCGACACACACTAATAATGTCCAAGTCTTTTTCATGCGCGAGCTCTCAAACAAGAGCCGCTATAAAGAGCAAGCTAAATAATTACAACAATTTACAAAATTCTCTCAAAAATAAAATTGCTTTATCCTCGCACTTCAGCAGTCGGCGCTCCTCGCGTCGTCGACCTCCGATGCACTCCAAGTCCACCGGGCCCTCGCAAGGAAACAAAGATTTATGTTAGAGATATAATAAAAATATATACAAAAATGTGAAGAGAAATAATTGCAAAAAAATGGAATAAATACAAGTGGCTCGGGGGTCAGACTACCCGAGTAAATGGAAAACTAAATCCAAATTTTTAAACTAATCCCTAAGCCGTTTGCCTCCGGCAACGGCGCCATCTGACGAGTCGCTGAATACGTTGTTTAAATCGTGTTCGTTGTAGCACGTGTACTTAGCGATTCGGTCAGAACCTGAGAGAAGATCTCCGTGAAGAGTGTCTCGGCTTAATTTATATCCCGGGCAAGTCCGGGGTCGAACTCAGGGAGGCAAAGGAACAACTTGGGGGTTAATTCGCAAACTTAGGTCTAGATTTCCAATGCGTATTTTTTTATATTTTTTTTAATGCAAATAGGATGCCAATGCAAGTGAATTAAGCACCTAAGAAAACACACAACTTAGCCAAATTAATTTAATGAGAAATTAATCCAATTTAGCCAAATTATATTTTTCCTAAAGTCCTAATCCAGTGGAGAACACAAGACACATATTTTTTGTATTTTTTAGATTTAAAATGCAATAATGAAAAATGCACACTTTTTATGGGTTTTTTCGCAATTTATCACACATACAGTAAGCAAAAATTATGAAAAATTTACTGGAGCTAAAACATGATGCAAGAAAACTACAGTAATTTTTTTGGAATTTTCTGACAAAGTATGAATTTTTTATGGATTTTTAGTGAAGACAGAGTGGAAATGAGTAATTAATTCCTATTAAATCCACGTTATCAATTTAGTCAGAGATCAAATTATCTCAAATAGATATTTAGATTAGCAATCCAGGAGAGGTGAAATTTCGCAAAAAGATATTTGTGGATTTAATTAAAATCGATTACTAAATACACTCTATAATTTATTGTAGGCACAAGACAACTCCAATAGCTGTGCAATTTGGACAGTAATTACATCAAATATTAAGGCATCATATATATTTTTTGTGGAATTTTTAGAGCAACATGTATGAGATATTATTTTAAGAGCACGGAATGGGTAAAATATAATGATTTTCAGTTAAACAATTTTAATTAATTACCCATGAGTCACAAGAAATACCAATAAATATTTAAAATGTAGAGAATTAGTTGCTCAACATTAAGACATTTTTCATTGAATAAAAAGATGCATAAAAGGGTGTCCAAATCAACATACAAACATAGGGTTGTCTCTGCAAATAAAGAAACTAGAATTACAATGCACTTATATACAGGATGTTTTTGTAATTACTGAAACATAAAAAGTAAACACTTGCAATTTTCACAACAATAAAAAAATAAAGAAAATGGAAGCACCTTTCTTCTCCACAGGTGCACGGTGATGGAACCCAAAATGGAGGTCGGGCGGCGCCGGCGGTGGCGTGGGTGGCGAGGCGGCGTTGGCGGAGGACCTGCGGTGGAGGGGCGGCGGCGAGCGGCGGCTAGCCGCGGGGTGAGGAGGGCGGCGGGACGGCGATTGCTGCGCCGCTGCGGGTGGACGCTGGGGGGGGCCGCGCGGCTGTGTCGGTGGAGAGGAGCGGCCGCGCGCGGGGCCGCTGCGCCGCTAGGTGGTGGGGCGGCGGCGCCGGAGCCGCGGGAAGGGCCGGCGGTGATGCCGGCGATGATGGAGATGGGCGGCGGCGGTGGTGTTCCTCCCACCACTGCTGCGTTTTTTTTATTTTTTTATTTAATTTTTTTTTGTTTAGCTGCAATTAAAAAAACTTCTTTTTTTTGTTTTAGATTTTAATAATTTTTTTTACAAATTTTGTTTAAACAGGAACTTCAAGAGGACAAAAAAAAATGGATAGGTGGTGGTGATGAACTAAGCTAGAGAAAAAAAATATGGTGTTATTGATGGTGGTGATGGAAGGAAGATGATATGGGTTATGCTATAAAAAACTACAAAGATAAAATGATGACCACATAAAAACAAAATTACCTAC
>JAZKJV010004882.1:0-2500 GCA_037367405.1 Ottelia alismoides
TTTAAAAAATCCCGCGACTATTAAAAAAATGACGTCTAGATGGAGGCCGTAGGAATCTCTATTTCTGATGAAATTCGAATGACATATAGGAGGGTTATAGGGATGAAAATACATGGTGATATTTTCCAAAAACTAAAAAAAATTTGTGAAAATGGGATGGGGCATGGGGCAGCCCCATTTTTCCGTGTGTTGTGTGTGTGTGTGTGTGTGTGAAATGGGGCTGCCCCCGGGGGGATCTACCTTAGCTCCCCATGCCCCACTTCGCCCTGTTTTTTTGTAAATTTCTTCCATAGATTTTCATCAATATATCCCTATATTATGTCATTAAAGTTTCGTGCGAAACAAAGACTCCTACAACCTCCATCCAGACGTGGGCGTTTTTAGCAATTTTGTTACCGTTAAAAAATGACTGTCTGGATGGAGGCCGTAGGAGCCTCTGTTTCGCACGAAATTTGAATAGCAGAATATAAGGATATAGTGATGAATATTCATGGAAGAAATTTTCAAAAAAATAAACAAAAAAATAATGAAAAAGGGGCGGGGGAGCTAAGTTAGCTCCTCCTAGGGGGCAGCCCCATTTATCCCATATTGAGCAAATTTTTTTATTTTGAGCAAATTTTTATTTTTTTTTGAAAAATACCATCATGTATATTTATCTCTATAACCCTCCCATATGACATTCGAATTTCGTAAGAAACAGAGACTTCTATGGCCTCCATCCAGACAGGGTCGATTTAAAAAATCCTACGACTGTTAAAAAACTGATGTCTGGATGGAGGCCGTAGGAGTCTCTATTTCCGACGAAATTCGAATGATATATAGGAGGGATATAGGGATGAATATACATGGTGATATTTTTATAAAAAAATCGTGAAAAATGGGGTGGGGCAGCCATGTTGGCAGCCCCTTGGGGGCAGCCCCATTTTTCCCTATGTGTGTGTGTGTGTGTGTGTGTGTGTGTGTGTGTGTGTGTGTGTGTGTGTGTGTGTGTGTGTGTGTGTGTGTGTGTGTGTGTGTGTGTGTGTGTGTGTGTGTGTGTGTGTGTGTGTGTGTGTGTGTGTGTGTGTGTGTGTGTGTGTGTCTATATATATATATATATATATGTATATATATATGTATATATATATATATGTAATATATATATGTGTATATATATGTATATATATATATGTGTATATATGGGAAAAATGGGGCTGCCCCCTAGGGGTAGCCAACATGGCTGCCCCCAACCTATTTTTCGCAAATTTTTTTGGGAAAATATCACCATGTATATTCATCCCTATATCTCTCCTAAATGTCATTCGAATTTCGTCAGAAACAGAGACTCCTACGGCCTCCATCCAGACGTCATTTTTTTAACGGTCGCAGGATTGTTTAAATCGACCCTGTCTGAATGGAGGCCGTAGGAGTCTCTGTTTCTGACGAAATTCGAATGGCATATAGGAGGGATATAGGGATGAATATACATGACAATATTTTCAAAAAAAATAAAAAAAAATTGCTCAAAATGGGACGGGGCAGCCATGTTGGCTGCCCCCAGGGGGCAGCCCCATCAACCCATTATATATATATATATATATATATATATATATATGTATGTATGTATGTATGTATGTATGTATGTATGTATGTATGTATGTATGTATGTATGTATGTATGTATGTATGTATGTATGTATGTATGTATATGTATATGGGAAAAAAGAGTATGCTCCCTGGGTGTAGCTAACTAACATGCTCCCACCCCTTTTCCCCTGTATTTTTTTATTTTTCTGAGACGAAACCTATTGAAATTTAGATCACAATATGTCACCATGATGTCATTCAAAATTGGACTTAATTCGATACTTATATCCCCTCCATCAAGACTGTCGAATTTTAACGGTCTCAAAATTACTGAAAATGACCCCCTTCAGACAGAGGGCATACGAGTCTCTGTTTCTGACGAAATTTGAATGACATGTTAGAGGGATATAACGATGAATATACATATTTTTGTTTTTCAAAAAAAACAAAATGGAGGAAAAATGAGGGTGGGAGTAGCCAATTGGCTACACCCTGGGTGTAGCTTCATTTAACTCTATATATATACATATATACATATATATATATACATATATATATATATAAGGATGGGGAGTATGCACCCTGGTGCATGTAATTTTACATGCACCGGGCCGATATCTCCCACATTTTTTTCTTTTTTGGAAAATATCACTGTGTATATTCATCTATATATCCGTCCAACATACCACTTAAATTTCGTCAAAAACAGAGACCCCTATACCCTTCATCTAGAACAGGTCGATTACAGCAATTCTAAGACCGTTAGAATTACATGTTCTAAATGGAGGATATAGGAGTTTCTGTTTCTAACAAAATTCGAAGATATATTGGAGGGATATATAGATGAATATACATTGTGATATTTTTGAAAAAAGTAAAAAAAATGTGGGAGATAAAGGCCATGGTGCATACTCCACATCCTCTCTCTAATATAT